>CAUPSG010000095.1:0-395000 GCA_963513935.1 Aphrophora alni
CGATCGCGGACAAGACCAAGTTGCTCACCTTTACAATTTTTCTTTATGAAAGTTATTGCAAGTCTTGGCTTTTGTAAGTCTGAGTCTGTTCTCAACAACTTACAATCTGATTTTACTAAAATTCCCTAAATTTTATTTCTTTGCTCACTTAATTTACTTTTATTACTTTTACGCAGCCTCTCTCTCTCTCTCTCTCTCTCTCTCTCTCTCTCTCTCTCTCTCTCTCTCTCTCTCTCTCTCTCTCTCTCTCTCTCTCTCTCTCTCTCTCTCTCTCTCTCTCTCTCTCTCTCTCTCTCTCTCTCTCGGGAAGTGCCTTTTGGAAGAAATCGGCTCCTGAATTCTGATAATAATTTTTATTTTATATTATAGCAGAGCCCATTAATAATAATATTTTTTTTAAATCTCTAATTGTTTAAAAAGGAAATGTTTAAAACCAGTATGGTGAATAAAAAGAATTAACACTTGAGCATAAAATTTTTATATACTCTTAACCATTAAACAACTTAAAACAACAATTTATCATTTATCGAACAACAAACAAAATATTTTTACACAATTAATAGGACACAAGACTCTTATTCATTAATACAAAATTTTAAAATGCTAGACTATTCCAGCTAGGACTACAAATAGTTTTTCCTGGACTGAAATAGTCGTATTTACGTTTGAACACTTATTCTAGACCAAAGCATAGTTAACTTAAATCTAAAGAAGTTAATATATATAAAATATCCCCAATGAATTTTCAATTATGAGTTTACTTTTTACGAATTATTCTATAGATTTAGTGTACCTTCAAACTTAACATGAATGTCTTGAAGTTTAAAGGTGTCTTCAAATTATCTCCTTTCCAACTCCTGATTATGTTATAATTGTGGAATGCTTGTAGTAACTACGATTCCTAGATGATTAGTCTTCCATGTAGATTGTTCAAAAATTCATCATGAATCAATTGGACTTAAAGTTGTGACCTTATTCCCACACTATTTTGTTATGAGGCTTTGACCAAGCCTTCATAGTTCAGTTAAAATGATGTGTAAATCTTTGTGTGTTGATTTACACACAAATCAACACTAGTAGGGATTCCCCCACTACTACCTAAAATATTGTTCATAATTCTTTATGAATGAATTAGACTTGAAAATGTGACTTAATTCCTTCACTACTATGTGCAAGAGTCTTTGACCCTACATAGTGGAATTGAAAAGGTTATCTAAATCTCTTTGTGTTCATTTAAACAAAAATCGACACTAGTGAAGATTCCATCACTACTACGTACCATATTGTTTATATTTAATTGTGAATGAATTGAACTTGTAGGTGTGACTTAATTCCCTCACTATTATGTGCACGAGACTTTGACCTAACATTTATAGATCATTTGCAAAAAGCTTAATTTCAACTTTGAGTTATTTGAATATGTTGGGATGATTTGAACATCAAGGTGTGTTTATTATCCTCATTGAGGTTTTGGCATAGTATTTATAATTCAGTTGCACAAAGCTTGTGTACCTGCACACAGGGCCGGAACTAGAAGATTTGTCAGGGGTGGAGGCAAAGATCAGTTTTCTCCTCATTTTCCATAACTAGTGGGACTGTTACATTTTTAGGTTAATAGCTTCAAATTCTATATTAAATCAATCAAGATTCTAAACAAAAATTTATTTGTATTATACTGTTTAATTAAATTACATAATAAAAGAACTGTTGTGCGATATGATTTTTAAAGTCTTAGAGTTGACCTGAAATTTGTTTAGAAGTAGGTAATATTAAATAGGTAATTTAGAAGTAGTTTTCTAAATTAAAATAAAATAAAAATGTTTTACGCTTAAAATGTTTAATTGTACCGGCTACACGTCCTTATAAGAATGTCGGTAACTCTAAAACAAGTTTTCCTTTGGACTGTTTATATCTGCTAAAGGAAATTCTGTCAGCTTTGAGCAAATTTAACTTTTTTGAAGTTATGTTCTAATAATTTATATTCTCCTTCTTTTGTAGATTATATTAAGTTAAACATGTGTTAAGAAGTTGTTTTTTATGTTATCTGAATCTTTTATAAGAATGTATGTCTTTACAGAATAAAAATAATAAAAATTCCCCTAATTCCTGCCTGCAGAAACATCTTACCTTCTTTTACCTTCCCTCTCGCACACATGACACTACAACCAGTAACCCTTTTTCTTCTATTCTCTGATCTTTTGAATGTCAGCTGTTACAGTGTTATATTAATCTGATCCCGTAGCTCTGTCTCTTATGTATTAACTCGTACAATACTTATTCATATTTTTCATTAAGACATGGATATTTCCAATAAAAAGACAGTTTATTTTCAATAAACGTTTATTATTTGCTAATAAACTATGGACTTAACAATTTATATTAGATTGATACAAATTATATCTGTATCAAATTATATAAATAGTAAAACTGATTTAAGTTTTAATATTTCAAAGACGGCTGACTTATTGCATACAATGTAAAAATTAAATCTTAATTGATATAAAAAACTAAAACTACATACATAAAAAAAGTGATTTTAACATGGAGATTTTAAAAGTGAACCTTCCTGGTCTTTAATGAGGCAATTTTTTTTATTATTGAGTTCAATTCTAAAGTAGATGCTACACCACTTTCAATTGACAATATAGCTAAATTACAAATTCTCTCCTGGATCTTGTGGATCTTAAATATTTTTTTGAATAGTTTTACTTTACTGAATGATCTTTCATATGATGCCACAGACACTGGTATTGTTAGAAGAAGTTTTAGTGCTCTGACTAAACTGTTATTCGCTTTAAATCCATAGCAGGGAAGTGTCTTAAGACGTCCTTACGTTATTCAAAGTCAAGGTCTTCGCCATTTGATTTTGATCCACACCTTTTAGTCTTTTAAGTCCATAACTTTTAAATTATTAGAGTTATGATAGTCTTAATTGTTTTTATTTTTATATCTCTATGAGAGCTGTAAAATATTTTATAGCTTAGGTTAGGTTAGTTTAGGTTAGGTTATGTACATTTCAGTGTGTAACTTATAGGAAATGACGAAAAAATAAGAATAGAATTAACCAGAACATCGTCTCTTGAATAGTGTTTGAGAAAATAAATATTTTATGAAAATCTAACCTAATTTTGACTTCGAAAAAGTTTACTTTTTTGGGTTAAGAATTATTTTCTCAGGACCCCTGCAGCCGTGGACCACTAGAATGTACTATAAATAATATGACGTAACTACGAGAAAAACTAGTGGGATTAATAAGTTGCTACGATTTTTAAGGACGCCGCTGACTTTATCGCGAGGGAACTGTTTAGGCGAACTGTCAATATACGTGTACTAGTAATAATACCTACATGCAAAACCTTAATACAATTTAAATACTGTACAGCGAATTCAATACTGTACGTATACATTTAAAACATTTGTACAATAGAGATTGAGGTAGACGAAATGTGTCTATTTAAATGTAAACCACACTAGTTTTGCAATATGACATCACATAATAAGCTATATACACTATAAACGATATAAGATTAAAATCGCAACAAAATTACATTTATAAAGCGTAAAAGTAATATACACATTTAAATTTTATTTTCAAAATTACATTTATGTATAAGCGTTGAATATACGATTAAAAATAATAATTATAATTAATTTCTTCAGCATACTCGGCTATCATTACATAGCTATACCTATACATAGTTACTGATATCGATTCATCAAAATTACATAAAATTCTCTTAATCAGTTTTTGGAAATGCATATTTGAAGTACTTAAAATGTATAATAAAATATTTATATGGAAATAAATTTAAATATACACCGCAAACTCCAATTTTACCTAATTAGTCAATATTTAACTTGGGGCACTTACCCTATGCCATATAGTATAACCTATATTTATGTTTGATGGTGTCTCAAGGTAATGTGAGAAATGTACTTTTTGTATGTTGCGATTAAATGTACGGTTAAACCATCCTTCTGTACAAATAAGTATTTATTTCATAACCATAATAATTTTAAGCTTAGGCGGTCCTAATGTTCGATGAGTTTTAGTCGAAACTTAAGCGTTTTAGATAAATTGTGTTGAAAGTTCATATATGTGTCAATAATATGTGTTTAAAATAATAATAAAATTTAAATGTCCAAAATTTAAAAGAATAGCATTCAAATTGGATTTAATTTTTATTATTGATATATTTTCATTTTGATTGTATTAAATTCTGGCATAAATTTAGTTGCACTGCATTAAAGACAATAGACATTAGGCATTAGAGACCTACTAAAACCTACCATAAAAACCGATACCCAAAATTGTAGTTTTTTTTTATACATCAACACACTGTAGCATCTTTGTTTTATTAGGGGCAGAGAACGACTTACTAGACTGCTAATTTTGTAGCTTGGTAAATTTTTATGTCTGCAATCAATGAAACATGAAGAAATACAACAAATTTGATGTTAGGCCATAAACATAAACTCTTGATGTTAGATCAATTTGGACGAAGATCATAGATCATATCTGATTGACGTTTATGCAACCTGCCACTAATCTAATATCTGCGTTGAACTTCTGCATCTCATTAATGAACTGATACGTGGTAGCTGTAGCTGCTGGTTCTTATTCCAGGAAAATATCATTGTACGTCTTTAAATTTAGTAGATGCAAAATTAATGACATTTTAACAGATTATTACCGAACATACAAAGACAATTTTGTGAAATTTGCATTAAAAAATAATAATTTATAAAACGCTTTTCGTGGTCGGTTATATGAAATATGTTGGGCGAAACTAACAGTATTAAGGAAATGAGAAATAACTTGCATTATTGGGTACACAAAATTATTTAAAGTAATTATATCATGATAAAATTTATACAGATGATTTATTTATGCATAGCATCCATTTTGTGAAAATTTCATTAATATATAATTAAAAGTATTCGAATTATAATCGAAAATCTACTCCGAAGAACAATTTACTATCACCTGTAAATGATTTTTGACCAAAAAACACACTTATAACTAGTAGATGGAATTGAAATTTTAACAGTTTATTATAGAACATACAAAGAACATTTTGTGAATGTTTTATGCCGAAACTTGACACTGCATTCTGAATTATCATAACAGAAACACTTATGCTTTTGTCTTACGTTAATCGGCCGATCTAAAGTGTTGTAACTAACTGTTTTTATATTCAATAAAACTTAGTATAAAACAGTTTAAATATTTATAGTTTAATATTAATTTTTTCTTAGTCGTTTAATCAGAACTGATTTAATTCTTCATGATTTAACTCGTGTTCTAAATGGATTACATGGAACTGAATACCAATATGAGAATATGCCATTAATTAGGATGCAACTTGAAATGTTAGTATGGGGGGGGGGAGAATTGAATATCTGGACAATTCAATAATGTGGATCCATTGTACACGTATCCGGGATGTAGGTCCAGAAAGCCGACAATATTTACGTACGTACATCCGGAACCGACTGCTTAAAAACTTTTTACCCACCTATCTCTACCAGACGCTACTGTGTGAAAATGGTTGGTTGGTGATAGATTCTAAGAAACTGTGAGAACAACCACAACCCTTTATAATTTTAGTTGTATACAGTACTTGTTTTCGTTGAACAGTTTTACATATATGCAGTTTGTTTATAATTTTCAGTCAAATATTCTGTGAATGAGTGAAATTAATTATTGTGATTTGAACTGTTGTAACATAAAGGATATTTCCCGACTATTTCCAAAACCTCAGGAGATGGTTCCTTGGGTCAAAATAAGTAAAAGAAATTAAAAAATCCTGTGAACATACATCCGCAAACTTTTATTTTACTTACAGTGTGCACTTTCTATATAAAAATGTATATTTCATGAATTGTTAAATGTATCAGTTTTAAATTTAGTGAATACTATAAACACCTTTTCTAAAACCAATAATCAACTTGAAGTGATTAACAGTTTCTAAATGAAGGGGATTTATTTATTTATTTATTTTTAATTTCAGGACTCAGCAATTTCACTGTAAAAATCAAACATCAATACAAAAATCGTGTAGGCCTATAAAAAGTAGAATCCATCTATGTCTCATTTATTAGGATGGAAAAAAATAAATGAGATGTAGTAATTTGACTGGGCTTTTAATCGATTTTACCATTTTTTTTTTTAATGATTTTACACATTCCTCAATACATACGATTTTTAACATATTAACGATCATAACTAAAATGATTAAATGTCCTATTTTTACCATAAAATTACAGGATGTACCGAAATTTGACAACAAACATATTAAGTAGCCACCATTATGATTCTTATATTTTACTCCCAACGAAGCATTGGTATAGTAATCAAAGCTGTTTGTAAACACACAAATAAACACATTACGTAGGCCTACCTATTTACATTTTATTGGAAATTTTAACTCATAATAGGTACTGTTACTGTTTACAAAAATGATTCCATACATTATTGTTACGTAAATACATATTATTTGGGATCAACCCAACAACGCAATGAGTTTTTTGAACACTAGATTTGTTTAGCACATTTAAAACTTATTTAAAAAACACAACGCTCCAAAATTATTACAAAAGAAAGAGTATTATTATTGAGGATAAAAAATCATAGTGTTGTTACATTTGTAATGTAAATAAGAAACCATAGATAAGAAACTAACTGAAAAATATAAATAGTAAATATCAAGAGTGGGTAAAACTTGATAACTTAATGAGATTTTTCAAGAATTACAACAACACGTAATACAAACTAAATGCAGTAACAGGAAATAAATGCAGTACTAGTCTTTAAGTGGGTAAAACTAATAACTGCATTAGCTACAGCAATAATTACAATAGTAAGTCTTTTAAATACAAACTTACTGAAATAACATACAATATTCAACACAGTAACAAAGTTAAACCTAACAACAAACCAAGGTTAACCAAGAATAACATACGTAGGTATGACAGATTTATTTATTATTTAACTCCTGTTTACTAACAAAGCATTCCCCCCCCCCGTAATGGATGCCAGTATTAAACACACTTCCAATAACAAATCATGATAAGAATGATGGATTTGTCAACACATCCTCTCTTCATTATCTCGGAAGACAAAAAAATAATAGTGCACAGTTGCTTACTGTTCTATTTCCTTTTACCAGTTTAGATTTACTTTAGGCAGTTTATTGTCTTCAACACTTTCGAATCGGGTCCGAACACTGTGTCACACTTAGGCAATTCCTTTTGTAGTTATTTATTTACTTTGATTTTAACTGGGATTTCCACCAATATTTATGGACTGAATAATAGTTTTACTATGTATATGTGTGTGAGAAAGTTAGTAAAATATTTTTCCACTAAATATTAGTTTTACAATGTATGAGTGTGCAATGTTAAAGTAATATTTTGGAATCTATTAATAGTTTTACTATGTATGTATGTGAAAGTTAGTGCAATATTATTATTACATTGAACAATAGTTTTAAGATCTATAGTTGTGTGAGATAGTTATAAAGTAAAACTAACATTTGGATGGTTTTAATTTGTTTACGTGCAATTCTCAAAAAGCGTGAAGTTAGCTCAAACCTTTTGTCTCATATAAAACTCGCCAGGAAAGCGAAACTAACGTTATTTTAACAAAACTAACCAAAACTAACGAATGGCATGGTTTTAATTTGTTTCCGTGCAATTCTCAAAAAGCGTGAAGTTAACCCAACCCTTTTGTCTCATATAAAACTCGTTAGGAATGCGAAACTAACGATTTCTTTGTCAGAACTATTCGAAACTAACATAAAGGAACTGATTCACGTAATAAAAAAATTCAATTTTTAATTTTGGTTGGGCTCGTGTGAAGTTGGCCCAACCATAATTAACATCCCTTTTAGACGACTACCAAGGCGAAACTAACGTTTAATTTAGGAGAACTAACCGAAACTAACGCAAAACTAGCGATTGGCACTATTTTGAAGCGGTTGGGCTACCATGGTTGGGCCAACTTCACAGACATATACAGTAGCAGCTGCGAGATTGGTTGTTGGCAACATGCCCATGTCGAATAGAAATTGACTGCTGCTTCGGCATTCCTCCAAACAGATACAGTTATCAGTGTTTATAATAATGATAAGCTAAAGATAGTAATTTACAGGTCTTATCAAGTGTAGCGGTTGTTCCAGTTGCATGTGATAGATTTAAATAACAATTTTAATATTTTTCTCTGCACAAAGGATAAGTCAAAACAATGAAACACTTCAGACCATAAATTATATAAATTAGTTTATTTTGTTACCACTAAATCAAATACTAAAATCTAATCTGTCAATGTGCTTTTTAAGTGTTTTAGTCCTCAGATGTGAGGAAAAACCTGGGACCACTATTGTGTCAATGTGACTTGTAAGTGCTTAAGTCCTCGGATGTGAGCAAAAAAATGAGACCTCTAATTGTCATTTTAATCGGTCAAACGGCGTCTTAGCAATAATGTTAGACTGGGTAAGTAACATGATGGCGTTTATAATAATTAGATAAAAACCTTCTCCATGAAATAATACATGTGTGAGTCAATTGTCATTTTAATCGGTCAAACGGTGTCTTAGTAATAATGTTAGACTGGGTAAGTAACATGATGACGTTTAGCCTATAATAATTAGATAAAAACCTTCTCCATGAAATAGTACATGTGTGAGCCAATTGTCATTTTAATCTGTCAAACGGTGTATTAGTAATAATGTTAGACTGGGTAAGTAACATGATGGCGTTTATAATAATTAGACAAAAACCTTCTCCATGAAATAATACATGTGTGAGCCAATTGTCATTTTAATCTGTCAAACGGTGTCTTAGTATTAATGTTAGACTGGGTAAGTAACATGATGGCGTTTATAATAATTAGATAAAAACCTTCTCCGTGAAATAATACATGTGTGAGCCAATTGTCATTTTAATCTGTCAAACGGTGTATTAGTATTAATGTTAGACTGGGTAAGTAACATGATGGCGTTTATAATAATTAGATAAAAACCTTCTCCGTGAAATAATACATGTGTGAGCCAATTGTCATTTTAATCTGTCAAACGGTGTATTAGTATTAATGTTAGACTGGGTAAGTAACATGATGGCGTTTATAATAATTAAATAAAAACCTTCTCCGTGAAATAATACATGTGTGAGCCAATTGTCATTTTAATCGGTCAAACGGTGTCTTAGTAATAATGTTAGACTGGGTAAGTAACATGATGGCGTTTATAATAATTAGATATAAAACATTCTCAATTAAAATTAATAAATGAGTTTGAAAATTTTCATGGTAATCGGTCAAACGGTGTCTTAGTATTATTGTTGGGTTGGGATAAGTAACATGATGGCTTTTATAATAATTAGGTAAAATTCTTCTCTATGAAAAAATACATGTATTTGCCCATTTTCATAGTGATCGGTCAAACGGTGATAATTATAAATTATCTAGTTCAATAAATATGGTATTAAAAAATCTAGATGGTTTTTTATCTATAGAAAAAAAGTCTAGTTAAAATATTATCGTGTGTTTCCACCCACAAGTCTATAGAAAAAATCGTCATACAAAATTTGATGTTAATTGTTTATTTTCCATCGGTTTGAACTAAAATAAACCAAATGTTTTATGCCTATTGCAGAGAGAGATTTAGGGAGATATCAAAAATGATAGTATAGAAGAAGGGAAAATGTTGGGGACAAGACAATGTTGGCAGCATTTGTTGCAAAAATCCATGTTATGTTAACTCGTGTTAAGGGGACAGTAAGTTATATTTATACTCTTGATGAGAATACACTGTCCTCTTAATATTCAGAGGACAGTAACTGTGCTCTGAACAAGAGTATACGCGACAAATGTCCTCTGATCAAGAGCGAGAATATATATATATATATATATTATCACAATGAGATTAAATAAAGATAGTTATCACAATTATACAATTGATATTTATTATAATTCAACATAAATAAACTATAGATATAAATATACATTAGGAATAAAACTAAATAGCAAAAAAATAAATAAAATAACTAACAATAACAAAATAAAACAAACAAAAAATTTATTTAGAAATAGTTGAGAAGAAAATAAAATAAAGTACCCATGAAAACAATCACATGTCTTGATATGAAATGAAAAAGGTTTATTAAAAAATGTTATATATTGTACCTAAACTTGAATTCTTCGAGCCTTCTTAGCTGCAAAGGTAATTATGATGTCGTCAAAATTGTTAAGGGAAACTCGTTGATGTTCAATTGATATTATGCTTAGATTAGAGAGTCTCTCCTGTCCCGTTGTATTTCCCATGTAGTTTTTGATGATTTTCAGTTTGCTAAAACTTCGTTCTCTAGATGACACTGCAACTGGCAGGGTGAGAATCATTCTCATTAGTAGAGTGTGCTACACTTGAGTCCAACATGGCGGCTGGGGATGGTGGGGGTACCCCCTCCCCCTTGGCCCCTCCCCATTGGCCCCTCCCCCCTTTGCCCCGCCCCTTAATGTCTAATACATTAAAATTAAATGTATTAATCAATATTTAAATAAAAACTGTCTATTCATTAGTGTTATTAAAATTTGCTTTGTTTGAGACAAAAACATACATCATGTGTGTGAAAAATTAAATCTATACAAATTAACATGTGAAATAATTGAAAGTAACAAAATGATTTACTGTTTATAAAAATTAAGTAAAAGAAAGAATTCTTTGTGTTGTATTTAACAAAACATCTGAACGCGTTAATTTAGGACAGTCGCATTGTATTGTAATCATTTGAGAATGGTATGTTAATCGATTGAGGTTCGTGTAAGGTGACCACGTGTGCGTCATACAAGGTTGGCTATTCCCCCACCTCTATCAAGAAAATATATAAACTATTGCGTATGGGATCACAATTCACTCTACAGTCGATGTAGAGTCAGGCTTTTAGTATTAGTAATTTTTACAAAATTTTAGATATTAAATAGTTTTAAATGTATTAAGTAGCGAATATAATCACTCTGCAATCGGGTTGTGCGCAGAGCTGTGGCCAATAGGGCCTAATGCTTGTAAAACATATTATTATTATTATTATTACAAACTTTTAGATATTAATTAGTTTTAAATGTATTAAGTAGCGAATATAATCACTCTGCAATCGGGTTGTGCGCAGAGCTGTGGCCAATAGGGCCTAATGCTTGTAAAACATATTATTATTATTATTATTATTATTATTACAAACTTTTAGATATTAATTAGTTTTAAATGTATTAAGTAGCGAATATAATCACTCTGCATTCGGGTTGTGCGCAGAGCTGTGGCCAATAGGGCCTAATGCTTGTAAAACATATTATTATTACAATCTTTTAGATATTAACTATTAGTTAATATTATTTGTTTAGTTAGTATTAAGTTATATGTTTTGACTTACGAAGCTCTCTTACGTCGTACTCCTCCTCAATTCATTCTGTCTTTCAAGGTCCCTCAGGAAGGGACACAGCCGGAACCACCTCTTATGCTGTTCTAGAGGGCTATCTGGGGCCCTCCAACCATAAAGCCCTCCTCCGCAGGCAAAACAGATCGTTTCGTCATCCCGACCTTTATAAAAAAACCCGGCCATACTTAACGAGGACGGGTGTTGGTAGGACCCGGTGGGCCATAAAGTGTACGAAATTAATCGTACTCTGTACGGCGCATACTGCGGAAACACAGCGTTATAGGCTGGCGTACAATCCATCATCTGAAAACAATAAACAATATTTAGTTGCGAGAAAAACGAAAGTAGTGTTTTCCATAAAAATACGCTTACAGTGGTTATCATAGGCCGCAATGATTTGAGAGTACAAGCCTAATAAAAATCACGTGACCAAATGGACGATTCTGATTGGTCGAGTTAACTCCGCCCATGTTGGGGCCAAATCCCTGGTATGTATATCTATGTAAAAAATACGCGTACAGTGGCAGCTATCTTTCCTCTACATAGACCACAATGCTTTAATTTGAGTGAACAAGTCGTACATGCCAATAAATGACCACAAGGCAACAAACAAACTTCTATATCCGATTCGTAGCAAATTTTACATAGCCTACACTCGCAGGTCGAACTGTTGCTGTTATTTATACTGCTGTTATGTAACGTGTTACTTCGTTCCATTGCTCTTATATATCTACATCTATTAGATGTCCATTTGTAATGCTCGACAATAGGGTCCTCGCTCGGCTCCCAATCTTTGAGACCCAAGCCACAAGCATAACTGCATACACGATCTTCAAAGCCTAGATAAAAAAAACCAGCTTCGGACAATTTGATAGGTGACAAGGGGTGTTTCCAATTTAAATAGGTACTCAACTGCGCAGCGTACGTAGAGTATTCACTGTGACGTACATTCACTAGAGCGATACAATTCGACCACATGTTCCTTGCTGTCTTCTTCGTTCGATACTGAAACAAGACTTGTCCTCTGTGTTTTCACGGGGTTGGAACCGTCACGTGATACAGTGAAGCTGTTCCTCGTGCTCACATTACAAGCCGGGGCTAGCAGAAGGCCTTACCCCTTGTGGAAATAGCCCCAAATCCATCGCTATTTCCTGTGACCACCACTCCATTACAAAATTGTGGTCCCCAAATTTTTTTTGATTTTTTAAATTTTTTAAATTTTTTTATATATTTTTACAAATTTACTTCAAGCCACACAGGTTTACGAGAGAATTAACTCTTCGCCAGGGACCTAAGAAACACAAACACACAGGTTTACGAGAGAATTAACTCCTCGCCAGGGACCTGAGAAACACACACATAACTCAAATTAGGCTAGAAGTAAATCGTAATAACTTTTAGCACTTTTTAGTGCACATTTACTATCTACGTTACTATTATGTTGAGGTAATATACAGTTAATGTTATTGTTATAGGTGAATTTCTCTTCTTGAGGCAATTCCATGACGTGAGGATGGAATTGTCTCAAAAATAGTGCCTTTTCCAAGCCTTTTGTGAAAATGATTGCAAAAGGTTTGCACAAGGTGCGTATCGTGTCTTCACTATACGATGTACCGCCTTCATCCCATCTGATATAGTGAAAACGTAATTGTAGCCAACGAGCCGATTTTTGAGATTTTTCGTTGAGGAGAGAAAATCTGTAGGGCGGTTTAAAGACTGTAACACTTTGAAATTGATCACCGACAATTGCCAATTCTTTGACTATATACTTGTTGTCGTTGTCTCGAAAGGCGTGAAATTCAACTACCACCGCCTGCATGTTTCTTAAACAACTTGACTTCGTCGTACAGTTTGTCCGCTTCGGGGAGTGTGCTAGATACGAGCTCGTCACTTGCCAAGATCTCAATGATGTAGGAGCGTAACTCTTTCTCGATATAAAACAACTCGGCGACACGTCTGGACACGAGCGGCATACTCTCCTCGAATAGCCTCCATTCGTCAGCGGTCAAGGTCATACAATGCTGGCCGTCGTACATTTGAACGTAACGTTTACCGAAAGTATTCCGTACTATTACGTCACCGATACTCATGTTGAAGTTTAACGTACTCTTGCTGCCGAGAGCTGCCGTTATAAATTTCAAATGAATCGACAATTCGTCAAGTAGATGATGATTGAAGTAAACAAATCTTTTACCACTCTGTACTAAAAGTCCGAGAGTGAAACCTGTATGCTGGAATAAACCGGTTGCTATGAATTTAGTGCACTCTTTGTTTAAGAAATGAACTGATTTAAGAAAAATTCCCAAAGGGAGGTTAGGTGGTACCTGACGTTTAGTAGGAGCTCGCTCCACATCCATCTTGCTCTGATCCATGGTCTCGACTGAACCGTGAGCACACTGTTCTATCACTACTATCACTCCCACCGCGTAACATTATTGTTGAAATGTTCGAGTAATTTTAGTTAAATCGTTGTCAAATTCCGGATAGATTTGTACAAGAGGAAACTCGTGTAATCGTGGTTCGTCGTCGATATCGAATTGATAGTATATCACGTCATCAATCTCGACATCTTCACAAGCTTCACAATATCGGGAACGAAAAACCACTCCTACAGCACCCACTAAAACGTATACCGAATCTGTAGCACAGCCGATGTTACCCGAAGATAGCCGACTCTTTAACGCTGCATAGACGTGTCTCGATATTTGTGTCTCATCGACTTGAAACTGACTTTTGTTGTGGAGCAATCCGTCATCGATGAATGCTTCGATCAACAACTCTTCCATCTTATAACAATCGAATGAATAGATATTATCCTCGTCAATTACATCATCTAAATCGGATAACCTATCCTTAGGCACGAGCCTGAGGAAAGCGTGAACAACTCCTGGGTATGTGTAGCACATGGTGTCTCGTCCGCGAATGATCGGATCCCTGTGTATCGATAATAATATACTGTGTGCGCGTGCGCATCTATTCCACAACCTTTTTCACTGTGCCCGTAAGGAGATTGTACACAATATGCGAGTCGTGTAAAATCAGACAATAAGCTGTAGTAGTTGCAGGTATGTTAGCAGAAGTTTCTATTTCTAGTCTGACATCCACGGGACAAGATTTAATAGAATCGTTCTGTTTGGAACAATCGATTACGAAGAGAGGACAATTTGTAAAAGATTGTAAATCTAGACTGGGCAAGGACTCGTGCATATAGTACGATTCTTGGAATCTATGGTACATTTCGTACATTGTGGAAATATCGCCGTTAATACTATCGTAAGGAAAATACTGTGAATTTAGATAGAGTTTTAAATTTGAAAGGCCGCACTTGTCAAACACAGAGGCATCCTTTTTGATCTGATTTTTTCTATCTGTTTGGAAGGCTAGAATAACATAGCGTGGTTTTTCCAGCTGATTAGCGGTTTTAATTGTCCACGAAATCTGATTTGTTTGCGGCACTATTGGATACTCGTGTAACTCCCAACTACGAAACGGAACATGGACAGGTTCGTCTCTTTCGATCATTTTCAAAAGATTCAATCGGAGTGAATTTGAAACCGTCACATAAGGCACTCTCCAGTGTATACTAGTTATCTTTAGATTAACGTTTACAGCATCATCACTGTATACAGCGTTCAAATCGGAGGCCGAACGTAAGAGCACTAGTTCCTGTTTTACGTTCATTACAATCCGTTGGTAGTCTTCAAAAAAGCCCATCAACAGCTTCAGTGGTACAGAGAGGGAAAAGTTTGAAACGGTAGCCATCCCACCGGCTCCCAACCATCCTGCGTTGCTGAATTTATTCTTCTCACTCTCTCGCAACGACAATAGATTTTTAATGGTACTGGAAATTCCGACATTTCTCGTACGGTCCACTTCGCTACCGGCAAATTCGTATCTAATATCGTCAAATAGAAAGGCTACGGCATTGTTGACCAATTTCACTATTGCAGCACTGTTATCCGCTTTTGTCCCGCTCACTGTTCCTTTTATATGCATTATACTACCAAACGGTGCTGTGATCACGTCCTGTTGATTTATGGGAATACGAATTTCATCGTTATTACCGTACTTTGACGACGCATAAGGTCTGTGCGAATGGTATTCCAGACCCATGATGACGTCATTGTATTCTGCTGCACTATCTATTGCCAGTAGATCCATTTTTCACTTTAAATCCCAAAGCTGAGAGAAAACGTATATTTCTAGCTATTAACTCTGTCGAGTTTGAACGTACACTGATACTGTTCTTATAACGTTGTCCATTAAATACGAGACCCATTTCTACGTAAATGCAATCGGACAGAAACTTATTCTTCTATGAAATTTATAGGTGCTCCGTTCTGATCTCTAAGGCTTACGGTGATGTTATGAATGGTTTTCACGTTGACTGGTAAATATATTACAGTCGTCGGTATTTCGACAATCTTGTACCCCGGAGCCACTTGTGGGTAAAACTCGTGTATATTGTGTGATTCTTTTCCATTTTGAAATGACCCAGTTACAATATTACACGCAACTCTAATAACATTCACTCTTATAATATTGACGGGCAGCTCAGATTCGTGTCTTTGGTTGGCTGATGTATCCCCATTATTGAAACCGAGTAATTTTCCGATAGATCCGTCCTTAAATATATAGTCTTTGAACACTTAAGTTCCGCTTTAAGTGTGTTATTGTTAGGCTTGAGCGAAAATGTAATCTCCGGTGGCAGATGTGATTTTATATATTTTTCAATATCCTCAATTTTGTACGAACCTGTCGGTATGTTAACGGTCACTTCATAATTATCGTTTTGATCTTCACCGAGATACAATTTATTATTAAATCCTTCTTCGATATTGGGAATGGAATTGTACACAGCAAGATCAATGAGACCGATTTCCCACTCTCCATCGGATAGATCAATCGGTGGAAAGAAATCACACCAAAGCGTAGAACTATTTCCGTTTAAAACAATACTCATGATAGTAGAAACTTTAAGCACAAATGTCCACATACGACTGAAGTGTCACTTTGATGTCGCTTGTAATTATAGTGAATATTAGCGTTAGAACCAAAATATCTAGTCAGTTCGAGTGGAGGTCTAAGATTTCCAAAACTGTCATAGTATTCTACATTTTCACCGCGCTTTTTATAACACACCCAATGTGTACCTTCACCCGTGCTACTATCGAGGTTGATAATGGCGGATTCGTTTTTCAACGGCCCCGTCGGGGGAAGATTATCCCTCATAAAAACACCTCTGAAATACGGTATCCTCACGGCATATTTCGCTAAATAATATTTGTTAATGGTCTGTTTGGTAATGAATCATTAAAACTTTTTTTATCGATTTTCTTCTTCTTGGTTTTGCTACTGCCTTTCAGTCCCCTGCCTTTTGGATACGGTTTGAGATACAGACCAGTGCCTTTTGCATATGGTTTGAGATACAGGCCGCTGCCTTTTTGATACGGTTTGAGATACAAACCCCCACCCAACAAGAGACGTTTCGACTTTTTCCCACCTCCCAATTTGGATTTCGCTTTCATGGCCGTTGTTACAGCCCACGCTGCTGCCCGGTCACCCATAGACGCGTTACCCGATTTGACTCGACTCCAACCCCGTTCTGCTAAAATTTTGTCCGCTTCTCTACGATGCTCTGAATCACTGTATTTGCTGTACGCTATATCGTGCTCTTTACACGCTTCGTCTAAAGGATTGACTCCTTTATCACCTCGGGCTAATCTCTCGGCTAGTTTTGTACCCGGACCGCAATAGTTGTAAGAGGGTAAATGGAGTTCTACCGGCAATAGATCTATAGCCTTGTTTAAAACCTTATCACCAACGCTTAAAATTCCAGAAACGAGACCACGGCCCTTTTTGACTCTTTTTGATGTTGTTCGTCCCTTTGCCATTTCTATACTGAATCAATACTCAAGGGTGCAACGTATTTATGGTTGCTCAGTGTCGTCGCTCCACACCATACGCCAATGACTAAATGTATCTTTAGGAGTATCGACTTTACTATATTGCTTTTTAATCGTATGTGCGAGATCAATCAATTCCCTTCGCCATTTGTTGTCTAATGTGTTCACTCTCTTACTGCAGGCTTTTAATGTTTCAGCTTCAGTTGCTCTTATAGCCTGTACTAATTGGGCTCGTGTGATGGCATCACTATCCGTAACACCGTCGGCAATATTACAAATACGTTTTGAGGAGGCATCAAAGCAGTCTTTTGTTTTATCTCTGAGTAGAGCACGATCTTTAATCAACGTCATCAATTCTTCAAGCTGTTGAAAGTTGATTGCATCCAAGCTGCTAGTGCCATCCTTCACGTTGGTCAGTTTTTTACCGCCACAGTTCCAACCGTTACTGTTCAACGGTATTACCTTGCTGTCCACATAGTATTTGTTGGCTGCGTCTTCCGTGTGTATTTTGGTTTTTACGTTGCATATATAGCTTTTTTGAGCGTCAAATTTATTCTGCGAATTTTTCCCAATAAAGTACATTCTAGCATATTTTACGTTTCAGCCATCGCCTTCCTCTAGAGGAATACCAATATCCTGTAGCCGATAATTTTTAAAGTCATAGCCACTATCAAGTCTAACTGGTATCAACGATTCGAGATATCCTTTTGTCACGGCATCATCATTGTCTTTCGGTTTAGCTAAGACCTATAGGTCTCCAGCTTGCGTCATATCGTTTCCTCTTGTCATCAAACATTAAACACTTTGTTTCTAATTGGTTAAGGGTGACCGCATCGGTTTCAGAGCGTGCTGTAGCTACATTATGTAACAATTTACCTCCTATATCATAGTTTCCCTCTGGTGTAAGGTTAAACCCTACACCTTTAGGACCTATTTTTCTGTTGGAGCCGCCACTCTTATAGCGTCCAAACTTGTCGACACTCATCGTATTAATGTTCTAATTTTTGCAATTCCCGCGCCTTTTATAATTCCAGCTTCTTTTAGTTCTTCTATAATAGAAGCTATCTCATTTGCATGTCTCGTATGTCCTGCATCGTGAGATGCCAACAAATGTCTCAGTCTGTCACACAACTCATTCGGATCGTCCCAGTATGAATAACCTCTACCGCTAACTTTTTTAGGTGGGAATAAATGCCTATAATGTTTTGATATTTCATAGATTTGTTACGATTAACGTGTCCGTTCGGATCGTATAAACTTTTGTGTGCACTGGATGCCACACAGAATAACCTATACGCTCGTAAATCGGCCTCGGTATATATATCATCATCGGGTATACGCTTAAACACCAACTCGTACAATCCGGGCGTCCCTTTATAATGAACTCCGTCAATTATAATCTTACCATCGTCCGACAACTGAAGAGTCTTGTTACCGATCATCATAGAGTCGGCTCCGATTTTCGGTCCGTAACTGTGTTCTATATCCTGACTACCGGCGGTATCTTTTATCATTTTGAGCATATATTTTCGTGCCAGCGGATGTTTGAAAGTACTGTTTACCCATTTTTCAGATACACTTTGCCCTTCAGGTGTGGACAATAGCTCCCTTACACTGGGCTGCGGTCGGTTCGGAGTCTCTGCAATTATTTCGGTATCCACAAAATCAACACTGGGAGTAGCAGGTACTTACCCGACAGTCCACTCTTCATTTTTCTCTTCCTCACTCTCGCTGCTCCACTCATTCGCTATTTCGGTATTTTCATCCAACTCTTCTTTTCGGGTTTAATTTCTTGTTTCGGCAAAAACACTCCACTCTTCTGCAACTCTTTAATTATTGGTGTGTATTTCTTAGTATACAATCGTTCCTCTTCGGCCTCTCCGTACCTCAACTGTCTGTACTTTTTCTTTATAGCCTTGCGCAATCTGGCTATCTCCAGCGTTAGATGCTCTCTCTCCTCAGACATCTTGTAGAATGACGTTTGTTGCAAGTATCAATCCTTTTGTACCTTAAAAATCTGTTACAATTCAATCAAAACCAATTCTAAATCTTCCATTCTCCGGTTTACTGTCCTTATCTATTACAACGAATCCATGTTTATCTTTCCATGCGGTGGCACAAATGTTTTTAAATGCACTAAACACCATGTCAGTGTTTACGTGATCATTGTAAATGTGTCGTAAATTGAGATCGTCCTGCTTGAAAAGGACCAAGAGATTGGCATTGTCTCGAATCAATTGTTTGGGAATCCTGCTGTACGTCTGTCCTAAGTAGAAGGAATCTATATTATTGTGACGTCCCATGGTGAAATAGTTACGTATATTGTCGTGTTTCTCGCAAGCTATGTCGTCAAATATTATTATCGAATTTGGCTCCGCTTCACTAGGATGGATGACATTTTCGTTGTCCGTGAATGTGTAATAACCAATTTCTTTGGTATTTCCAAGTATAGTTTCAAAAACTTGTACTTTGGCTGCTGGAGTGATTTAGAAAATACATAGACGTTGGCAAATTTCAGGCCATTTGGATTGAAGAGCCAATTAAATAGTACATTAGTCTTGCCACTGTTTGATGGGCCGCACACTATAGATCGAACTGTGTTTGGTAATAAAGAACTGTGTCGGTGCATTGTTGACCCACCTCCTGCAACAACGTCAAAGTTTCTTAAACGTAGTTTATCCGCTGTGTTTTTTAAACGCATTACGCTTCTCAACGTTCGTCTAAATACTGTGGAAAACTAACAGTGCTATCCTATTAAATACCTAAACAACAAGCTTGGTTTTATCAATCCAACTGTCGTGTTCCTTGTCAAACCCTAACCACCGCACCAGTACTTTGTTACTTTTTTTGCGTAATACCTTTTCAACAAGATATACGTTGCCGATCTTTGATCTGCTTAATTCTTCGGCATAGAATCCCCCTTTCAGAATGTCACCTTTCGAGTCTTGTAAAATGTACGTTACAGGATTGGTCGGTACAACAGCGTACACGGTAAACACTTAGTTTGTCCAGTTGGGTAGATATCCTTTAGCAAAAGTCTTTTTAAATTTCGATCTTCTAACTTTGTCGTCCACTTTAAATCGTGCCAGTTCTTTTGTACTCTTGCGTGCTGTTTTGTCCAGTAACATTTTCTCATGCTTTTTCAACACTTGAGCGGGTTTCATGCCTATAGTACTGTGCACAGTGTTATTGTATGGCTTTACTACGTTTTTCAACATCTCCAACCACTCGTAACTACCGCGTGCCGTAAATTCACGCCACATTATATTTATCAAAGTACGGTTCAGACGCTCCACCATAGAGGCTTTCTTGTCTGAAAAAGTGGCGTAGTGATTTATATTTTATTTTTTCATTAATCTCTTCACGTGCATATTGAAAAACTCCTTCCCCTGATCGGTCTGAAAGTTATTCATAGGATGTTTTTTCAGTATCGGTTCTAACGCTTTAGATACGTCTAGAGCAGACTTTGTCTTCAATGGTTCTGCAATCGCAAATTTTGTTAGACAATTTATCATAGTCAGTATATATTTATAGCCTTGGTTTTCCTTAGCATATGGAATCATTTCCACTAGATCGGCTTGATAAAGGTCATTAACTCCTTTCAGTGTCACACTACGTGTTTTGAAATTTCTTCGCGCGGGCTTGTGGAGCTCCGCCGCAATGGCTCGACTTACATCCATTATGTAAATGAGTGTGTTTACAGTTTGGAGGCACTATTTATTTCGTGGAGATACTCTGGTGCAGGTAATCTCGAAATTATCGCTGCTTGTTCCCGCCTCACCGTTGCTTTGGATTAGTCCGCCAAAAATTGTCCATAATAGATCGACAGAGATTTCGGAAGCTTTACGAAAAGCAACGTATCCAGGAGTCTTTGTTTTAAAATTGAGACTAGTAAGAGTAAAGCCCAACAGATCACCATCAGCTGTTCATTTTTCATTTTGTCCACCAAACATTCAATGCCTCTTTTTATCCAATCAATTTCCGTGACATTCTCGAGTGGTGGATGAAATTTAAACTGAATTTTAGTCCTTAGAGTACGAAATTTTTTCGTCTTCCTACTTTGCGAGGAAACAATGTAAATTGGCCCCATAGTTCTTTTCAAGTAGCTCTAACCGTGTGAGTCACCTTGTTTTAACATTGGGTGGTTGACCGGTGCTACACTCTGGTAGTCGATGGAGTAACCACCGACTGTGGACACTACTTTTTAATATTGTTGGGGGGAGTAACCTAGAGGTCAGGGCAGGGATTGGTCCCAACACGGGCTGAGACCAATCGTCCATTTGGTCACGTGACCGCTTCTCGTCCAATGCTCCATCTGCACCGTCGCTTCTCGTCCAGTCCAATGCTGTCACTTCAACGCACACACACACACGCAGACGCGCTCTGGTGGGAGGTGGTGGTGGGGGGGGGTTCCCTCAGCCAGTGGGGGAAGCAAAGTCTGTAAAAATGGCCGGGCAAATCCATAGGTCGCTAACAGACGCGCCCTAGTGGGAGGTGGTGGGGGGGTGTTCTCCCAGGGCAGTGGGGGAAGCAAAGTCTGTAAAAATGGCCCGGCAAATCCATAGGTCGCTAACAGGTATATCGGTTGGATGTTGACAAATCGGTTGTTAAAAGTATATTTTGGTTGGAAAACCGGTTGGTAAAAGTATATTTTGGTTGGAAAATCGGTTGGTAAAAGTATATTTTGGTTGGAAAATCGGTGGTAAAAGTATATTTTGTTTGGTAAATCGGTTGTTAAAAATATATTTCGGTTGTTAAATAGTGGCCATAGTAAGACTAACACCCGTGTGGGCTGTGGTAAGCATAGGTTTAGGCAAAAGTAGGAACTTTAATAGACATAAGTCTAGGTTAACAATCTTTTAGGTTTTAGGTTTAGCACGATACATAAACACACGTGCTACACCCTGCTAGACAACGGAGGAAACTACATAAATATATAACACATTATATATAATGATACAAGTAGGTCGTGGTGAACATAGGCAAAAGTAGGAAACTTTAATAGGTTAGGTTAACTATCTTTGGTCGTTTAAGGTGTAACACGATACATAAACACATGTGCTACACCCTGGTAGCCAACGGAGGAATCTACATAAATATATAACACATTGTATAAATATATAACACATTAAATGTACCTGCTGATACAAGTAGGCCGTGGTGAACATGGGCAAAAGTAGGAAACTTATAGGTTAGGTTAACTATCTTAACACATTATATAAATATATAACACATTATATAAATATATAACACATTATATAAATACACATTAATTGTACCAGCTGTTACAAGTAGGCCGTGGTGAACATAGGCAAAAACGTTTCATACATAGGTTAGGTTAACTATCTTAACACGTTATATAAATATATAACACATTAAATGTACCAGCTGATAGGCCGTGGTGAACATAGGCTAGAAATTTTCAGACATACGTTAACTATCTTAACACATTATATAAACATATAACACATTATATAAATAAATAACACATTGATTGTACCAGCTGATACAAGTAGGCTGTGGTGAACATAAACTTTTCATACATAAGTTAGGTTAACTATCTTAACACATTATATAAATATATAACACATTAATTGTACCAGCTGATAGGCCGTGGTGAACATGGGCAAAAACTTTTCATGCATAGGTTAGTTTAACTATCTTAACATATTATATAAATATATAACACATTAAATGAACCAGCTGATACAAGTAGGCCGTGGTGAACATAGCCAAAACGTAGGAAACTTTAATAGGTTAGTTTAACTATCTTAACACATTATAGTAATTTATACTAATAAACACTTATGTCAACACAGAAATCACCTTCCTTTAGCACTCTCAAAACATTGTAAATCTCAAAACAGTTTTGCGAATTTGGTAAATATCTACATCAGGTTACATTTTCTATTGGGTTGGTAAATAAGTGTTCTATGTTACACCATTTATAAAATTGGTAAATATGTACATCAGGTTACACCTTCTATAGGATTGGTAAATAAGTGTTCTAGGTTACACCATTTATAAAATTGGTAAATATGTACTTCAGGTTACACCTTCTATAGAGTTGGTAGATATTTACCCTAGGTTACACCTTCTAGTTTATCCTAATCTGTCCACGTTGTAATTGGTGGACGAGCAAAAGTAGTAACTTTTCATACATAGGTTAGGTTGGTGATATGTTTTTTAATTATGGTATATGATACAAATAGGCTGTGGTGAACATAGGCAAAAGTAGGAAACCTTAATAGGTTAGGTTAACTATCTTAACACATTAAATTTGGACACTACTATTTTGATTTGTTGTATACATCAGAGTAACCTAGAGGTACGACTCAGACCCGTACCGTAGGACGTACGCGAGTTTTTCGCGGTCGCGAAAAACTCGGTACGTCTTACGGTAAGGGGTTCGTGTCCGAACTTCTACGAAATGTTCTGGCGTTCAACATGGCGGCTTATATACTGCGTTAAATATCTAACTTGTAATACTATGCACGATAGCTCAGTCGGTAGCGTGTCTGCCTTTAAATCCCAACTTCACAGGTTCGAATCCCACTAGTATTAAAAAAGTTAAGTGTATGACGTCATGTGTGAAGACAACAATACGTCACAGGTGGGAAGGGGTCAAGGGGGAGGGGGAAGGGGCCTAGAGGGGAGGGGTGGGAGGGGCCTAAAGGGGAGGGGCCAAGGGAAGGGGCCAAGGGGAGGGGCCAAGGGGGGGCAAGGGGCAGGGGCCAAGGGGGAGGGGCAAAGGGGAGGGGCCAAGGGGGAGGGGGTACCCCCACCATCCGCAGCCGCCATGTTGGACTCAAGTGTAGCACACTCTACTCTCATTGCATTAGTGATGTTTGGGTAGCTTTCCTCCAGTTTATTTTCATAAATAAGACTTAACATTTCTCTTGCTTTGGCTTATTTTAATTGATCGTTAACTGATAAAGCGTAGTGCTTGAAACTTTCTATATAAAATTTATATTCTTCATTGTTGAGATCCGCAGTGTAGATGTTTGCCAATTCTTCTTCTTTAATTTTTAATTCTTTTACTTGCATTTATTTGATTCGAACTCCATTCAAAAATTCAAACTTGCTGTTTATGTTTTCCAAAGCCGTAAGTCTGTCACTGAGTTCCGTAATCATCCGGTCAATAACCTCTAACATGGCTACTTGACACACATTCTCAACACTTGTTGGAGATTCATCACCACACAGCTCATCAGGCAGTTTTTCTTTTTTTTTTGATTTTTTTTCTGAGAGCTCAGATGGTAGATCATTATTCATACTTGCTAAGAATTTACCCTTAGTAACGGCCTCAGATGGAGCAAACTCTCTACAAGGTTTCAAGAACGTTAAAAGACCTTGAAGGTTCCGGATAGCCAAATCAACTGTAAGATCTTTTCTTTGCAAAAACTCATTGACATGATTGATCTGTTTCAACAAAGCATGCCAAAAACACGCCAAAACGATGATTTCAAGATTCCCAATATTTTTCAAAAGGGATCTGGCCTCACTCTTAGTTTGAGGTGTTGACAGATCATGGATTATAAGATCCTCTAGAGCTTGAAAAACTTTACCGTATTGTTTATGCACAGCTTTGACAGCTTCTAATCATGCAGACCATCTTGTCTTGCTTTCAGGTTTCAATGTCAGTGGCACATATTTTCGGAGAACTTCCCAGCGTGAAGTTGAAGCCACAAAGAAAGAATACATACTATTCAAAGAACCAAAAAAATTCTGAGCCTCAATAGTAGCTCTGGCCGCATTAGCACCAACTAAATTGAAGGAGTGAGGAACACATGGGACAAAATATGCTAACTCGTTTTCCTGAAGTAGTCTGGAACGAACACCTTTATATTTCCCCGCCATATTTGCCCCGTTGTCGTAGGATTGGCCTCTACAGTTCTCTAAGTTAAGTCCATCTTTGTCTAATTTGTTTTAGGATTCCTTGGCTGAGACCTTCACCTGTTTTATCACTAAATGGGAAAAAATCAATAAAAGATTCTTCTACCTCCGATGTATTTGTTTTGACGTAGCGAACTACTTGAGTCATTTGCTCATTGTGGCTGATATCCGGAATGCAGTCAAATGTTAAGGAAAAATATTCCTATATGTTTTGTATTATCTTTTGCCTTATGTTATTGGCAATAATTTCAAGGAACTGATCTTGTATTTTATGTGAGAAATACGAGATTTGCCCTTTCCTACGCCGCTCAATATGGTGTTGAAGAGGGACAGTTTAATGTGATATAAGTTCTATTGTGTTCAAGAACTTTCCACTGGGCGGGTCGCTGAAATCACAGTCGTCTTTTGTTCCTCGGAATGGACTCCCTTACTTTGCTAGGAATAGAATAGCATCGATAATGCAGCGCAATAATGCCCTCCAGGTAGACTCTTCTTGATAGATCTGGTTTTGGAATTTTGTATCAATACCTCCCTTTCCTAAACAAAATTCTAAAGCTTTCCACGAACAAAATTAAAGTTTGTGGTTAATTGAATTTTCATGTTAAGGCAATTTTTCACTGATTTTTTTTTAAATTTCTTTAGTTAAGGAAGACACTTGATGTGACACTAAGTGTGAAAACAGGGAACACAATATAGAGCTATATTACTTTCACAACAGCATAGCCATGATCTCTTTACTTTTGATCCATTTTTGAGAACTTTATAAAACCAATATTTGTTCAAGTTACGTCCTTCTCTGCTGCTATTATTTAAATTTGGATCAATCAGATTTTCAATTTTCATTTTTGTTACGTAACACATTTCCGAATCGGAAAAACTCTGTAGCCATGAACCAGGTTCCCTAAAATCAAAGGAATACTCGGACGTTTCTTGAAGATCAGTTTAAGGGCCTGGACGAGATAAGAAATAAGTTTCATTCGCTACACAAGTAGGACTCAGTTTCTTGCTAAGTTCGTCATGATGCGTGCCTTCCTTTTCAGCTTCAACGTCATCTAAAATATTAAAAATAAGTTTAACTTTAAAGTTGAACTTTCAGATTAATACCAGTAGAGATAATTTTCTCGTTAAGTGTGTCAGGTGGAAGTCGGATTAGCGAGTTTCTATTTTAATTTATATATTACTAGCCGCTTCACCTGCCCTTTGGGCGGGATCGCGTCCAGGATCAGCACTTTGCACGCTGATGGGGTTGAATAATCAGAGTTAAATCTCAGATTAGTTTTCCCCGGTCCAAAAAAACCCCGGATTCCGAGTTTGGTACAAATCTATCAAGATTTCCTTACAGAACTATGTACATAATCACCTATGCACCGCCCAAGGAAACCAACCGCAGATTCGAGTTTCTTGGTCCAAAAACCTCGTAAATACGGGAAATCGGTTCGATATATTTCGTCGTTTTTGCGTGGAGTGTAGTCTACGTTGGTATATCTTTTTGTTGCTTTAGTGCTAATCGATGGGTCGAATTGCAAAAATATATAGGACATTATTTGTTCATCTTGGCGAGCTGAATCGAATGACACCTTACACAGAAAGATAGAAAAGTGAAAATTAACGCGTTTGCGCGTGAGCGCGGCGCATTGGAAGACCCCCACCCAATGTCCATCTCCGGGTACCCAAACGCCTATATACGGGAAATAGTTTCGAAATATCCAGCCGTTTTGGCGTAACTGACACAGAGTGAGCGTGTTTTACGCGCGCTCTTGTCGCTTTAGCGGCTAATCGGTGGGTCGAATCGCAAAAATGTAAGTCCTTGTTTGTTCGTCCTGGTGAGCTGAATCGAATGACTCCTTGGGCGAGCAGTTTGGAAAAAACTTGAAAATATTGGGCGTTTACGAGCGCGGTGCATTGGAAAACTAACCCTCCTATGTCCTTCTCCGGGTAACCAAACGCCTAGATACGCTTCGAAATGTCCTGCTGTTTTGGCGTGATTGACGCACAAACAAACAAACAAACAGACACTAAATTCCAAATCCACACAGATCGTTTACATGTCATCTGAAACGAATAACTAAAGAGGAATTTTTCAAAAATATTCAAGGAACATGAAAATCGTCTTCAGCTTTAGTGAGATAGATATTATAAAGTATTAAACAAAATATCTTAAAGTCTAAAACTATAAAGGTACAATTTATTCCTTCTCTTCCCTAATGTGCTATAATTTAATTATTGAAATAAGAATAAATATATGCTTACCTGATTTTTCTTTTGAGAATGCATCTTCAGTAACATTAAGTTTTTTTTAGAAACTTCTCATTTTGGTGTTTGTGAAAGCACGTCGCTTTCTTTCTTCCTTTCTTCTTTTGCAAGTTTTTTATATTCGGCTCCCTTGAGTTGTTTTCTGCCATCCATAATTTGGAACTGATAAAAACACAGTTCAAAATGTTAAACAATTCCGTTTTCCAAACAATGATAAACGATAACACTAATAACTAACCAACACTCCGAACACTAATACCTAAATGTAAATAAAATAAAACAACTGTCGGTTTGTAGTAACACACGCAGACAACACAACTATAGCCGTGGCGACTGGTAACTGGCAACAGAGAACTCAATATAATTTTAAGGGGAGGGGGTGGCATCGCGTCAAGGCCACACTGTTTTCGCGCCCCCGACCCCGCTACCGAGCGCTCTGGCTACTAATTAATATCAGTAGTAGGCATAACACTCAATCCAGACTAACGAGATGCTTTAGTTTTGGTCTTATAAGACTTAAAAATTAACTTGGTATACAGTATTGTAACGATATCATGATCCCAATTAAATAAAAAAACATCAATCATGAAATCTAAAAATAAATTAATTAAATATAACTTGAATAAAATAATAAATATAGAACCATGTTAAACAAATGAAGAGAGACGGCAGATGCCGCCTGCAATAAAAAATGTACGTGTTAGGTTACAATAGCACTAGGATTTCAAGAACCTTGAAGCCAACACGTGTGTACAATAACGGAATTCTTGGGGTAGCAGAGTTTTTACTAAAAAAAAAGAGAAATCAAGGGAAAGGAGCATCATAACGGTATTTTAGAAAAACACAAAAACGCAAGGTGAAAGTAGGTCGGCCATTCGGAGACGTTTCAAACTTAAAAAACACAACGGCAAAATTCAAAAACAACCAGTAGGAATCGCGAAAGTTCATATGCAGAGAAAGTTGGTAAAAATCCACAAATCAGCGAACAGGGCGCGAAAACCAGTGTTTTAGAGAAGGAGTATTAAAAAATAGTTTTCACGAGGGAGTCTTACAAGGGTCGCCGAGACGGAAGGTCGCGTACACAGCTAGACTGCGCTGTGTACAAAAGAATAGTTTTTTTTACAGCGAATAAGGGACAAGAAGTGTCTTTATATTGAAAAGTTTCGATAAGTTTAAATTAAAGTAGAATCAAAGGAAAGGAAGTTTTAAATTAGAATAGGAAGTTAGATTTGGAGTTTGTGGAGTTTCTTAATAAAAAGACAGATCAGGAAAAGGAGTTTAAATTCACCAGAGGTAAAGGAGACAAGTCATCGTAGAAAAGGCGCTGTAATTTTGGAACGACATCAGGGAAGGAGAGACCTATATTGGAACGATTTCAGGGAAGGAGAGACCTATTTTGGAACGACATCAGGGAAGGAGAGACAGCGTTAATTACCAACGAATAAAGTGTTTAAGCAGTGTGGTGTTTTGTTTTTTGTTTAATAAAAAAGTAAATTAAAGTCATGTGTAGTGTATAGTGCTCACCGACCGAGCAGAAGGACCAGCAAAATTGATAAGTACAAAACAAATTGTTAATTATTAAATTCACTTAGAATTGATTTCACTTTCAATTGAGCCATTCAAAAAAACCCAAGACCCGAGATAAAGAGATTTTGTTGCTTTTAAATTAATTGTAAAGAACTGAGCTAGCCGAGATTAAAAAAAAGATGATCAATGTTAATAATAAATTAAAGTAATAAATAAAATTTGTAAAGAAATATAATAAATTAAAAGGAACTGATAATTTGAAGATACAGATTTTAACAAGAGTTAAAATAAAGTAAATTTTGTAATTTTAAAATATCTATGATAAATAAATTAATCTTAAGGAATGAATGAAGAGTAAATGGTTTCTTTAGATAAGTAAGTATTAATTTCATGTATATGTTTATTGCTGTAGTAATTTTATTCTTTTAAAAAATTAAAAGAAAGAGTTTGTTTTATCCAAATAATCGTTGTTTGTCTATGAGTATAATAATTATTATAGTTAGTTCCTTCAGTAGAAGTAGAGCAGTAATAAATAATTGATAACATCTTAAATGTTTGGTTGACACGAACACGTGTTTCTTTAATAAAAATAAATTAGATAACAGTTTCATTGTTATATTTGGTCGCACAACGTGTGGCAAGATTAAATTATATTAACTAAATTAAAAATATATAACAACTTCATTGTTATATTTGGCTCACCAACGTGTGACATTTAATTAAAATTAAAATAAATATAAAACATCTTAAATGTTATAGTATAATAAATTTTATAAATTATGCAAAAAAAAATTCAAATAAAATTAAACAATATTGATTGTATTGTTATCATTTTGACAACTTTTTTTAATAACTAATTATTTTTTTATAAACTTTTCAAATTATGACGCCAAGGTCACGTAACCCTCTGCCCCGCCATAGTTCTCGGCCTGCCTGTACACAACTGCAGATGTTAAGGTAGTGGTTAAAACATTAGTTTATTTAATATCTTTTGATTTAACTCATTCTGATTTATGAGAATGCTATAACTTCATTGTAAAGAAAAGTTGCTATCACAATCAAAGGCAGGATGTGATATCTGAATACTCGGATGCAGCTTAGAACGGCCTTCATAAATAATATATAAATAATAGATTTTGTACAAAGTGTTTGGTGTTTAAAAAACTATTAGGCCTATACTGTTTAAATTTAACCTTCAAGTTTTGACGTTTCATTTTTACACAATCAATAATATCAATAAACAATATAAATGTTTTTTTATTGCTTGAAACAGTTTATAATTTTTTTAAATTTTCTTACTTGTGCATTGTGTATGTGTTTCACGTTTATTTAAATGGTACTTTTGAACGATTGAATGAATGAGAGGAATTGTTTATCGGTGTAGGATTGTTATAGTGTTGAAAGGGAGTTGTTAGTGTTTATATATTTTTTTTCATATTTTAAGAATTAGTTTTAATTTTTTTACGTTTTATTTGTGAACTAAACAAATTGTTTTATTGGTATTTAAAATGTTTTAAAATTTCTAATTCCAATTAATCTTTATTGTTTAAATTGAAAATGAATACACTGGATATGATGATAATTTAGTTAACACTAAAATTAGAAATAAATAAGTGAGAGTTTTTAATGAGATAAAAACTCGAAGTTAGCTCTCTACGAGGTTCACTTTTCTATGTAAATATTTCAATCCCAGAGAGAGAATAAAAACAATGACAACTAACTGATTCTAATAGTTTAAAACAAAGTTCCAGTTGATGATTTTTTGATATTAAGCTTTTTGTAAGAACTATTGGAGACAATACTCGATTGAGAAACATGACAAAATATGTTATATAGTGTGTTTTTATTTTATAAGTTTACAATGAAGTTGGTTAACAAGTAACATCATTTGGTAATATTTTATTTCCTAATATTTCATTACCGGTGCATTTTTGTATATATACTATTTAATTTAAAATTGTCCGAAGTATAGTTACCAACAGAGGAAACTGAAAGAGTGCGTTGAAGGCGTTATGACTATTGTCAATGTATATAAAACATAATAATCTGAAACAATTGTTTGATTCAATGCTTAAGTTGTTTCATTTTAGTGTTATTTAATCAGTACAGTGGTAGTTGAGCAGTTTTAAGTCCAGTCAAGTATATTGTTAACAATATTTAGTTTTGTAAGATATTATTGAGTTATTATGTTTTTTATGCTTCTTGTAATAATTACAAGGCATTAATTACAAGATGTTATATTGGTTTGTTAATACCATAAGAGTCTTAGTATTATTTAAACCCAAAGTTGTTCCTAATTGTTTTGTCTTTTTACATGACATATCAATAATAGGATTCTTATACTTTTTACTCCGGCAAACTAAATATTAAGTTCAAGTGCAATGAAATACAATTTAGACAAATAGCTAGTAAAAATAATGCAGTCCGTATTAGTAGTAATGGAAAACGATGCAATCCAGATGATTGGCAAGGTAAAACATTGTAATCAAGAGTCCTATGGTAATTGAAAACTATATAATCCAGTTGATTGGTAAGGTAAAAATATCCAATCCATATCCATTGTACTTGAAAAAACCACAACAGCAGAAGCACCATCAGCAACAGCACTAGAGTAAATGGTCACGTCATTGTGTATATGTGTTGTTTTGTCTCAAGCATGTAACACAGGAACCTTACTTTACGTCGCTTGTACTATAGCGAAGAGTTATAAGAACTAGTAGAGAGGAAAATGGGATTTTGAATAGAAGACATCAGGTTGGTACGGGTTGTTTTCTGTTAGTCTAAAGCTGCTCATTATATATCGGACGATTTCACTATCATAGTCCGTAATTTGTTATAGTGAAGAAACTACCCTTCCGCACGTATTTTATTCCTATTCAATGCAATTCCAAAAAGTCAACGTTCGCTGATATACTAGTTTAAGACTATATTTTGGTACCGTTCGGATCAAAATAAACTCGTCCGACAGAACCTACTAAAAAGTCATCGGTACGTTGTCACCGGGATTAATTACAGTTAATGGTGATGACATAATGTATAGGTGTTGCCATATATTTTTAGTAGTTTCTGTCAGAGGTGATTATTTCGATCCGAACGTACCAAAATAAGTCCTTAAACTTTTAATAAGGGAACGCAGGTTTTAAAGGAGACACAGTTGAAATGGGGAGAAACGGAACTCCCTCGCAAGTGTTTTTTATTATTGTTCTTTATACCTAAATCTTATTATTTATTGGATTAGTCGCTAGAGGCAAAACACAAAAAGTAAAGTTTCACATTACTAGATATTTGGATTGATTTTTCTAATTGAAAATTTCTATTTTCCTGTTACATCTCCACCAATAGGTACTTCTGTAATACTTTTAGAAATTCACGGTCTACTAGCTGTTGAAGAGACAAGTTTTTGCCCACATCTTCATATTAAACAGACGACAAAACTCTTACAATAAGACTTTCATAATAACAGTATAGTTTGATTGAAGAGCGAGGAGGTTGTAAAATGCAATGCAAATATTTTAAAAATAATTGTGTAAATTAAAAAAGGAAGATTTTCCTGAAATTATTATGTTATAATTAATTATTGATAGTAGAAGATAGGACACCTGGGCCCAGCCAAATCGTGGGACACCTGAGCCCAAAAGCCTTTTGGCCTCTGTCAAAAAGACTACATAATGACGTCACTGGAGATGACATCATTACGGTATTTGAGACCGTGGAAACAGGGTGCCCTACGTTTAGGATAGAACCAGATGCCCCGTATACAATGTTAACTTACCCGATATCCGTCCTCCTCGGCAGCTCGACGAAGACTAACTAAATTTAAGATATAACCTAACCTATAAAGCACAATATACGTCACAATACTACGTCACAATACTACGTCACAATACTACGCTGCAATACTACGTCACAATACTACGTATTATAACACTATAGGACACATGAGCCCAGATTGACGTCACATATTTCTATGGGACACTTGAGCCCAGATTGACGTCACATATTTCTATGGGACACCTCAGCCCAGATTGACGTCACATAACACTATGGGACACCTGAACCCAGATTGACGTCACATAACACCATAGGACACCACAGCCCAGATTGACGTCAGCTCTAGTAACGTCATTATGACGTCTCAAAAAGACGTCACAACGTCGTCACTGGAAATGACGTCAATGGGGAAGTACTCTATGCCATTATGCTACGTCACCTAGCCCCTACATCACACAATATTACATTACACAATATTACATCAAACAAATTTTGTAACTTACCAGAGATCCGCCCTCCTCGACAGTTCGACGAAGACTAACGAAATTAATATATAACCTAACCTATAAAGCATACACTACTCTGTTTGTATGCTATTATGCTACGTCACCTATCCTCTAACCCAACCTCTGCAATAGCTCAACGAAGACTAAAATAAAAATGAACGATACAATGAATATATAATAATACACTACAAAACACCAGATCTTTTACGGATATAGCCTTACAGGCGTTACCGCAGCACACGTAAGTCTCCAAAGTCTTGCAAAGATACATCTCCAATATCTGAAAAATCAGAAAATAACCCGTTAGTATAAAAATACTAAACCGCTTGTCCTCTGTGTTTTACGGGGTTGGAACCGTCATCTGGTACGGTGAAGCCGTATCAGAGCCCACATTACAAGCCGGGGTAAGCAGAAGGCTTACCCCTTGTGGAAATAGCTCCAAACCAACGCTATTTCCTGTGACCGCCACTCCATTACAAAATGCGGCCCCCAATTTTTTTGGTATTTTTACTTTTTAATTTTTTTTTGTATTTTTACTTTTTTTATTTTTTTTAGTGCATAGCCGTGCTACGTATACTATGACATTCAAAGGTTTACGGGAGACTTAACTCCACGCCAGGGACCTTAACGGTTTACGGGAGACTTAACTCCACGCCAGGGACCGTTAGACACACACACACACACACACACACACACACACACACACACACACACACACACACACACACACACTTTTTAGACAATCATAGTAACATTTAGCACTACGCAATGCACATTTACTATCTTTTTTATTATGCGTTGATAAAACACAATTGAAATCTACTCTCTCAGAGACTTTACACTCCGTATCCACCTCTAGCACCTTCCTGTGGAACCGTCTTGGGAATTTTGCTTTCTCTAACCCTTTAGTATATACAATAGCGAAAGGTTTACACAGTATACGTATTAAATCTTCATTATAAGTCACGCTTCCTTCTCCCCACCGTATACAATGATGATGTCTTTGTAACCAACGTGCTGTCCTTTAAGCTTTACTATTCAATACCTCAAAACTGTAAGGAGGTAAAAAATACAGTAACACTAAAAAAGTGATCGCTCACAATTGCAAGTTCTTTAATAATATAGTTATTGTCATTATCCATAAACGCGTGAAACTCAACCACGGCGTACTCCATGTTTAAACTGTGTAATTTCGTCGTATAGCCTGTCAGCCTCCGGCAAACTGCTAGGTACTACCTCGTCCGCGGCTAGGTTCTCAATGATGTATGCTTTCATTTCGTTTTCAAAATAAAATAATTCAGAAATACGACGTGTCACAACAGGGATAGATTCTTCAAACGCCCCCCACTCCGATTAGTTCAAAGTTAAGGTTCGTCGCTCGTCGTTAAATGTAACATAACGAATACCAAAAATAGATTTAACCACAATCTCACCGTAGCTCAAGGTGAATCTACGATTACTATTTTCACCAAGAACAGCAGTAATGTGAGAACCTTTAATCAGTAGTAATACTTCATTAAACAACTCTTGTGTAAAAAACACAAAATTCTTACCACCATGTATAAGCACACCGATTTCACATCCTGTATGTTGAAATAAACCAACTGATATGAATTTTGTACATTCTTTATTTAAAAAATGTACAGTCTTTAAAAATACCCCGAGCTGAAAGTTAGGTACTTTTATGAGTTCGTCAATATCCTCCACGGCGGAGAAGTTCACATTTACGTCTGTACTCGTTGACTCCATGACTACAAATAACCTTTCTGAATGAGACTCACACCCTATGTACTCCCCCCACCCTTAGTTACCCCTCCCCCTCAAATACAATTCCAACGCATATAATCTTTTGTTGAATGACAATGATCTATCACTCCCGCGTAAGATTTTCGTCTAAAATTTTTTCGTAGTGCTAGTTAAATCGTTTTCAAATTCCGGATCGATTTGTACAAGAGGAAACTCATGTAGACGAGCATCGTAGATATCGAATTGATAGTATATTTCGTCATCAACCTCAACCTCTTTACAAACCTCACAATATCTCGAACGAAAAACCACTCCTACAGCACCCACTAAAAAGTATACCGAATCTGTTGCACAGTCGATGTTACCCGAAGATAGCCGACTCTGTAACGCTACATAAACCTGCCTTGATATTTGTGTCTCATCGACCTGAAACTGACTTTTATTGTGGAGCAATCCGTCATCGATGAGTGCTTTGCTCAATAACTCTTCGATCCTATGACCGTTGAATGCATAGATATTATCCTCGCCAAGTACATCATCATCTATATCGAAAAACCTATCCTTAGGCACGACTCTGAGGAAAGCGTGAACAAATCCTGGGTATGTGTAGCACATGGTGTCTCGTCCGCAAATGATCGGATCCAACGTCTCGACTGACTGACGGAGGTTTGAACTGACAACTTTGATCAAAAATCGAATTGATAATATATTTCGTCGCTTATATCTGCCTCCTTACAACTGACACAATAATGGCTGCGATAAACCATCCTCACCCCACCGACTAAAAAGTATACCGAATCTGTAGCACAGTCGATGTTACCCGAAGATAGCCGACTTTTTAAAGCTGTATAGACGTGTTCCGATACTTGCGACTTATCGACATGATATTCCTCATCATCGGTGATATACTGTGTGAATGTAAAAGTCAAGTCATCATCTATTCCAGTAGGGTTGATTTCCATTAGTTCGCTTTCGTCAATAAATTCCTGTAAATCCGGTAATCTATCCTTAGGCACGAGCCTGAGGAAGGCATGTATGATTCCAGGGTATGTGGTGCACATAATGTCTCTTCACTGAATGAACAGGTTCAAACATGAACAGTTTATATATAAACGACCGCGCAAGCGCAGAAACCAAATATATGATGTCAGTATCAACAATTACACATTAACTTTTTTAACGTTACCCGAGAGGAGAGTATATACAATATGTGAGTCATGTAGAATGAGACAGTAGGCTGAAGTATTTGCAGGTATATTTGTGGAAGCCTCAATTTCCAGTCTCACATCCACAGGACCTGATTTAATAGAATCATTCTGTTTAGAACAATCAATTACAAAAATCGGAGCTTTATCCCGAAATTGGTCCAAACTGAGATACGGAGACGGTTCCTTTCCATAATAAGATATTAGAAATCTTGCATACATCTCATACATGATCGAAACGTCGCCGTGCAAGTTGTCGTAAGGGAAATATTGTGAATTGAGATACAGTTTTATATTTGTAACATTACATCTGTCAAACAAATAAAGCATCTGCTTTTATTTTATTCTTTCTATCTTTTTGGAAGCCTAATATAACGTATCGAGGTTTTTCCAGCTGATTAGCTGTCTCAACGGTCCAAGAAATTTGTGTCGATTGGGGTAATGTTGGATATTCGTAAATTTCCCAAGTACGGAAAGGTATGTGTACAGGACTGTCACGTTCTATCATTTTCAAAATTTTCAATCTAAAAGTATCGGATACTGTTAAGTGAGGAACTCTCCAGTGTATATTGAGTATCTCAAGCTTTATGTCTGTAGCGTCGTCACTGTAGATAGCATTCCAATCAGTGGCTGATCGTAATAGTATGAGTTCTTGTTTCACATTCACTACTATCCTCTTGTAGTCCTCAAAGAACCCCATCAACAGCTTCAAAGGTACAGAGAGAGTAAATTCTTCAACTTCTTTTGTTTCACCAATACCCAACCATCCCGCGTTACCTAACTTATTCTTCTCATGTTCTCGCAACGATAATAGATTTTTTATTATACTTGTAATTCCGACATTTCTCGTACGGTCCACTTCGTTAGCAGCTATCTCATATCTAATGTCATCCAATAAGAACGCTACTGCATTGTTAACAAGCTTTACAGATGTAGCTGTCCCGTCAGCCTTCGTCCCACCCAATTTACCCTTGATATGTAACAAACTTTCAAAAGGGACTGTAATAACATCCTGTTGATTTAGTGATATACGAATATCATCGTTATTGCCATAAGTAGAGGACGCATATGGTCTGTGAGAATGGTATTCAAGACCTGTGATGTTGTCATCGTAATTTGCAGCACTATCTATTGCCAGTAGTTCCATTTTTAACCTTGAATCCTAACGATCTAAGGAACAGAATATTCCGTCGTGTTAACTCGGCTAGGGGTCGACTTATACTGACGTCTTTTTTATACTGACGGTCGTTAAATACGAGACCCATTCCGTCTTAAGTGTAATCTGACAGACACAGTCTCCCCTCTGAAATCTACAGGAGCACCGACCTGATCTGTTAAACTTACTGTGATATTATGAATAGTTTTTACTTTGACAGGTAAATATATTATTGTCGGTGGAATGTCCACAATCTTGTACCCTGGCGGTACTTGTGGGTAAAACTCGTGTATAACATGACACTCTGTACCGTTTTGAAAAGACCCCTTCACAATATTACACTCTATACGAATCACATTCACTTTAATTACATCAACTGGTAAATCAGATTCATGTTTAGCATAGGCTACAAAGTCATCGTTCCTAAAACCGAGTAATTTTCCGATAGAGCCCTCTTTAAACCGAATTAGAATAGAACACTTTATCTCAGCTTTCAATGTATTATTGTTGGGTTTTAGGGATAATGCAATCTTCGCTGGCAATTGTGACTTGATATATTTTTCAATATCCTCGATTTCATATGAACCAGTAGGTATACTAATGTTCAATTCAACACTATCTTTATCTTTTGGATCTTTGCCGAGGTAAAATTTATTATTAATACCCTCCACTATATTAGGGATTGAGTTGTAAGTGGCAAAGTCAATGAGACCAACCTCCCACTCACCATCATCCAACTCGACTGGAGGAAAGAAATCACACGAAATTGTAGAACTATTACCACTTAAAACGATACTCATGATAGAAACTTTAAGCACAAATGTCCGCACACGACTGAGTTATAGCTTTGATGTCTTTTATAGTTTTAGTTGATATTAGTACCTGTACCAAAGTACCTAGTCAACTCATTTGGCGGTCTAAGATTTCCAAAACTGTCGAAATACTCTACACTATTACCTCGTTTTTTATAACACACCCAATGTGTACCTTCACCGTTGATACTATCTAGGTTTACAATAGCATTTTCATTTTTCAAAGGCTTCGAGGGAAGACTGTCTCTCATGTAGACACCTCTAAAATAAGGGATTCTTAGTTTCAAGACATATTTCTCCAAGTCAATATTTGTTAATGGTCTATTCCGTATTGAATCTAACAACGTTTTTTTTACCTGTCCTACGCTTTTTCTTACCACCACCTTTCTTATATGGTTTCAAGTAAAGACCCTTCCCCTTTAACTGTTTCAATAGTTGTTGTACTGAACGTTTTCCCCTTTTCCTCTTTCCACCCCCTAATTTTGTTTTAGCCTTCATTGCAGCTGCTACAGCCAAAGCGGCGGCACGTTCACCCAAAGACGCGTCCCCTGCTTTAACTCTACCCCAAGCCTTTCCAGCAAGTATTTTATCAGCTCCCCTACGTCTTTCTGAATCACCGTATCTACTATATGCTATATCGTGTTCCTTACAAGCTTCGTCCAAGGGGTTCACACCTTTATCTCCACGAGCTAAACGTTTGGCAAGTTTTGTACCCGGACCGCAATAGTTGTAAGACGGTAAATGTAGTTCAACGGGTAATAAATCAACTGCTTTATTCAACACCTTATCACCTACACTTAATAACGAGGATACAAGACCACAACCTTTTCTCTTTGACTTTCGACGTCTAATAGATGTTGCTTGTTACGCACCCATTTATATACTGATCCAAAAGGTGAGTTGCGTTCTATTAAGAGTAAAATAAATCCCATAGTAAGGTGTACAAGTCCTTGAGACGCTCCTCCTTCATACATGTAATTTTGAATACATCAAATATATCAGTATAAACCCCCGTCACATAACCTAAAAACTCATTGTATGCGTACACGTTATTTTCACCAAAAAAGTAAAGATTACCGTCCATATATCTGAAACCGCCACTTATATTATTTGGTAGACCAGTGTAAAGATCGGTTATTCTGCCTTCATACAGACTTTGACGTGCACATTCATCATATCTCATAACATATGTGTTATCGTAAAATACCAAAGTCCTACCCTGATTACCATTAAGTACTGCGTTTAACCTTTTAACCTTTCTCCTCAACCAATCATCGAGTTTATACACATACTTTCTCTGTAAACTTGGGTATTCAATAAGATACACGGTCACGTTTGATACTAAAACTATATCGTTATTAGGCGCCTGATAAACAGAGGTTACACCGTCAAAATTTGTTGGTAAATAATCCAGCCAGTCCGTTATCATTAAGGGTGTTATGTTCAAGTTTCTTTTAGCTTTGTCCAGATGTATTATCCATGCATATTTCCCATAAAACAGATATATGTGATTATTGGCTATTAAAACTGTATTTACTTTACGTCTTATACTACATAGATCAGGAAGAGCCGTCTCTGTAGTAATGGTATTTTTTGACAGTCTTGTTGTTGTTGTGGTAGCGGTAGTGGTAGTGGGTGCTGTAGTAGTAGTAGTAGTTGTTGTTGTTGTTGTTGTAGTGGTTATCCTAGGACCGTATAGTTGTTGAATACTGTTAATTGTATCTGGGGAGAGATCTATTTGATACATGTCTACAATGTTACTAGGTATAATAGAATAGCGATACATTGTGGAATTTAAAATAGGCGAATGGTGTAGGCCAAGAGCGTGTCCGATTTCGTGTAAAAGGACTGTATAGAAAGATTGATGGCCATACAAAGGTCAATTCATGCTAAAGTCCCAATTCTCATCCGTATCGAAATGAATTTCCGTTTGCATAGTGGTCGGTGTGGGTAGTGTTGCGTGTGCAAGAACCGAACCTGTACGGTCAAAATCGCTAAAACACTTTGTAGCGCCATTAACCAAATTCAAATGATCCCTTTCAGCAAAAGAAATGACTATGTTGGGTGTAGAGCTACACCGATAAAACTTTAAATTAGAATGTCTACTCCATAAATTGAAAGCGTACTGAACAGTTTTCATTAGTTCACGGTTACCACCACCGTACACGTACCATGAAAGCGTAGTATTACTCCATTTAAACAGCCCCGAGGCATCAAGCGGATTAACACTATCGTTATAACCACAGCGGCCATATAGCGTCACGTCTAGCGTTTCAGGTGTTGTACTGTAGCTGTCACTGCCGAATTCTTCAGCGAGACTTGTACAGTGACAAAACACAAAGAAGACAAACGCTCTGTTCAAAGTCATATTTACGTATGAGTTTAATCTACAAATTGTTTAGGCATTTATTCTACATCCTTGTCCTCTGTGCCCCATAGCGATCTCCAGTTCTTTACCCCTTCTTTAGGAATAGTTTCTTTACTGTATTTTGTTTGAATGGCACGTGCAAGTTGAATCAATTCCGTGTTAATGAATCTTTTCAAACTAGCTTCCGTAAGTTCAATACCGTGAGGAAAGTTGAATTCTGCTGAGTTAATAGCTTCGGCTAATTGAAAGAGTGTAATAGCATCCGTTGCCGTAGTACCACGAGCGACATTACAAATACGTTTTGCCTCTGCATTAAAACAGTCGTCTTTTTGAATTTTGAGTAATACATTTGTATTTAACCATTCATACATGTCGTGAATAAATTTTTTTAACTGTCGCAAATTGACCGCATCTACATCAGACGTACCGTCAAGTACATCACTTATTTTCTTACTGCCAGCACTGAATATCTCTCCAAACGGGAGTAAATGCACAGTATTTTTTATAAGAAAAGCTAAATTGACCGCATCATCCATAAATAATGGAGAGCCGATTTTTGTTACCCTTTGTTGAGCAAAATTACATGATTGACCGTCATTTAGCGGCAGTCTATTGTCAACGTACAGTTTGTTGACAGCATCCTCTTTACCACTAGGCGTTTCTACATTAATGATTCTAGAGTTACTGGCATCAAATAAGCCCTCTCCGTTCTTTACGATAAAATTTCCCTTCGAGTATATAACGTTAACAGCATCACCATTTTCCACAGGTTTGCCATCATCTTGTATCCTATTATGATTAACAGAATACTCGGTCATAAGTTTGATTGGAATTAGGGACTCGAGATAACCTTTTGTTACGGCATCATCAACGTCTTTGGCCACACCCTGACCTCCCAATGGTACACCCTTTGTATGGTATTTTTTTATTGTTTTATTAAAAGTTAGACAATTTTTCTCTAGAGTTTCTAGGTTAACGGCATCTTTTTTAGTTTTAGGGTTGGCTACATTACTTAAGATTTTGCCCCTTATGTCGTAGTTTCCCTCAGGTGTAAGGTCATATCCTGTAACTCTAGACCCCGACACTGAACGAGTCTTACTAAGCTCCGAGTAACGTCAAAACTTGTCGACGCTCATTTTATTAATGATCTAATTTCTATATTTCCAGAACCTTTTATAACCCCAGCTTCCCGTAGTTCTTCAACGATGGAGGCTATTTCGTTAGCATGCCCTGTATAGCCAGCATCTAGAGAGGCCAATAAGAGTCTTAGTCTGTCACAAAGTTCATTGGGGTTGTCCCAGTATGAATATCCTCTCCCTGTGAATGTTTTAGGAGGGAATAGAAACTTTATAACTTTATTGTATTTAATAGAGGTTGGGATACGATTTATTAGCTCGTGAGGATTATACCGGCGTTTATGGGCATTAGTTTTTACACAAATGTCTTTGTATGCAGCTAAATCTGCTTCATTAAAGACTCCGTCTTTCGTTGAACGTTTAAACAACAATTCGTACAACCCCACCGTCCTTTTATAATGTACATCATCAATTATAATCTCAACCTCATTAGAAAATTGAACTGGGTAGTTGCCTACCATTAATCTGTCATTTACAATTCTAGGTCCGAAAGTATGATCTATGCTACGTTTGTCGTCTTTAAACATTTTAAGTAAGTAGCTTTGAGTTGGAGGGTAATCGACTTCGTCCCCTATCCACTGTTCAGACTCATGGCGACCATGGGGTGTAGATAATACATCCTTTACACTAGGAGAGAGGTCTGGCGTTTCTGCTACCACATCTGTATCAATAAAATCGACCGTAGGGGTAGCCGGTGCCTGTATTTCCTCCCCCCTCCCCTCTCCTTAGGGGTGATCACGTCCTTAACCTCGTCCTTAACCTCGCCTTTGACTTAGGGTGTAGACGTCGACCCCTTTATTTTTGACAACTCTTTAAGTATAGGGCTGTATTGTTTATTGAGCAGCACCTCTGTATAAGCTTCGCCTTGACGTATAGCCCGATTTTTTTTAATAACCTCCCTTAACCGTGATATCTCCGCTGTAAGGTTAGATGACGTCATGGTAATTCTATAGATCTGAAGAAACACGGATATTTTTTCTAGTCAAGAGGAACTTTATTATATCACAAGCTGATGCTTTCAATATGTTAGCACTCCACTGCAACCCATTCAGGTATCCGTACGTGTCCTTGTCAAAACGAGGAATGTGCTCGATTTTGTCAGTACTTTTAAATATAAAGGTTCGTTTTAGATTATCACGCCATTGAGCTATTTCGGCTACAAAGAGATAATCATTCTTTGGTGTGTCCTCCATAAACTTTTTCAGTTTAGCTATAGGCTGAACACTTTGCTCATTAAGAAGATACGAGTTTAATAATAAGAATTCGTCCAAATTTGAGCCCGTATATTTCATCCAAGACTGTAACAATTTTTGGTTAGTTACAGTATAATTGACTCCGTCAAAGGATAGCCCGAAATGAACACATTGTTGAGGTACTGTAGGTAAGGCTTCCTTAAGAAACTCGACAGTGAACAAGCCTTGAGCCTTATTGTTTACAGCCTCAAACTGTTTACCTCTGGTTCGTTTAGGTAGGATGGGTGCAGGACCGAACTTTACAATGTAACTAATGTCGATACAGCACTTTGCCTTTAGGGCCGTTCTATACAGAGCTATGGGCCCACGTATAGGTATAGTTCTCTCTGTGACAACTACACATTTGGAAGTGAAAGGTAAGGAGCTTCTACACTGTAACATATTCAAATACGCGTTCATATATCCCACCCCTCCATGGGAGGGGGTAACTCCTGTGCTGAACAAATCGGGGAAAGGTCTAAACCTCGAAATCATATTTTGAGGGTGTCTCACCGTGCCTTTTAACATATGTTCGTTATATATAACAAGTTCAATAGGCACACCGTTTTTTTCACACTCGCTTAGAAATTTCAACCATATTTCCCTATTGTAAATAATGTCAGCCGAGTTAATCATGAGTATAACCAAGGGTGGTAAACTTTTACTGTGACCTCCCCGCCTTTTATGTCTCCAACATCTTCTGTTGAATATATCACCATATCTACCAGATCTACTACAATAGTTTCTACAAAACTGTTTTCTGTCCGTATAATACCATGAACATGATTTTGGATTATGCAATTTACAAATGTTGGCAAAAGGCCGTATATCATTATACGTGAATATACGCATTATATATCTTTAATGAAACGGTCAAAACCAATTCTGTAACGACCTGCTTCCTTTTTACTATCTTTATCTATCACAATAAAACCGTGTTTATCTCCCCAGGCAGTAGCACAAATATTTCTAAACTCGTCAAATGGAACGTCTGTATTGACGTGATCTTTGTAAATGTGGCGTAAGTTCAGATCATCTTGTTTAAATACTATCAAAAGTTTTGCATTATCACGAATCAAGTGTTTTGGGATATTACTGTAAGATTGACCTAAATTGAACGAGTCAATATTATTATGACGGCCCATAGTAAAATAAGCACGTATATTGTTATGTTTTTCACAAGCGATATCATCAAATATCATTATAGAATTTGGTACAGCCTCGTTTGGCGGGATTACGAATTCATTATCGGTGAATGGGTAGTAACCGACGTCAGAATTTTCAAGAATCTTTTCCAAGAACTTGTACTTTGGTTGGTGAAGGGATTTTGAAAATATGTAAACATTAGCAAATTTTAACCCGTTAGGTTCAAAAAGCAAGATAAATATAACGTTAGTCTTTCCGCAATTAGACGGTCCGCAGAGTAATGCTCTGATTGTGTTTGGTAGTAATGAGCTGTGTCTTTTATTTACAGCCTTTTTCTTGAGAAAAGTGTCGAAATTCGTCATATTCATTGAATGCAACGAGTGTTCGATCCTCATGATGACGTAATACTGAAGTTAAATTGATTTGTATGAGCATTATATACGTTTTTTCTAATACTCTATAGTAACCGTAACCTAACCTAACCTATTTGACAATTTCCTTTTCACTTACCCATGAATTATGTTGTGTTTTATCAAAACCCAACCATTTCACGAGAATCTTATCACCTCTTTTCTTTATAACTTTCTCAACAAGATATACATTACCTATTTTTGATCTATTTAATTCTTCACCATAAAACCCGCCTTTTAAAATTTCCCCCTTCGAGTCTTGTAGAATATAACTTATAGGTTTTGATGGTACAATAGCGTAAACTGAGAAAACCTCGTTTGTCCAATTTGGTAAATAACCTTTACCAAACGTCTTTTTAAATTTGGAAATTCTAACTTTATCATCTAGTTTGAATTTTGGTACAGATTTTACGGTTTTACTATCTAGTTTTTGTAATAAAAGTTTTTCGTGTTTTTTCAATACTTGAGACGGTTTCATTCCTGTGGTACTATGCACTGTATTATTATATGATTTTAATATTTCTTTTAAAAGGGTTAGCCACTCATAACTACCTCGAGCCGTAAATTCTCGCCACATTCGATTTTTTAATGTACGATTTAACTTTTCGACTATGGAAGCTTTTTTGTCAGAGTATGTATGGTAATGATTAATGTTATATTTTATCATTAACTGTTTCACACGAGTGTTGAAAAACTCTTTCCCTTGATCGGATTGAAAATGTTTCATACGATGTTTTTAAGTATAGGCCCTAAACATTTAGCTACTTCAACGCCTGATTTTGTTTTTAATGGCACAGCAAAAGCATATTTTGTTAAACAGTTTATCATTGTCAATATATATTTGAACCCTTTATTTTCTCTCGCATAAGGGATCATTTCGACCAAATCAGCCTGATACAGGTCATTTATCCCTTTTAATGTTACATTTCTGGTTTTGAATCGTCTACGGGCCGCTTTATGCAACTCCGTGGCAATAGCCTGTCTCACATTCATCATGTAAATGATAGAATTTAGAGATTAGCACAGTAATTTATAAAACACGCATGGTCTTGTATCCAAAGGGACCGTATCATACTCTCCAAATCTCTTTCTTTTAGCACCTGTTATACTATATTTTTTCTTTTCATTTATTGTAACAACTTCACGAATAACGGATCTCCTAATTTGATTACCACTTACGTAAATTGGTAAGTTAATGCTCTCAACATCATCTTCGGTGTCAACTAATCTTTTTAAACAGTCAAAGTTTAGTATCTGCGAATTTCTAAAATTTAGTGTGAAACCTTTAATTTTACAAACCGTAACGGTTTGACCTGTATTTGTAGAGACTTTGTATCCGTATGTTTTGGGACCACCCGAGACAAACTCACTGATATATGACTCTGGTCCATATTCTGTAAGTTCATTGGTCATTTCGCCTAAATAGTCACCTGTAACTACTTTGTGTTTACCCTCTTTATATAAATAAATGACACTATCTGTGTCAAAATATAATACTTGCTCCCCTAGGGCGTCAAGATGTTCATACAGTTTAAGTCGCGCCTGACTAGTAGTGAACGCAGCAAGCACAACATTTACAGTAGGTAATATGTCTGCAGATTCCTCGATAAACTCCCACGTTACAATCAATACATCGTCATTAATTTCTTGGACATTTGTTACTACAACGGACGGGCTACATAATAGTTGAAACAGCTCACTAGAACTTCTTACAATTTTAACTTTAGATTGATTCTCTTTTTGCCCAAATTTGCCCCAAAATGAATTTAACATTAATTTTGCAAGCGATCGTAGACCGCTGTTTTTTTTAAATTTTAGTGGAGTCAAGTCTAATACTTTCATGTGTGAAATAGTCTTCGATATATTTACATTTATCCTGCTCTGTGACACACCAAGTAGGGTAACCTGATGCCTCTTGTTTTATTTTTAAAAAAGTGTTTATAAAATCTGTAAACATCCCTCCTTTGTCAAAAGTAGCTATTAAAAAGTGAAAACCACCCACGGATGCAGTTTGTTGTACATTTATCCCATTTTGGTATCGTCCTTCCCAGTACAAGCTACCAAACTTCTTCTTGTTCTGTATTTCCTTGCGTAGTTCATCACACACCAGCCGGTGGAATTTGTTCATTCTTATGAAATGAAATGTTTTTCTTATGACACCTACCATAAATTATGAGTTACTCAATGTTTGTCCACAATACATTTTACAAAAGTTGGTTCTCGTTTATGCAGCATGTACGACAATCAGACATTATTCCAGAACCACTTTTAGGCTATGTACTTGAATTTCAAAATTTAAATTGAATATCCGAAACCAAACATCAATTTTTTGACCAATCACACAATTGTCTATACATTCATGTGAGAAATAAAAGTTAAAATTTCTTAGACTCAAGTACTTTAAATCAAAACTATCCCCAAGATGTAACTCAAGGTTTATTTTTTCATCCACTATATAAATTTCTTTAAATTTTTTGTATAAAAGAACATAAAAACAATCCAACACCTATAATTTATAAATTTTACTTTAATTTTCTCCCCAAAGTGACAGAGCTATAAACCACCTTAACTAATTCAAAATAAAGTGTCATAGGATTTATCTTATAAATGAAGTTTCGGATAAACTGCCTGTTGAAGTGAGTATATAACCATTTATTTTTAATATAAGCAATGGACGTTTACGAGGGGAGATGGAATATTGTGAAAACTACATTTAAGACATGTTTTGGAGATTACAGCAAACACTTTACAATGATTATACTGTATAACTTTTAACTTGTATGATTTATAACTAAAGTAAACCCTTGTCACGTTGTTTATAGTCCATCTGATATAAAACAGATATTTTAGTACTCGGTTAGGATTAGTTTAGTAATCGTAAAATTTTTCTGAATTACAGAGTTTGTTTGTGTGACCATTGTAAGATGGAGCTGGTTTAGTACTTGAGATGTCCAAACAATTTGTTTTCGGTTTAACTTTGCAAATAAGTTTCCAAAAGTTTAACTTCGCAAAGACATTATAATTTTCACTCCAAAAGGAATTTGTTTTAATTCGTTTCTACGTTTTAATGCCAGTAGAGTTTTGACGCGGCTATCATTTTCTGCGTTTTTACAGGTGCGTTTTGTTTAATATTTTTCAACTTTCGAATTTATTTTATAAAAAGGTTTAAAAGTGTTCTTTTAAAATTAAACTTTTACTTGTTACGCGAGGAAATGTTTGGTCAGATGATAGAGAAGATGAAAGACTGGTTCAATGCGCGCTTGCTTAGAAGTTGTTAAACTAAATTGTATACTTTAATTGATAAAAACAATTCAAATTTGAATACATAATTTCTTGTATAAATCTATCTATATTTTTAAAATGCTAAGCCACATTTCATGTATGCTTAAGCGGTATGATTAGGCTTATATCGACGCTTATGTATACAATTGGTTCTTGCATATACATTGTATAGATACATTTATGTGATAGGTCAATATTTTGACAGAAATTTCCGATCTGACGTTTCCAACGGCCATTTAATGTTTATTTGTCGTGTGGGCAGAGTTATATTTCAATCCAAGTTATATTAGGGCATATTTTTACCGTATTTCAAGGCGTGTAGAACATTACGTCACTACCTACCAATAGGTTAAAATTATGATTGTATTACAATTTGTATAGTCTATGTCAATTTTGATCTCTACCTCGTAAAAATCTGGTTTATGATATATACGAAAAACAACAAATTGTATATGAAATTGTTATGAAAGACCAAATTTTTTCAAATCATAAAATTTACGGTATGGCCCAATTAATGATTCAGACACCGTATGATATATTATATAATAGTAAGAAGGAGAAGGAGAAGACGAAGACGAAGACGAAGACGAAGACGAAGAATCAATTGATCTGATGATGGTAGCATAAACCACCGAAACCAGTAATACCACAGAATGTATTTAGAGTGCTTGACGGTGAGAAATAAGGGAATTAACTACCCATTTATCTTAACATTTCTAAAGAAAATACTAAATTTTAATCAAATTGTATTTACGCTTAGACCTTGTTTATAGCAGAAGCTACACAAGCTTAAGTTATATTTAAATATATAAAATATCTGTCAACATTTAAAAAAATTATATTTAGAAAAATGTTATGAATGAAAATAATTTTAATTAACTTTTCTAAAAACAATACATTATTTACCCTAAGGTAAACATTGTATTGAGTATTTTTCTGGTGACATGTAGAAGAATAACCTAATATTAATTTTTTAATTATCATTATTATTTTTCATTTTCTTTTTACATCTCAAAAACACATAATAAACACACGAATAAAAAAATCCCTGCCTTAAAATACGTTTTAAGAAAATAGTTATGTTTAAGAAAGCATACTTGTTATAATATAAACTAGACCTCTGTTGAAAAAACAATCAAAAACATATTAAACGAATGCTACTGTACAAAGAAAATGTACCTCATTTAGGACTTATTATTCTTGTTTTGAGGCTACCCTTCCTTAATTTCTCATTATTATTTAAAGAGTTAATTGACAAAAACTGACGATTGAAACTTAAATACGATTTCACAAAACAATGTAATAAATGTTTAAAATGTAAACAATAATAATTAAAGTAATAAGAAAACACAGAAAGAAAGCATTTGAGAAAACTCTCAATGCAGTATCATCTAAAATGTACAGCCATCATCTTGGTAGTTTTAAAAAACAGTTAAAAATTTTAGGTAATGAAATGGTTTTATATATTTTCGAAGGAACAAACAAAGTTTCATGAGGCAAGTTTTATATCGTTTAAAAACTGAATATTGCCCACCAACATCTAAGGTTCATTATGTAAAGTTGTAGGTTTTTATTGTTGTTTATTTTCCTATGTGTTTAAACTCTATGAACAAAATGTTGTATTTTCAAATACATAAACAGTGGCTTCGTGTTCATCTCGATCTCAGTGACATATGATCAGGATATGTCGTTTCTGAATGCTCATCATTACAGATTTTAAGTTAGTGACATAAGTCCTTCAACAAAGTGACAACCTATACTGAAGTCTGGTATTTACTAAAGAGTAATAAAAAGTTCTCTCAAGAGATTACGTGAAGATAAATCCGTACAAAAATAACATAAAATATTCTCTATATCTGATTTAGTTTTTTTGTATATATCTTAAGTGTTTAAGACACTCTGGTACTTTACTCTGGTTTTTATAGTAGGGATAGCTATGTAGACTAGAGGGTGATAGCTTATAAATGTCACGTCTATTTTTGCTAGACCAACATTATGCACTTACATGTGAACAGATGTCTGTTTGTATGCTGGTAAACGGATATTTATTTTTGTAAGACCCCCATTATGCAATTTATTGCATACGAGCATATGTGCATTATATGTTGGGTTAGTCTAGTTTAAACTTCGGTGAGGAGCAGTACCACGATGTACGTTGAAGAATTTATCGGCACAGGGTTTCCAAATTTGTTCCATGTAAGTAGATTATTATTTTTTGGTGTTAGTATTGTTGCAGATGTATTTTTATTTTTCATTATAAACATTTATTGATTTGGAAGTAGATTATTATTTTTTGTTATTACAAAAGTGTTTTTATTTTTCGTTATAAACATTTACAGATTCGGAGGTGGAATTATGTTTTTTTGTTGTTAACATTATTAATGTTCCGTTTTCCATTATCGTAGCAAACATTTATAGATTCGGAAGTTGATTATTATTTTTTGGTGTTAATATTATTAATGTTCTGTTTTCCATTATCGTAGCAAACATTTATAGATTCGGAAGTTGATTATTATTTTTTGTTGTTGATATTATTAATGTTCTGTTTTCCATTATCGTTATAACCATTTATAGATTCAGAAGTTGATTATTATTTTTTGTTGTTGATATTATTAATGTTCTGTTTTCCATTATCGTTATAACCATTTATAGTTTCGAAAGTTGATTATTATTTTTTGTTATTACAAAAGTGTTTTTATTTTTCGTTATAAACATTTACAGATTCGGAAGTGGAATTATGTTTTTTTGGTGTTACTTTTGTTGGTGTTGTATTTTTCGTTATAAACATTTATAGATTCGAAAGTAGATTATTATTTTTTGTTGTTGATATTATTAATGTTCTGTTTTCCATTATCGTTATAACCATTTATAGTTTCGAAAGTTGATTATTATTTTTTGTTATTACAAAAGTGTTTTTATTTTTCGTTATAAACATTTACAGATTCGGAAGTGGAATTATGTTTTTTTGGTGTTACTTTTGTTGGTGTTGTATTTTTCGTTATAAACATTTATAGATTCGAAAGTATATTATTATTTTTTGGTGTTAATATTATTAATGTTCTGTTTTCCATTATCGTAGAAAACATTTGTAGATTCGGAAGTGGAATTATGTTTTTTTGTTGTTAACATTATTAATGTTCCGTTTTCCATTATCGTAGCAAACATTTGTAGATTCGGAAGTGGAATTATGTTTTTTTGTTGTTAACATTATTAATGTTCCGTTTTCCATTATCGTTATAACCATTTATAGATTCAGAAGTAGAATTATGTTTTTTTGGTGTTACTATTATTAATGTTGTGTCGTTCATTTTTATTTTAGTCTTCGTTGAGCTATTGCAGAGGTTGGGTTAGAGGATAGGTGACGTAGCATAATAGCATACAAACAGAGTTGTGTATGCTTTATAGGTTAGGTTATATATTAATTTCGTTCGTCTTCGTCGAACTTTCGAGGAGGGCGGATCTCTTGTAAGTTACAAAAATTGTTTGATGTAATATTGTGTAATGTAATATTGTTTAATGTAGGGGTTAGGTGACGTAGCATAATAGCATAGAGTACTTCCCCATTGACGTCATTTCCAATGAAGACGTTGTGACGTCTTTTTGAGATGTCATAATGACGTTACTAGAGCTGACGTCAATCTGGGAAGTGCCCTATGGTGTTATGTGACGTCAATCTGGGCTCAGGTGCCCTATGGTGTTATGTGACGTAGTATTGTGACGTAGTATTGCGACGTAGTATTGTGACGTAGTATTGTGACGTAGTATTGCGACGTAGTATTGTGACGTAGTATTGTGACGTAGTGTTGCGATGTAGTATTGTGACGTAGTATTGCGACGTAGTATTGTTACGTAGTATTGTGACGTAGTGTTGCAATGTAGTATTGTGACGTAGTATTGTGCTTTATAGGTTAGGTTATATCTTAATTTCGTTAGTCTTCGTCGAACTTTCGAAGAGGTCGGATCTCTTGTAAGTTACAAAAATTGTTTGATGTAATATTGTGTAATGTAATATTGTGTAATGTAAGGGCTAGGTGACGTAGCATAATAGCATACAAGCAGAGTAGTGTATGCTTTATAGGTTAGGTTATATCTTAATTTCGTTAGTCTTCGTCGAACTGTCGAGGAGGGCGGATCTCTGGTAAGTTACAAAATTTGTTTGATGTAATATTGTGTAATGTAGGGGTTAGGTGACGTAGCATAATAGCATACAAGCAGAGTAGTGTATGCTTTATAGGTTAGGTTATATCTTAATTTCGTTAATCTTCGTCGAACTGTCGAGGAGGGCGGATCTCTGGTAAGTTACAAAATTTGTTTGATGTAATATTGTGTAACGTAATATTGTGTTATGTAGGGGTTAGGTGACGTAGCATAATAGCATACAAGCAGAGTAGTGTATGGTTTATAGGTTAGGTCATATCTTAATTTCGTTAGTCTTCGTCGAACTGTCGAGGAGGGCGGATCTCTGGTGAGTTACAAGACTTGTTTGATGTAATATTATGTAATGTAATATTGTGTGATGTAGGGGCTAGGTGACGTAGCATAATAGCATAGAGTACTTCCCCATTGACGTCATTTCCAGTGACGATGTTGTGACGTTTTTTTGAGACGTCATAATGACGTTACTAGAGCTGATGTCAATCTGGGCTGTGGTGTCCTATGGTGTTATGTGACGTCAATCTGGGCTGTGGTGTCCTATGGTGTTATGTGACGTCAATCTGGGCTGTGGTGCCCCATAGTGTTATGTGACGTCAATCTGGGCTGTGGTGTCCCATAGAAATATGTGACGTCAATCTGGGCCGAGGTGTCCTATGGTGTTATGTGACGTCAATCTGGGCTCATGTGGCCTATAGTTTTATGCTACGTAGTATTGTGACGTAGTATTGCAGCGTAGTATTGTGACGTAGTATTGTGACGTAGTATTGTGCTTTATAGGTTAGGTTATATCTTAAGTTTAGTTAGTCTTCGTCGAGCTGCCGAGGAGGGCAGATCTCGGGTAAGTTAACATTGTATACGGGCATCTGGTTCTATCCTAAACGTAGGGCACCCTGTTTCCACGGTCTCTAGTACCCTAATGATGTCATCTCCAGTGACGTCAGGGGCCAAAAGGCTTTTAAGTTCAGGTGTCCCACGATTTGGCTGGGCCCAGGTGTCCTATCTTCTACTATTGATATCGTTGTTACTCTCGTTACTCATTCCAGACACATCTTGTTACTTTGCGAGCTTTAATCAAGACAAGTTACTTTATTTTTCTGATTGCAATGTAATTTTTTTTTGTAGTGCAAACTTCAGGCTGTAATAATTTGTAAGTTATAGTTATTGTGTTATATTATTATGATAAATTGGTAAATTATTTTGTGTTGTATTGATGGAGGGGTGATTATTTTGCTAGCTATGGCGGTGCACAATTAGACCCTTTATACTTCTAGCTAGGAACATGTTAAAAAATCCAGGAAAATATATTTAAATACCAGGAAAATCAGTGAAAAACAACTGGAAACAAATTTTTAAACGTGCATTTATTAAAATAATATCTTATGCCAGATTTTGATTTTTGTGGAGACCATTCTTAGGAAGACCAATTTTATTATACATTTTTTGGGAGCAAATGTGGTTTAAAATGTGCATTGGTAAATTGTTATTAATAGAGATGTCGAAACAAAACACAAAACAAATAATATAATACCTTATATGTCTACTTAAATGAGATTTTTGTTATAAATTACAAAACAAATTTTGATGAAACACTAGTTTAAGATTCAAAACCAATAACATTCTTTGATGTTTATTGTTGATATAAAACATAAACGTTCGTTCCATTTAACTTTACAAAATTAGTTCAGATTTGTCTTATAGAGTAAATAATATTATTATTATAAGAAACAAAAAATGTTATCCAATAAAAACATACGCAACTATCCTGTTACTTAATCCACATTCAAGTAGCTTCTACACTACAAGTAAAACTTAATAATTACTTTTTCTTTTCTCTAACTGAAGACACTTTTAACGACAACAACAATGAGTTTTAATGTACCTAATAATAACATTTTACAAAATATGAGTAAAATGTTTTGTAGTTTCCAGAGCAAGGAGTCAAGTGGTAATAAGTAATTATTTGTATAATTGAATTTTAGAATCAAATATTGAAAAGAAAACAAAAATGTAATGTTATGAAGAGACATACTGAGCTGCTTCGAAAACAATTTTATGAAAAATATATAAAAATTTAGGAAATGTATAAAAAAAATTAGTGTTTATTTCAAACTTAAAAATTTTAACCAAACAAATAAATATTATTGTTTTAGTTCTACTTATACAATTTTTTAGAAATATAATTATTACTTTTTCACTAATACGTAGTATAGATGAAGTTATGTGACTTTTTTGTATTTTGATTTTGAATGGGTGTATCAGAAAGTATATAGGCCTACTATGTTTTTGCGACATTTATTTATAAGAATTGATAAGGTTGGAATTGCAGACCCCTACATGGATAAGTTTCATCGTTAAAGTGCATAATTAAATAAAAAATTATTCTATACTTTATGTGTAAGTTATCTAATGCTACTATTAAACAAATTATAATAGCAAGTCAAAATATGTTAGGGCGAAAAGAAAAACAATTACAACTTATTTTACGAAACTGAACAAAGTGTCTTTTTATGTTTTCCCTCTTTATATAATATATATCAGATTTATTCTAATTTGAAAATCAATTTAAGCCGGGAAGAATATTCAATATCTTTTAAACGCATTACCTGGATTCAGAGCTCTATAAAACAGCGTTTAAAAAAAAAAATATATAATACCTTATATAAATGTGAGATGTTTTCAAAAATATTCTCTTAATATGATTTTTGATATAAGATATTTGTTTGATTTAAAGTGCAATTATTTGTAGCAATAATTTTGAATTTTCTCTCTTAACCTATATTTCGAATAAGACAATTAATATATTTTTGGCCCAGTCTGCGAATACATGTTTTTCTTGAGACTGGCTTACGTTTCCTTTTATAAGGGTTCACAAAGTTAACTACATGTCCAATGTTAAATGATTTAACCTCGGTATGGGAATTGGTGCTGTTATGATTACGTGCATTAAGTGTTATATTCGTAATCGTATCATAGTTATCAATTAATTGGTCCGAAGTTAATTTATTATGTTGTGAAGTGTCATTATCGGCATAGTTATTCTTGGACTCATCTCGATTGTAACTGCCAGTAGGGCCCTGTTTTACAGTCATATCTAAGAACCCACGTCTGCTCAATTTATTACGACATACACTAAATTTCGGTATTTTACATTTCTTTTTAAGTGGTTTCATATATTCATGCATTTTACGTCTGAATAGTTTGTGATTATACAATTTATATTGTCTAGAATCCATAACATCCCAGCGGCTAATAAAATTAGGACCATGTCGTGTTGATATGTCGGTACTAGGTCTCAAAATCTCATTCTAAAACAATATAAAAAAATACAACTTTACAAGAATGTATTATTAACTAAATGATACTACATGTTATAAATTTTTATTTACAATTATGAGTTTATATCATGGTTAGATAATAAATTTTTATTTGTATTATTAAAATGATAGGAACATCAAGTTGTTATTATTCAAATACAAATGAAAACTATATCTATTGAAGTTCGAAACTATAAAAGTATAATTAAATGTTATCATTGGCGAATTAAATTATATGTAAAACATAACATAGGTCCATAATGGTGGAATAATGTTTTTTTAAGGTAATAAAAAACATTGGAACCTTAAATACAATAAACTTTAATGAAATGTGGAGGTTGTGTACCATATTACAAGTCAAATCAATTATTAAAATTAATTATTCTTCACCTTAATGCAACCATTTACTGTTTATTGAAATGGAAAATTATTTAGTCTTTGCAAGACACTAAAATCAAAATCGTGCCAGCCACACCTTCCCTGGAATCTGAATAAAGGTATTTTGAAGGATTATAGTTTGACTTCTTACAAAGAAATACTTAAATTTAACCCTAAAAACATTAATGTGTGGATGAGTTTTTAACCTCGTCAAATGTTAACTAACCTCATAGGAATACATTCCATTCAATAAAGTAATCATGAACAATAGTAGAGTTAACTTCATTTCGGTATTTTCCTACTGAATTTCAGTACAACGGTCTCTTAAGATCTGCTTTAATTGAAGATTTTAATCTGCAATAAGAATTTAAAATAACATTAATTACTGTACAGTAATAATTTTCAGTATCTTATTCTAGGACAAAATAGTACTATACAAATCAAATAATTTGTTGTCTTTAATTATTTAGAGAGAGCAGTTTATCTATGTAGAAGTAAACTCATGTTGATTTATATGGTAGAAGATTCACAATGTGGGGATATTATTCAAGATAAAAGCTAGGTCGATAATTAAAAACGAATAATAAAATGATTTACTTACACTCAATATTTACTTGTGGACTTAATCAAAGATTGCTGTGAGTTAAAGAGTAATTTTATTATTTTAGACAGACCTTTGGGTTGAGGATTCTCATTGAAAGAATATTTTGATAGCAACCTTAATTTATGAAAAATATCCATAACTTTCATTTTACAATATATTTGGTATTAAACTCAAAATAAATCAAGTAATTTTTTTAATAAATGTTATATCGAAGTACCAAATACAATATAAGATTTTAAAATGTACATTTAAGAACTATGATTCCCCTTCCCCCACCGAGTGTACTCGTCCTTATGAAGTCACCTACTTTCAAAACTGAACTTATGAAAGTTTATAAGAACAACTAAGTACTTAAAACATAGGCATTAAAATAAAAATATATTATGCAAACTATTTTTTAGTAATAAAACATACCTGTATATATGAATGTTCAGTAGGTGAAATCTGTAATAAAGTTATAGTTGAAGTGAATATATGTGAAGTATTTATATAGTAAAGAGGAGTGTAAGCATTATTGTCCCAAATTAGTTCCATTTTATTTGCTAAATAAAGTTTTGTATTCTATTATTTCTTCCTACTTTTATTGTGCATCCAATTCAATAAATGGACATTCCTTATGCGTGATTTTATTAAATTTAAAAACAATATCTGTATCTAATATATTCGTTTATTCATATCAATCCTCTTGTCAAAAGAGATTGGATTAAATAAAGAATTATATAAATCTCAGTTAGAATCACTGAACACATTTCATACACCAATTAGTTACACCGCCGTATATAATTGATAAAAAAATAAAATATCATCAACCTGAATTGCTGACTAAATTATAATAACAATATAATTGCAATCGAACATTTTTCCCAAACAGAAAACACTCCAGTACTGGACCGCTGGTATGATTAAAATTCACTAAGTAATAAATTTAGTTTATTCACTATTAATAAATTTATTCGAGTTAAACAAAATAAATGAGTTCATTTAAAATATATTTGGACAACAAATTATTATATTTATATTTTTTAAATTGCTGCACTTGGGCGATTACTAAATTTTTGTTACAGAAATATTTGCAGAATAGAACGGGGCTCGCGTAAACTAGTAGAGCAACCAGGGAGTACAAAAACTGGTTAGGTGGTTTAAACTTTCCATTAGTAGGATTTGGAGATAAGCATATTAATAGAAATCGAACAATGTGAAATACTGGGCCCTCACAAAACAACTAAGATGGTTATTGGGTAAAAGTAAAGCTTCTACTACTATATGTTGGTTGAGAGTTCTATAGTTTATGACCAATCCGGTTTCTTATCCGAATGTTGAACTATATAAGCCGAAAAAATATAATGGGATTTGCTTGATTCCACTATTACTTTTCTTACGACATCCATAACTTATTTCCTTTGAAGAACTCCATTTTGAGGACGACATACTGGTATGGCTAACTTTTTACTGTGATACTATCCTTTAACTCTATGATATATTTATTAGGTCCGTGAGAACTAATTTTTTAGTAAGTACATCATCCAAGAAATCATTGATCCAAATGGAAAGAGTTCACTAAGATGTGAAAGTGAATTTCGCGAAATGTAAGTAGCGGAGTGTAAGCATTTGGACTGAAAAAGTACTTTTGAGAGTTAACTAAATAAAAGGGGTTTCCCTTGTAAAAAATAAATTTGATGGTGACCTTAGATACATTCAATATAAATATACCATTATTGAAGAAATCTGAGCGTATAAGTAAATAAAAAAGAGATTTGGGGTACAATGTTCTGTACTCAATGAGATTGGTTTGAGAGACAGATATTTATTAAATCCGGAGGACCAATGAATTTTAAAGTAAATAAATAAAACTTGAATTCATTTTTAAAATTAGTAACAAAGAAAATTAACATATAAAATGTTACATATATGATGGTTAACATAGTTGTGCCATACATTGTTGCAGAGTCTGAAGGTCTAGCTGCCGGATCCGTCCTTCGAGTATGAAAGCCCGTTACACGATATATATACTGTATATTATATAACGAAATCAATAAGCTTTCCAGTAATGGTCTAATATTTTAAAAAGAATATAGAAATAGATACATTTGTTGGACACATGTTAAACGTTTTATGATAGCCGACAAAGGTGAAGCGTTAGGGGGATATGTTTCAAATCAGTCTGAACACCATTCACAACTTTAAAGAGGAAAAAAAAGAGAAAAACACTTAAATTAGACCCAGAATCATTGTAGGCAATTAAGTCATAAATAACTATAATATTAGAAACTTAAAGACAATCACACACAAAACTCATAAAATATAACGGGACAACAGTTTTCTAAACGGTCACAATTTTGAAACATTAAAATTTGATTGGCTGACAAAAAGTAGCTGCTTACGGTCATTGGTTAAAGTAAATTAAGAGAAAGGGAATAAGTATTTTTTAGCATCGACAAAGTAAAAATTATAGAGAGAGTCTTGGGGAGAAACTCTCACCATAGGGGTCGGCGAAGTAAATCCAAAAGTATTCCTAATGTAGAAATTAGTATTTCCTATAAGTTATAATTCCAGTTTAGTAATAGTAAAGTAATAATTGTTTTTTAACACTTATGTTTTAACCGTGTTTGTTTTTACAAAGTAAAAGTATTTAACACTTTAGTAATCTTCGTTGCAGTACTAAAGAGGTACATCTACAAAGTGTTGAGTGCATCTTCATGGTAATTTGAAGTGAATCATTTTATTGATAAATCACATAGTACAGTGTAGTGTTTGGTGAACGTCATTAACCAGTAATAAAGTGAAAGTTCTTCACTCAACTAGCAGCACTGGATTACTTACAAAGGAATACAACAAAAGTGGATTTGGTATTGTACTAATTATAGACTTTAATTGGAAACTAAGTTGTTAAAATTGCAATTCTCTGTATTATTAAAATTTCACTCACTGTATTAATTGTTCATTAAAGAGCTCCCCCTGAGCAAATAGTCTAAATTAAAAAACAAAAGTAATTGGAAATTAAATGCAAATAAAATTAGATATTTCAGAGCTTATGTTAAAGAGTATTTTATTTGGACTTCATAATTAATAACTTTCCTTATGTGTTGATAATCCAAGGTATGACTAATTAATTCATAATTTTGATTTATATAATATTTCTGAAATTATATTAAAATAATTATCGTTAGAATATATATATATATATATATATATATATATATATATATCACCACAATGTCACATTAATAAAATAGTACATAATTTTGAGCACGACAAAGAATAAACTAAAAAACATATATAGGTTTGATAACACACTTTTGCGTTGAGCGTGCGTTTGTTCATAACGAGACAAAGAGCGACATGAAGCGGGAAAGTGAACGAAAGGTATACTTAGCGAGCGTATACCAAGGCATCTAACTGACATACGAGAAATAATTCCATATTTTTTGCTAAAGAGAAACCCAATAGATGTTTGGGAGTGCTTTATTTACAACGCGGGGTGGACAATGTTGTCACATGGTATAGAGAGTATAGACTGTTGTGTGTGTTGTGATGGAAAGGTGATACGCCCAACTTTGTTGTTTTGGCCTTGAGGCCAAAAAATGAAGGTACCTTTAGTATGGTTAGGGCGTACAATTTACCGTTGCAAACAAAGGTGTTATGGTGTAATACAAGTATTAATATTATGTACTGAGGGAAAATAATGTTATACATACATCCTTTAAGAAATAAAAATAATAAAACATATTGTATGAGCACATTAAACTCTTTAACATTTAATATCTCGTAAACTATTAACATTACAAAAAAGTTACATGCGACAAAAAAAGTTTTATTTTTTAACGACAAAGAGTATACTACTTTTATTTTGTCTGTAGGTCATAGGATAACCGAGATATCGATCAACAAATAAATAAATAATTCCTTGATAATTATTGGATAAGACCAAAGATTTTCTTAAACTAAAATATTATGGAATTATGAATATTTTAAATAATAATTAATAAATCTATTGCCAATAAAAACTACCAAATATTATCTTGAAATAATTAAATATTACAATGACTAAATTTGTGTCAGATTTTACGACAAACAAAATGAAATGATTGGTTAAAATAAATTTGTTTTAATGTTGTACTCTTATTGTACAGTTTTATTAACAGTTCAATTCTGTTTTGTGTAAGATATTAGGTATACCATGAATATAAATCAATCAAAACAGAAAAATAAACAAAATAAAATAAACTATTAAATACAAAAGATGTACTACTTCTTGGAAGAATTCTTAGTATTTCGATGAATAATCAGTACATATGAATTAGCTAAGTGTGGGAACGGGAAAAGAATTTCATTCGCAGGAGAGATTTTATGCCTCCTCGAGAAAGATTGGGGGGGGGGGGTGTTCTATCCGACAATACAAAAAATGTTTGAATAAAAAAAGTAATTACGTAGTTTCGGAAGATGTTCAGCAACAATATAGGCCTATATATACTTCGTCAGTAAAAAAATTGTTAAAACAGTATTTATATCATAAATGTTTGAAATAACATCTTTTTTTTTTTTTAATATATATTATATCTCTTTATAACCAACAGCCGTGTGGCAAATTTTGTTTATAGCTTCTAAACGGTTGGGTTTAGTTTAAATAAATATTAAAGATAAAATATTCTTAACATATAAGTTAACATAAAAAAATCCTGTTTCAATAAAAGAAGTATTTGTTCGACATTTTGAAAAATAACTGTTTACAAAAATATTGATTTAAAAGTCAGGGACAGTAATTAAGGGTTTTAATGTCTTTTTATAGTTCTACATTAGTGTTTACGCATCCTAGACTATGCCTATTTACATTTTTCTTGATTCAACAATGGAAAGTATGAAAAATCCCCTCTTGAAAATGTATCAGAAGTTAAGAAGTGCATTTATTAATAGTTATTAAGAAATATTCCAATTATAAGCGAAAACCTACTCCGAAGAACGCGTAAATGATTTCTGACCAAAAAAACATACTTAAAACAATTAGATGGCATTGACATCTTAACAGTTTATTATCGAACATACAAAGAACATTTAGTGAAAGTTTTATTGAAAAATATTTATAAATACGCTTTTCGTGATAGTTTTTATAAAATATGTAAGACCTAGTAAATTATAGGGAGGAAATTAGAAATGACCTCCAGTTTTTCGGTACACAACATTATTGAAACTAGTTACACCATGATGACATTTACACACAACATTTATTTATGGGTAGTTTACATTTTGAGAAAATTTCATTAATAGATATTAAGAACTCTTCGAATTATAAGCGAAAACCTACTCCGGGTTTTAATTTAAAATGACGATAGTAGTAAGAGCGATACTTCACCGCGCCGGTCAAAGGTCAAGTCCAAAGGTCAAAGATAAGAATTATCGTCTTTGAGAACGTACTGGCGCCAATAAGTAAACAAAGATAAGGGTAATGTAAACAGTACATAGGTCAACTATGAGAAATAGTAGAGCCCACTAAATAAACAAAGGTTTAAGTAAACATAAATATATATAGTGTTATCAGAGATGAGAGACTACAAGTTAGTGTATGTAAATATTGATAACAAATAACGAGTACAAAGTTGATGTAAATAAAATGTTGTGGTCAGAGGGCTTCTCAATGTTTATTGAATGATATTGATTGATATCTAATTAGACAATAATTAAAATATCATAATTTTTTTAATTTCTATATATATATATTATATATATATATATATATATATATATATATATACTATTTATATATATATATATATATATATATATATATATATATATATATACTATTTATATTTATGTTCAATGTAGTGTTAATAAATGCAAGTGTTCTTAAACGAGCTAATGCGGAGATAATTCTTTTTTTAATACAGCGTTCAATAAATTGAATAATAATATACTGTTACATTTATAATTTATTTGTAGACGTTGAAATATCATAAAACATTGAAATAATAAATGTATCAACGTTGTTAAATATGAAATTGTTTCTAGTACAGATTGCTTTGCATTGAGTATGATCATTATATTTCTAGTTGGATATATATAAGCCTATATATATTACACTTCTACTTGTCACGTACCTTTAATTTATAAAATATCTATTTATTAATACAATTATATTAAACTATTATTTTTTATGTTTTATTTTTAAACTGAAAGTGTTAGTTGAATTTTCATTAGGTTTGGAAGAAATTATATAGTTAAACAGGTAAAATAAAATAAAATAATAATAATCTCGTGGGATTGTGCCAGGAATATGAGGGACGTAGCACAAAAAATTAACTTTTTTTCCACTTTATTGACTGACAAGTAGAAAAATAAATCCCAGTCAAGCTGCGGTACATAGCGCCACGCGGAACACAATTGCCTATTATCTTCGCTTACAGTTTATTTATTTAACTAATATTACCTTATTCATAGAGTACGCAAATGTAGAGGTAAATCATAAAATAATCATCTGTTACTAACAATAGTGAGCAACATTGAATTAATCTAACCTAATGAAATTTCTCAATTAATGATTAAAATAAAACTTACTCTTCGATTTTATTAACGTATTTGTGATAAATTGTGTTTAAGTTTAGTTTTATTTATATGAAAACTTCTTACACATTAGGCTCAATTTTATTTATTCGTTATAATTATAAGATTTTATGATTCAATAATGTCATGACGATGCATTTGTTCTCATACTTTCTTGAAAACAGTAAGAATTGTCCAGCACAAATAACACCTAAATAATTAACATAAATAGTTTTTATGTTATGTATCTTTGTCATTCAAAGAAGAGATGAAAATATATAACTAAATTTTAAAAACCAGCTTCAAAAACAAACTTTTATCGCTATTTCGTCATTCTGCAGAAATCATCTTTCAACATGAGAGAGCAACTGGCTCTCAAAAAATATCCGTGTAAGCAAAATGTCGAAAAATTTCTTACTTGCATTTTTGACTTTTTATGTTACAAACATCTATTTCCAGTGTAAGACTAAAAAGTAGAGTGAAATCAGGACATCACCTTGACAGATATACAATGTTATTAAACAGAAGTTAGTCGAGTTAAACTTGTAAGAGAACTTCTGGTACTACTTGCAACTATTAGACTAATAATTATTCCTTCTACTTCTCTAATTATTAGTATAGTTAATTTTCAAGTTATTAGACATATAGATGCGAATTTACCATTAGATGAGATACTAACTTTGCTTACATAACATCTTCAATTATTATTAGTTTAGATTCTTGCTGGTTTGTTTTGTATTATCACTATTTTTCTAAAATATTACTGAAAGTATAATCAACAGTAAAATGATTAATATTTTTGAAATAAATGTCAATAGAAAATATTTTAAATGGTTTATTTATAATAAATATTGGTTTTTTTTTAACTCTTATATATATATATAGCCTATATAGTTATTTCTTCGATTTATATATGGCTTGGAGAAAAAAGCTTATGAACAATATTTACTTATATTCCTACATTATATACACATTTTGATTGAAAATTTACAAAGATTATTTAAAATGCGTATATAGTTTCATAATAGTTATATGAAATGATTGTCTTCGTGTGTTATTGATGGGAAACGTAAACACATTAGAATATTCAACGCCTATACTTTAAAAAGATAATTACATGTTTAGAGGTTTTGGTTTTAATAATAAACTTAAAACATATGTCTTTCAAATTTAGGTAATAATAAAAAGAAGTATTGTTTTACGTGCCAATATGTTTGACACTAAAACGTTTCTACTGTTCTATATTGCTTAAAGTGAAATATAAAAATTCTGTCACGAAGATTCATTGAGATGTAATAAATGGTAAATATATACATAAAAATAAAACGTTTAAAATGTGTTTGTTGACGATGAGAGTAAAATATGCTAATATGTAAAATATGGAGATAAGTAATTTCATTACAAGTAGCTACTAAAAATTTAACATCACAAACCATAATCAATGTACGTTTTCCAGAACCACTCACATCCTCATTTGTTATTATTTACAAATTTGCAGCAACGATTTCACAAATCAAGATTCATTGAAACGCCTCATTCTTTAAAATAAGCCTACAATAACACTAATTAACTAAAATATAATATAAATAACCTTATTAATCATAATTAATTATAAGATTTAAATGTTAATTTTAGATTGTGAAACGGCTATGTCAATTAATGAAAAATAATATATATATATATATATATATATATCTCTGAGAAGCTCAATTATATTTACTATGTTTTGGCAATTTCGAGTCACTCAATCTGAATATATTCCTTGTTAATGGACCATTTAGTAAAAAATCCCTCTCTTACGTCTTACTCGGTCAGATCCATGTTCCTTTCAATCCTATGGTCAGAGATTAGAGTGAGCGCATGCGCAATAGTATCTAACCAAGCTATAAAAAACAATTCGCCAAGGGTTATTAATCAGTTCTTAAGTAACATGGATGTCAAACCCAGCAAGAGACGTACACCATACGAAAGGAATAAGAAAATCAACTTTAAAACTAATTTAATTCCGGAAAAAACAGACAAATTAGACCAAAATATGGAAAAGAAAATCGTTAATAGAACTCTGCCTGTGCTACTTTTGAATACGTGGTATTCTCTTAATAAAAGTCAAAGGAAAGTAGCTATAATTGGTTTGGATATTGAAAATATGTTTGAACCAAGATTGCAATTACGTAAATCAGATTCAAATAGTGGAGTTTCACTAAGTATTTCTGAATGGAATATTTTACTACAAAATTCTGAATTAATTTCCAATTTTTTCATGTGTAAAAAACAAAGTTATGAAAATTTTGATTTGGATAAGCATCAAGTTGTGTTTCAAATGATGTACGGTAAAAAATCTATTTTAATTCGTGAACTAATCTGTATTCAACCTCAGCTTTATCTACCAGATACACTCATTATTCAGGAACCTACATGGAAAGGATTGTTACAGATATCACAATGCGTTTCAAACTACTTCAACTTTTGTACTCTGATGTCATCAAATGTGTTCAACTGTTTTCAAGATGTTAAAAATATTGTAGTGAATAACTTATTAACAAATGTACCAGCAGATGTAGTAAAAGAAGATTCTATTGTTAAAACTTATTTAGTGAAATGTTTGGATGAATTAGACATAAATGTTATAAAATGTGAAACAAATAATAAAGACTTGATTTTATCTGAAATTAAAATAATGTGTTTAGATACTTTTATAAATTATTTAAGATTACACTTGTTTTATAAAGATATGAATGAATGTATATAATTATTGTTTCCAACATGAAAAACCTTTGTATACATACTATATACCATTAAGTATTATTTTTCAATAAAATATTATTATAAATTTCACTGTTATTATTATTTAAAAGCCTGTATTAAAATAAGGAGAATGAAATAATGAAGTCTTATACAGAGTTCAATTCTTATAATTATCAAATAAATATTATAACCTTTATTATTTATTTTTAATTAATTACTTTGATTAAAACACAACTACGTTATCATATTTAAATTATTTATTCTTTAAAATACAATTTGCACCTAAAGTTGGGTGCCAATATATAACAGTTGAATTAATTAAATCTTCAAATTAATTGATGCACATATGTGTATTCAAATTTATTCATCTTATCACTAAATCTCATCCATTCAACTTAAACTAGACATAAACATTTATAACACAATGAAATACTTAATTCTAGAACATAGCAATTTTATTATTATTATTAGGTGCATCAAAATCGTATCATTAATTGTAATTTTAATTTAGTCTTTATATTTTAATATCTCAATTGTTTTATTGATTTGTTGGGCGCCAGGTATAATTTACCAATTATATAATGAAGTTACTTTGATTGCTCTTTGAAAATTTAAGTTTAAATGGCTCTCGGCCTAGCTCAGATTTTATTTAAAGTGGGGCGTGGTTTCTTTGGTAACCTGAAGTAAAAACTACAATAACTAATCAGATAACTTATCGTGGTTCAGTAGCATGGAATGATGTCTTCTTGGAGTTTTACAGGTGAGATGATCCCTCGAACTTATGGCAGATATCACAAGAAACTTAATCCAATTTATAGGCACTTTGACGATCTCGAAGCTTGAACTACCTCACTCTGTTGCTTGAATTCTTGGTCAATTAATCAAAACTCTTCTTTAACTTTACGATGATTTTAATATAATTCGATGACTTAAAACTTTTCTTCAACTTTACGACGATTTGGCGAACTTCGCCCTGTTCCTAGTTCCTCTCCCTTGCGACGCTCGTTCTTTACTGCTTTTCTGATTTTTGAATTCTTACGCAGAGTTTTCCCGTTTTACCCCTTCTTCGCTTATTTCTGGATGACGCTTCTTTTTGGTTGGTTGGATTTGATTTTTCAAACTCTAACCGTCTTTCAAAGTTCGTTAAATCTTGTTTCTTAGCTGAGTTCAACGTACCTCTGCCTAGTTTTTTGTCTCTTTTTCTTTTGTTAACTTGGGCGTACACAAACTTTCTAATTTCCCATGTTGTCACATTACATAACTCAACTCTTCCTATTTAATTTGTCACGCTGCCCTCGCCCTTTCAATAATTTTGTAGTTTCGAAGTATTGTTTCCTTAGAAATCCTTTAACAAAATTTATTATGTGTTGGAGTGACGTTTATGTTTGACATTTATTTCTAACTGACAAGGTTTAAACATTTTGAATTGGACAAAGCTTTTACTTAGGGCTTCTCAACGTTACATAAGTCCCAAGAAATTTTATGTTAATTGCATAATTAATGATAAAATTTGCTTTTGATACACCTTTACACTAAACTTATTTTAATAATACACATATACATATCGTAACATGGACTATGACCTACTCTTACTCTCATTTAAAAACCCATTAGAATTACTGTCCCTTTAAATGACTTTATGACCTACTCTTACTCTCATTTAAAAACCCACTAGAATTACTGTCCCTTTAAATGACTTTATGACCTAAACTGCGGTCAACCTTTTTTCTTAACAATGGCATTGTCTAGAATCCCACGTCAACAAACCCTTCTTGTAAACCCCAATTAACATTGTTCCCTTGACCCTCTTCAACTGTAGGACATGTGTTTGTTTACATTTTATTTTACAGTTAAATTCATTTATTTTTGTTTACTTAACTCTCTAATTAATTATGAAACCTTTTTAATAATCTACAATTAAATATACCTCGGATGTGAGTTTTATTATTTTTAATACTAGCTAACTTATAAGTAGTTTTTCCTATCTTAGAGATTACGGTGTATGGTCCTTCATATAGTTCACAGAACTTGTGATATCGTTTTTCAATTGTGCTTGACGGAATACAAGCTCTTACTAGTACTAAATCATTTATCTGATATTCGGTTGGTGGATGCAGTTCATTGAACTTCTTAGCGAATTTTTCCCTTTTATTTTTAATTCGTAAGTATATTTCTCCGTGGTCAATGTCGTTTGTTTCTGTGTTGCCTGGATTAATTAAATATTTTTTCCAAATTCGTGTCGGACGTGTATTAAATTGTACTTCTAATGGTGTTGACTCAATTGTATCATGGTATGATTCGTTCATGAAACTTTCCACAGTTTCAAGTAGCCTTCCCCATTCTTGGTGATTGTCAGGTAACAGGATCCTGAAAAGTTGACCTAGATTTCGCATTACTCTCTCCGCCAAGTTGCTTTGTGGATTTCGTATTGCAACGGTTCTTTGTCTAATTCCCAGTTCTTGTAACCCTTCTGTCCATTTTTTGGATGTAAATTGTGTACCATTATCCGAAAGTATGTATTTTGGTAATTGGACTTCTTTAATGTATTTCCTGATTTGATTTAATGTTGTTACGGTTGTTGTGTTTTTTACCTTATACAATTTTGTGTATTTAGAAAATGCGTCAATCACTACTAAGATGTACCTTGACCCGTAGACTGACCGAGGCAATGGTCCGTAATAGTCTACACACACTAGTTCACCCTTACCTTTTGGTATAATAGGCGTAAGTTCTGCGTTTCTACCTTTGTTGTCATGTTTACATTTTTGACATCGTAAACATTTAATTATTATATCCCTGACCTTTTTAGCGACTTTGTCTCCCGTGAAATCTTCCTTAAAATTATGGTAACATTTGCTTATTCCTATATGTCCGCAAATTTCATGAATTTCCTTAATTAATACTTCAATGAATTTTTCTGGAATCATTAATTTCCACATTCCTCTTTCCTTGCGAAATAATTTTTTTTCAAACAATTTATAACATTCTAAAATTTTTGGATCATTTTCTTCTAATTTACCTACTATATTCCTAAATTTTGTATCCTTCTTCTGTAAAACTTCTATATTTTGTAACTGTTCGCCCACTTCTGGATTAAACTTCTGTAACACTAATTGGATTTGTACAAGTCGGTCCTCCCCATTTTCTTGTGAACATTCTCCATCCTCTGGGAATCTGCTCAATGTATCTGCAACAATATTTTCTTTTCCCTTGCAGTGTCGAATTTGGATGTTATACTCCTGAATTAATAAGATCCACCTCGTCATTCTAGCGTTAAGTAGTTTGCATTGGTTAATGAAAGTGATCGCCTTATTGTCAGTTATAACGGTTATTTTTCTCCCTAATAAATAATTCCTAAATTTCCTTAATCCTAATACTACACTATACAATTCTTTTTCGGCAGTGCTATAAAATCTCTCAGCCCCTTTAAATGTTCTGCTTGTAAATCCTACTACAGCAATGTTATTCTGGTCATCGAGTTGGTACAGTTGTGCTCCTGACGCAATATCGGACGCATCTGTCTGTAAGTAAAACATCTTTTCCATATTTGGGTGCTTTAACGTTACAGCCTCAATAAATTCCTCCTTTACAGCTAAAAAACTCTGGTTAATACTATTTGTCCATTTAAATTTTGTTCCTTTCTTCAGTAGTCCTTGTAATGGAGCTGTTGTTTGTGCGTAATTTTTTGAAAACCGGTGGTAGAAATTTGTTAATCCTAAAAAGCTTTTTAATTGTTTTGGTGTCTTAGGACGCGGAAAATTTTGAATTGCCATCATTTTTTGCTCTTGCGGTTTGATACCATCTGTGGTGATAACAAAACCTAGATAATCTATTTCTTTCCTGCAGAACATAGATTTCTCAAAATTTACTGTTAAGTTGGCGTCTTGAAATACCTTTAATATTTTTTCTAATTGGTCCACATGATCTTCCCAGTTTTGCGAAATACATAAACAGTCGTCCACATACATAATTAAATTCCTTTTAACTTCTTCCGTCAGAATTGAGTCCAAACCTCGCGTTAAACTTGCTAAGCTTGTGCTCAACCCAAACGGAACGGTTTTGTACCTGTAGCACAATCCTTTGTACAGAAATGCCGTGAAATCCTTGCAATCTTCGTGCAACGGGATTTGCCAAAAACTGCTAGTTAGGTCTAAACTACTCATCCAACTGATCTTCTTACCGATTGTCAATAACTCTTGGATTGGTCGAATCCCTTCGTAATCCGGTATGGTTCTCGCATTTATAGTCCTGGCGTCTAAACAGATCCTTACGCTCCCATCTTTCTTACATACAGGTACTATAGGATTAATGTATGCGCTGTTTGCTCTCTCGATGATCCCATAACTTAGCATTCTCTGAATCTCTGCATCAACGGCTTCTCTAAACTTAGTTGCTACTGGCCAACTCCTCTGACAGTATGGTGTTCTATCAGTTACTTGAAATTTATGGTAATAAGTTGAAATTAATCCTGGTTTTTTGCTGAAAACTGTTTTATATTTATTAAATATGCTGTATAACCGCTGCCTATTCTCAAGTGGTACATGTTCCAAATTGCTTATTTTGTTTATATCAAATTCATATTTATCCTCTTCAATTTGTAGGCAATTATTCAAACTTTCAATATTAACTTCTGACGAATCCTCGAATTTAATTTCCTTTCTACCAACTCCATAGTTTAATTTATTTCCTATTTCTAACTTATTATTAATAAAATTGACGATTGCATGATTTCTTGATAAAAACTCTAACCCAAGTATACAATCTCGAATTAGTTCTGGTACTATTATAAAATGCACGGCGATTAATTCTGTTCCTAACTTAACTTTAATGAAAATTTGTTTTTTAACACTTTTGGAACGCAGACCTAATGCTCCAATAACTTTTACTCCTGCTACCGGTAATTCTTCAAAAACTCCTAAATTTAATTTATTTGTGTTGTAGAAAGATTCAGATATCGAATTTACCTCACAACCTGTATCGATTAACGCTCTGACCTGTACACACTCATTAAAAACTAACTTAATTTCTGGACATTTATTAATGTCATTAATTATATCGCTTGTGTCGTGATTGTCCTCTAAATAATCTTTTAAATCGGTGAATAAGGTATTTATGGTTGCCTTGTTCTTATCCGCTAGGTCTACATTCCATTCCAACTTTCACTTTTGCCCTCTTCCGTCCCTGTCTGCAGGTTGTCGACCTTCCCAACGGTTCCCTGGTCCATTTTTTATGTCGGCACGCACATCTGGTTTTCTGTAAACATCCCTATTCTGACGTAACGGTAAATGTCTACTGTTGTACCCATTCATTTGTCCCCAAGGCCTGTTTACAACTTCTCCCTCTCTCTCGTCGCGTGGATAGGATGCCTTATAATTACCATTTCTTTCTTCGTAACTATTAATGTGTCGTACATCTGCCTGTCGGAATTCCATCAATAGTTTTACAAATTCCTGCTTTGTTTTCACACCCCTGGTGATAACAGCAATTAGTGTAGTTGGGTGAAAGTGCTTAGCGATTTTTTGGACTAACTGGGCTTCTAAAATCGGCGGTTCTAACTCTGAACATTCCAACATCATGTTCTCCACATATGTGATAGCTTCATCCCCAATTTTTCCTTTAAACTTTCCGAATTCCAACCTGTCTCGGATGTTTGCTTGTATCATTTCGTTAAAATATTTATCCATAAATATTTTTTCAAAATCTTCGAAGTTTTTAACTTCCCTACGGTGTAGAAACCACCATACACATGCTTCATCTTTTAAATATCTATCTAACCAATACATGTTCCCTTGATGTGTGTAACTAACGCTAACTTCTTTTATGATCCTTAAAAATTGCATTGGGAATCTTTCTTTTCCTGTAAAACTAATATCCCTTATCTCTGGTTCCCTTATTATGATACCATCCCTTGTTTTTAAATTACTTAATCTTTCATCTACTTCTGTCACTTTATTTTTCATTTCGTCCGTTTGTTTCTGATATTGGTTAATTTTTTGTGAATTTTCTTGGCATTGTGATTCGATTTCTAGAATTTTATTATTAGATCTAGCTTGACTTTCCTTTACCTTATCAATCTGAGCGTCTACGTTAATTTGATTTTCAGTTAAATTTTTGTTTACGGTGATTTCGATTTCTTTAATGCTCTCTTGCACATCCTTTTCTACTTCCACGACTTTACTTGCAATTTCTTTTAAATTTTCTCTTAAATCTTCGCACCTATTACCTAATTTATCGGTGAAATTTTCTTCAATTTTATTTAATTTATCATTCATTTCCGTCCTAATTGTCTCGGCTGTGGTATCCGATCTTAATTTAATTTCTTCGAGCTTGTTCTCGAATCTCTCCGCAAATTCATTAAATTTTCGGTCCATTGTCTCCGCATTTTGACTAACATTGCCACTAAGTTCTTCTAATTTTTTATTATTTTCCTCGAGCTTTTTATTTTGTTCTGCGAATTTTTTATCGATGCTTGCTTTTAGAATTTCCGCATTTTTATTAATTTCTTCGAAATTCTTTTTATTAAGGGCTTCCGCATTTTTACTACTTTCTTCAAATTTTTTATCGATGCTTGTTTTTAGGATTTCCGCATTTTTATTACTTTCATCAAATTTTTTATTAAGGATTTCGATTAATTCGTTTAATCCTACCGTTGGGGTCCCATACACCTTTAAATTTTCACTCTCCCCTGAATTATTACCCTCATTAGTATTACTTTCACTATTATTAATCCCTATAGCTCTATCCATTTCTGATTCTATCCCCATTTGATTATTAATCTCCTCATCAAACCCCATTGTTATTTGGTTATTTGCCATCTTTTTATAATTTTTTATCCTATTACTACGTCTTAACATTAAATTAATTATATCTAATAGTCTTTCTGTCTCTTATCTTATAATGCTACCTTCAGGTTACACCACGTGAACTAAATTTTAATTTTAATTAAGCCACGAGTTGGACGCCAATTATAACCTTTATTATTTATTTTTAATTAATTACTTTGATTAAAACACAACTACGTTATCATATTTAAATTATTTATTCTTTAAAATACAATTTGCACCTAAAGTTGGGTGCCAATATATAACAGTTGAATTAATTAAATCTTCAAATTAATTGATGCACATATGTGTATTCAAATTTATTCATCTTATCACTAAATCTCATCCATTCAACTTAAACTAGACATAAACATTTATAACACAATGAAATACTTAATTCTAGAACATAGCAATTTTATTATTATTATTAGGTGCATCAAAATCGTATCATTAATTGTAATTTTAATTTAGTCTTTATATTTTAATATCTCAATTGTTTTATTGATTTGTTGGGCGCCAGGTATAATTTACCAATTATATAATGAAGTTACTTTGATTGCTCTTTGAAAATTTAAGTTTAAATGGCTCTCGGCCTAGCTCAGATTTTATTTAAAGTGGGGCGTGGTTTCTTTGGTAACCTGAAGTAAAAACTACAATAACTAATCAGATAACTTATCGTGGTTCAGTAGCATGGAATGATGTCTTCTTGGAGTTTTACAGGTGAGATGATCCCTCGAACTTATGGCAGATATCACAAGAAACTTAATCCAATTTATAGGCACTTTGACGATCTCGAAGCTTGAACTACCTCACTCTGTTGCTTGAATTCTTGGTCAATTAATCAAAACTCTTCTTTAACTTTACGATGATTTTAATATAATTCGATGACTTAAAACTTTTCTTCAACTTTACGACGATTTGGCGAACTTCGCCCTGTTCCTAGTTCCTCTCCCTTGCGACGCTCGTTCTTTACTGCTTTTCTGATTTTTGAATTCTTACGCAGAGTTTTCCCGTTTTACCCCTTCTTCGCTTATTTCTGGATGACGCTTCTTTTTGGTTGGTTGGATTTGATTTTTCAAACTCTAACCGTCTTTCAAAGTTCGTTAAATCTTGTTTCTTAGCTGAGTTCAACGTACCTCTGCCTAGTTTTTTGTCTCTTTTTCTTTTGTTAACTTGGGCGTACACAAACTTTCTAATTTCCCATGTTGTCACATTACATAACTCAACTCTTCCTATTTAATTTGTCACGCTGCCCTCGCCCTTTCAATAATTTTGTAGTTTCGAAGTATTGTTTCCTTAGAAATCCTTTAACAAAATTTATTATGTGTTGGAGTGACGTTTATGTTTGACATTTATTTCTAACTGACAAGGTTTAAACATTTTGAATTGGACAAAGCTTTTACTTAGGGCTTCTCAACGTTACAATATATATATATATATATATATATATATATATATATATATATATATATATATATATACACACACACACACACACACATAATTACAATAACAAAATATATAACAGATTATACAATAAAACTATTTAAACAAGAATATATACAACATATTAAAAATGTCTTTGCCGTTTATTAGGCGGTTCGTCATTTTCTTCTTCACAATTATTTTCTATGTTTCTTTTTAAATAATAGTTATATAAAAATAATGTCATTGAATCGGCTCCCTCTGTTACACTTTCGTCCCCGCTTGAATACGGAATTACTTCATCGTATTCTTCTACTACTTCTTCTTCTTCTTCTTCTTCATTACCCCCCTCACCTTCAACATTTTCTTCCTCCTCCTCTTCTGTCAAATCTATTACATCGTCATCACTCCACGACAACCACCACTCGTTCATCCCAACCAACTCCTCAAACAAACTTTCATCCTCCTTCCACCATTCTTCTAAACCAGCCATTCTAAAAAACTCACTGAACCTCTATATAACCACAAGCAAAATAATAAAATTCTAATTCCTTACATCGTTTATAAAGGTTTACCCCCCCCCCCTACTCTTTGTTACAATAAATAGTTATTTAAACGACTTTTGCCCACAAGTAAATACCAATATGAAGTTTACAAACAAAATGTTAGTCACATCTACATGATTTTTGTACATGTGTCAAAGTAAATATTAATCTGAACTTTACACTAAAAGTTAATTGTTTGATAATCAAACAGTATATAGTTTAATGTTCTAAGATAATATGGTAAGTTAATACTCAGAATGGTGTCTCACATCTTCCTCCTGCCGCTAAGGGACAACGACATTTTATTTAAAAGGTGTGTTACAGGAAAGTTGGTTTTTCAACTAGGTTCCGATCTCAATTCTTTAGTTGATGAAATAGAAATTATAAAATATAAACTTCACGGAAAAGTGTTAACTGTAATTGTATTAGTAAACGGCTCAAAGCATAAAATAATTATTGATCGATTTGATGTGAGAGTTAAATTAAAATTAGTAATCACGTTTCCGTGCCATCGAGAAAATGTATGGCAAATATACATTGAAACTAGTTTTGACGGTGGTATACAGAGGGTGACAGCTTTAAGTAGCATACGTCACCATTCATTGTTAAGAAGACTTCTGCATGGAGATGATCAATTAATGGCTTACAACGATGATGATGGTTACGATTCAGGACACTCAGAGGAACATTCCGACCAAGATGAAGAAGAAGTTAATATGGAAGATGATATTGAACAAATACTAAACATTATGTAAATTATGATTTTATATATATTAATATTATTTTAAAACATTATTGTAAATTTCATTGTTATTATTATTATTTGAGATCATTCATTAAATAATGCATCACACATACTATGTTTAAATAATTCAGTTATTATAAAGTGTTAATATTTTTATTTTAAAACATATTTTAGATTATGTTTGGAAATGTTTATATATTATTTTAGATTGCAAATGTTTTATAACGATATTAATGAATGTACTGTATGTATTTTTTGAAAAATATTGATTTAAAAAATGTTAAATAAAGTATTTGTATGAAGATGTTTGTAATTTCTTTTAGATTGCTATTGTTTTATAAAATGTTTATATCTTTTGTATCCAATTATGGATACAATATACAAAAATATTATATAAACTACTTTGTAATTATTTGATTCCTTTATAATTAAACATAAGGTATTTGGGCCCACGTATCGTTAAAATAGTTCCTCCTTATAGGCTTCTTATTTCAAATACCTTATGTTTAATTATAAAGGAATCAAATAATTACAAAGTAGTTTATATAATATTTTTGTATATTGTATTCATAATTGGATACAAAGGATATAAACATTTTATAAAACAATAGCAATCTAAAAGAAATTACAAACATCTTCATACAAATACGTTATTTAACATTTTTTAAATCAATATTTTTCAAAAAATACATACCGTACATTCATTAATATCGTTATAAAACATTTGCAATCTAAAATAATTTATAAACATTTCCAAACATAATCTAAAATATGTTTTAAAATAAAAATATCAACACTTTATAATAACTGAATTATTTAAACATAGTATGTGTGATGCATTATTTAATGAATGATCTCAAATAATAATAATAATGCCACGTATCGTTAAAATAGTTCCTCCTTATAGGCTTCTTATTTCAAATACCTTATGTTTAATTATAAAGGAATCAAATAATTACAAAGTAGTTTATATAATATTTTTGTATATTGTATTCATAATTGGATACAAAGGATATAAACATTTTATAAAACAATAGCAATCTAAAAGAAATTACAAACATCTTCATACAAATACGTTATTTAACATTTTTTAAATCAATATTTTTCAAAAAATACATACCGTACATTCATTAATATCGTTATAAAACATTTGCAATCTAAAATAATTTATAAACATTTCCAAACATAATCTAAAATATGTTTTAAAATAAAAATATCAACACTTTATAATAACTGAATTATTTAAACATAGTATGTGTGATGCATTATTTAATGAATGATCTCAAATAATAATAATAACAATGAAATTTACAATAATGTTTTAAAATAATATTAATATATATAAAATCATAATTTACATAATGTTTAGTATTTGTTCAATATCATCTTCCATATTAACTTCTTACTATAATCTTGTACTATAACATTAGTATAAATGTGTTAATATTTTAACTTTACACACACACACACACACGCGCAGGCACATTATCGGTAATGCTAGAACTCTTGTGAATTTCATATAACGGATTAACCGTGAAACAGGGCAGCTAACACCGATAGTTTAATTTTTAGAAACATAATAGCTATTAATAAAGGAAAAAAATTTTAATTTGACACAGGATCTGCCATATTTCTTGTCTCTGATCACTTATAATTTTATAATGTCTATAGTGTATATTATGTTTAAATTTAGCTACTGTTATAAATTAGTTTAAATATTTTTATTTTATAAATTAATATACTGTTTATATCATATTGAAATATATATCTGCATACATAGTTATAAAACAAATTTTAGTAATAATTCTTCGTATAACGTATTTTATAATAGAACAATGCCATGTGTTTTAGTAATGTCTAAAGTTTTTAATTTTTTGATAAATGTACATAGTTATGTTATGTTTTAATAGTGTTATGTATATGTAAAATAATATATATGTTAAAAATCTGTATATTGTGATATTTTATTAAGATATTATTGTAGACTTATATATCGTTTTTAGCGATTGGATGTATAACAATAGTTTTAAGTTTGTATGATTTAAGATTAGTTTAAAGTTATTTTTACATGTTTTATAATAAACTTTTATTGAATTAGACTCTTAATTTATTGTATTTAGTTATTAGTACAAGCTACATTTAATGCATGTTAGGTTAAGTGGGAAGTGATGGTTACCACCTCCTCGTGGTGCTTCCTGGGCAACATTGAAAAATGGCGATACGGTAGCTAAAAATGTTAATGTCATACATATAATATACTTCAATTATATGATATGCATTACTCTATTATTTATCTAAATAGGTTTAAAACAAGAAAAAATTATAACACATTTTTAATAAATGATCTACTTTAAACATAGTATTTGTAATACGTTACATTATGTGAATGATTTACATTCGATTAAAGAGTTGATGAATTTCATCATCATATACATGAACTTCCTCTTCAATTTCGCTTTGATCGGATCCTTCTCCAGTAAGTCCTGAGTCGTAACCATCGTCAGAATACGTATCGTTAAAATAGTTCCTCCTTATAGACTTCTTATTTCAAATACCTTATGTTTAATTATAAAGGAATCAAATAATTACAAAGTAGTTTATATAATATTTTTGTATATTGTATCCATAATTGGATACAAAAGATATAAACATTTTATAAAACAATAGCAATCTAAAAGAAATTACAAACATCTTCATACAAATACTTTATTTAACATTTTTTAAATCAATATTTTTCAAAAAATACATACAGTACATTCATTAATATCGTTATAAAACATTTGCAATCTAAAATAATATATAAACATTTCCAAACATAATCTAAAATATGTTTTAAAATAAATATATTAACACTTTATAATAACTGAATTATTTAAACATAGTATGTGTGATGCATTATTTAATGAATGATCTCAAATAATAATAATAACAATGAAATTTACAATAATGTTTTAAAATAATATTAATATATATAAAATCATAATTTACATAATGTTTAGTATTTGTTCAATATCATCTTCCATATTAACTTCTTCTTCATCTTGGTCGGAATGTTCCTCTGAGTGTCCTGAATCGTAACCATCATCATCGTTGTAAGCCATTAATTGATCATCTCCATGCAGAAGTCTTCTTAACAATGAATGGTGACGTATGCTACTTAAAGCTGTCACCCTCTGTATACCACCGTCAAAACTAGTTTCAATGTATATTTGCCATACATTTTCTCGATGGCACGGAAACGTGATTACTAATTTTAATTTAACTCTCACATCAAATCGATCAATAATTATTTTATGCTTTGAGCCGTTTACTAATACAATTACAGTTAACACTTTTCCGTGAAGTTTATATTTTATAATTTCTATTTCATCAACTAAAGAATTGAGATCGGAACCTAGTTGAAAAACCAACTTTCCTGTAACACACCTTTTAAATAAAATGTCGTTGTCCCTTAGCGGCAGGAGGGAGATGTGAGACACCATTCTGAGTATTAACTTACCATATTATCTTAGAACATTAAACTATATACTGTTTGATTATCAAACAATTAACTTTTAGTGTAAAGTTCAGATTAATATTTACTTTGACACATGTACAAAAATCATGTAGATGTGACTAACATTTTGTTTGTAAACTTCATATTGGTATTTACTTGTGGGCAAAAGTCGTTTAAATAACTATTTATTGTAACAAAGAGTAGGGGGGGGGGGGTAAACCTTTATAAACGATGTAAGGAATTAGAATTTTATTATTTTGCTTGTGGTTATATAGAGGTTCAGTGAGTTTTTTAGAATGGCTGGTTTAGAAGAATGGTGGAAGGAGGATGAAAGTTTGTTTGAGGAGTTGGTTGGGATGAACGAGTGGTGGTTGTCGTGGAGTGATGACGATGTAATAGATTTGACAGAAGAGGAGGAGGAAGAAAATGTTGAAGGTGAGGGGGGTAATGAAGAAGAAGAAGAAGAAGAAGTAGTAGAAGAATACGATGAAGTAATTCCGTATTCAAGCGGGGACGAAAGTGTAACAGAGGGAGCCGATTCAATGACATTATTTTTATATAACTATTATTTAAAAAGAAACATAGAAAATAATTGTGAAGAAGAAAATGACGAACCGCCTAATAAACGGCAAAGACATTTTTAATATGTTGTATATATTCTTGTTTAAATAGTTTTATTGTATAATCTGTTATATATTTTGTTATTGTAATTATGTGTGTGTGTGTGTGTATATATATATATATATATATATATATATATATATATTTATTTGATAATTATAAGAATTGAACTCTGTATAAGACTTCATTATTTCATTCTCCTTATTTTAATACAGGCTTTTAAATAATAATAACAGTGAAATTTATAATAATATTTTATTGAAAAATAATACTTAATGGTATATAGTATGTATACAAAGGTTTTTCATGTTGGAAACAATAATTATATACATTCATTCATATCTTTATAAAACAAGTGTAATCTTAAATAATTTATAAAAGTATCTAAACACATTATTTTAATTTCAGATAAAATCAAGTCTTTATTATTTGTTTCACATTTTATAACATTTATGTCTAATTCATCCAAACATTTCACTAAATAAGTTTTAACAATAGAATCTTCTTTTACTACATCTGCTGGTACATTTGTTAATAAGTTATTCACTACAATATTTTTAACATCTTGAAAACAGTTGAACACATTTGATGACATCAGAGTACAAAAGTTGAAGTAGTTTGAAACGCATTGTGATATCTGTAACAATCCTTTCCATGTAGGTTCCTGAATAATGAGTGTATCTGGTAGATAAAGCTGAGGTTGAATACAGATTAGTTCACGAATTAAAATAGATTTTTTACCGTACATCATTTGAAACACAACTTGATGCTTATCCAAATCAAAATTTTCATAACTTTGTTTTTTACACATGAAAAAATTGGAAATTAATTCAGAATTTTGTAGTAAAATATTCCATTCAGAAATACTTAGTGAAACTCCACTATTTGAATCTGATTTACGTAATTGCAATCTTGGTTCAAACATATTTTCAATATCCAAACCAATTATAGCTACTTTCCTTTGACTTTTATTAAGAGAATACCACGTATTCAAAAGTAGCACAGGCAGAGTTCTATTAACGATTTTCTTTTCCATATTTTGGTCTAATTTGTCTGTTTTTTCCGGAATTAAATTAGTTTTAAAGTTGATTTTCTTATTCCTTTCGTATGGTGTACGTCTCTTGCTGGGTTTGACATCCATGTTACTTAAGAACTGATTAATAACCCTTGGCGAATTGTTTTTTATAGCTTGGTTAGATACTATTGCGCATGCGCTCACTCTAATCTCTGACCATAGGATTGAAAGGAACATGGATCTGACCGAGTAAGACGTAAGAGAGGGATTTTTTACTAAATGGTCCATTAACAAGGAATATATTCAGATTGAGTGACTCGAAATTGCCAAAACATAGTAAATATAATTGAGCTTCTCAGATATATATATATATATATATATATATATATATATATATATATATATATATATATATATATATATATATATATATTATTTTTCATTAATTGACATAGCCGTTTCACAATCTAAAATTAACATTTAAATCTTATAATTAATTATGATTAATAAGGTTATTTATATTATATTTTAGTTAATTAGTGTTATTGTAGGCTTATTTTAAAGAATGAGGCGTTTCAATGAATCTTGATTTGTGAAATCGTTGCTGCAAATTTGTAAATAATAACAAATGAGGATGTGAGTGGTTCTGGAAAACGTACATTGATTATGGTTTGTGATGTTAAATTTTTAGTAGCTACTTGTAATGAAATTACTTATCTCCATATTTTACATATTAGCATATTTTACTCTCATCGTCAACAAACACATTTTAAACGTTTTATTTTTATGTATATATTTACCATTTATTACATCTCAATGAATCTTCGTGACAGAATTTTTATATTTCACTTTAAGCAATATAGAACAGTAGAAACGTTTTAGTGTCAAACATATTGGCACGTAAAACAATACTTCTTTTTATTATTACCTAAATTTGAAAGACATATGTTTTAAGTTTATTATTAAAACCAAAACCTCTAAACATGTAATTATCTTTTTAAAGTATAGGCGTTGAATATTCTAATGTGTTTACGTTTCCCATCAATAACACACGAAGACAATCATTTCATATAACTATTATGAAACTATATACGCATTTTAAATAATCTTTGTAAATTTTCAATCAAAATGTGTATATAATGTAGGAATATAAGTAAATATTGTTCATAAGCTTTTTTCTCCAAGCCATATATAAATCGAAGAAATAACTATATAGGCTATATATATATAAGAGTTAAAAAAAAAACCAATATTTATTATAAATAAACCATTTAAAATATTTTCTATTGACATTTATTTCAAAAATATTAAACATTTTACTGTTGATTATACTTTCAGTAATATTTTAGAAAAATAGTGATAATACAAACCAAACCAGCAAGAATCTAAACTAATAATAATTGAAGATGTTATGTAAGCAAAGTTAGTATCTCATCTAATGGTAAATTCGCATCTATATGTCTAATAACTTGAAAATTAACTATACTAATAATTAGAGAAGTAGAAGGAATAATTATTAGTCTAATAGTTGCAAGTAGTACCAGAAGTTCTCTTACAAGTTTAACTCGACTAACTTCTGTTTAATAACATTGTATATCTGTCAAGGTGATGTCCTGATTTCACTCTACTTTTTAGTCTTACACTGGAAATAGATGTTTGTAACATAAAAAGTCAAAAATGCAAGTAAGAAATTTTTCGACATTTTGCTTACACGGATATTTTTTGAGAGCCAGTTGCTCTCTCATGTTGAAAGATGATTTCTGCAGAATGACGAAATAGCGATAAAAGTTTGTTTTTGAAGCTGGTTTTTAAAATTTAGTTATATATTTTCATCTCTTCTTTGAATGACAAAGATACATAACATAAAAACTATTTATGTTAATTATTTAGGTGTTATTTGTGCTGGACAATTCTTACTGTTTTCAAGAAAGTATGAGAACAAATGCATCGTCATGACATTATTGAATCATAAAATCTTATAATTATAACGAATAAATAAAATTGAGCCTAATGTGTAAGAAGTTTTCATATAAATAAAACTAAACTTAAACACAATTTATCACAAATACGTTAATAAAATCGAAGAGTAAGTTTTATTTTAATCATTAATTGAGAAATTTCATTAGGTTAGATTAATTCAATGTTGCTCACTATTGTTAGTAACAGATGATTATTTTATGATTTACCTCTACATTTGCGTACTCTATGAATAAGGTAATATTAGTTAAATAAATAAACTGTAAGCGAAGATAATAGGCAATTGTGTTCCGCGTGGCGCTATGTACCGCAGCTTGACTGGGATTTATTTTTCTACTTGTCAGTCAATAAAGTGGAAAAAAAGTTAATTTTTTGTGCTACGTCCCTCATATTCCTGGCACAATCCCACGAGATTATTATTATTTTATTTTATTTTACCTGTTTAACTATATAATTTCTTCCAAACCTAATGAAAATTCAACTAACACTTTCAGTTTAAAAATAAAACATAAAAAATAATAGTTTAATATAATTGTATTAATAAATAGATATTTTATAAATTAAAGGTACGTGACAAGTAGAAGTGTAATATATATAGGCTTATATATATCCAACTAGAAATATAATGATCATACTCAATGCAAAGCAATCTGTACTAGAAACAATTTCATATTTAACAACGTTGATACATTTATTATTTCAATGTTTTATGATATTTCAACGTCTACAAATAAATTATAAATGTAACAGTATATTATTATTCAATTTATTGAACGCTGTATTAAAAAAAGAATTATCTCCGCATTAGCTCGTTTAAGAACACTTGCATTTATTAACACTACATTGAACATAAATATAAATAGTATATATATATATATAATATATATATATATATAGAAATTAAAAAAATTATGATATTTTAATTATTGTCTAATTAGATATCAATCAATATCATTCAATAAACATTGAGAAGCCCTCTGACCACAACATTTTATTTACATCAACTTTGTACTCGTTATTTGTTATCAATATTTACATACACTAACTTGTAGTCTCTCATCTCTGATAACACTATATATATTTATGTTTACTTAAACCTTTGTTTATTTAGTGGGCTCTACTATTTCTCATAGTTGACCTATGTACTGTTTACATTACCCTTATCTTTGTTTACTTATTGGCGCCAGTACGTTCTCAAAGACGATAATTCTTATCTTTGACCTTTGGACTTGACCTTTGACCGGCGCGGTGAAGTATCGCTCTTACTACTGACGATGTTCTATTTAAAAGTTAACCTGTATTTTCATATACAATGTCATAAATTAAGAACCTATTCATATATCGTTTTTAGATTTTCATAGAATGTTCGTATTGCCACTATCTACAATATCAAGTGCATAAAAAGATTTGTTTATTTGTTATGACCATTCAAAATACGACTTTCTACTTAATCTCATTCTCATTTTCTCTACTTTAAGTTCTCAAGTTCTATTTAGGTGTTAAAATTTTGAGTTAACCTCAATATTTGAGGTATTTAAATTAAAACAAACGAATTCTGTAAAACATCGCCACATACCAAATTTGATAAAAATTGTTCTACTAGTTTGAATCCATCGTACTTTACATAAACAGAGAGACGACAGACGGACATAATTCCCACAACTACTTTTTTGACTCATCACTTCAAAACGGATAGCCTATATCTGCGAAAAACCCAACTTGTTTTTCATATGTAGGTATATCAATATTTGTATTTTAATCCATGCTGTCTGTGTGCGTAGTATTCTCCCCCCCCCCCACCCAGCCTTCTAATTTAATTTATTTCATACACTAGCATCTCCCGTTGCGGCTTTGCCCGCGAATCATTCAAGTTGTAATCTATACATTTATTAAATCGCATGTTTTGATAAAAAAGTTTAATATTACTTTAATCCGGCTAATTTTAATGTAGTGTGTAATATTTAAGAATACAGAATTTGTGAATTGAATGATAGAGTAATTTCAGGAATATTTTTTTCTAAATCTGTTATTTTCATCATGTTTACTCATCAATAACTTAAAGTTACTAAAGTTGAAAAATATCAAAAGGCAAAGTAAACAACAACAAAAATTCGTAATTATTCTAGTTATAGATTAATTATTTTATTCTATTTAAGAATTCATATTATAAAATACTAAAGCAAAATTTAATTATTTCACAATTCAAATAAAAAAAATGAACTAAAAATGTACTTATTTAGTATTTAGGACCTCTTTGTAAACTACATTTGTTGTCTTCCCTTTAGGTGCTAAAATCACTAAATTATTAGAAGAACTGACCCTAGAAGCACCAACGTACAATTGACCATGAGAAAAAGTCTTCTCTTAAATCAAATCCTGCAAATTTTAATGTTTGTCCTTGAGATTTATTAATAGACATAGCAAAGCATATCTTCAGAGGAAATTGAAGTCTTTTACTGGAAAGGGTACTCGGACGGGATTAGTGGTATTCTAGGTATAAAAACAGATTCACCTCGAGCACAACCAGTAAATATTGTAGCTTCTATAAAAATTTTCTTTAAAGCAGTTACCTGTAGTCTAGTTCCATTGCATAGTTTTGGAGGGTTTAAATTTCGTAATAACATCACTGGCGTTCCTACTTTAAGACGAAGTTTATGTGCTGGAAATCCAGGTGGATTAAGCGAATTAAGAAATTCTACTGGATAATTAACTGCTTCATCTGTTTCTATCACTTTATCAACTGGTTTGTATTCTACTATTTCCCCTTGGAATAAGTCAAGTAATTTATCATTAATTTCAGCAGCTCTGTCATTTTTTGGACATAAAATTGCACGCTCACTGAACCATTCCATAGTTTTTTCCTTAATTCTATAAATATCACGATAAACGGCATTTATAAGCTGATTTAAGTTATTAACTACTTTTCCTAAAGTTTCTGGTATTACAACCTTTCCTGTTTCTTCTGGATATTGTCCATTTCCTATTTTAAGCAGGAGTTCAGAAAAAGCACCTGCTGAAGAGTCATTTTTTAAATGAACTCTCATATTTGTTTTTAGAGATAATTTCTTTATTCGAGGCCATAAACGCGATGACTTGATACATGCTTTCACTTCATCAGCGCGTGTTCCTCTTTGTACAACAGGCAACGTTTGCCTAAAATCTCCAGCTAGTAAAACAGTAACTACGCCCATTAATAATTTGTTGTTTCTTAAGTCTTGGAGTGTTGCATCCAAAGCTTCAAAACCTCCCTTATCCTGGGGCTCTCATCCCAAACTATAAGGTGACAGTCTTTTAATACTTTGGCCCTATTGCTTTGTTTAGAAATTCCGCATTTAGGAGTTTCCGCATAATTTAAATTTAAAGGCAATTTAAAAGCGCTATGAGCATTTTTGCCTCCTTTTACAAGAGTGGCAGCAATCCCAGAAGACGCTGTAGCTAAAGCAATTTTTTTATTACTTCTCACTTTTGCCAATAATAAATTTATTAAAAATGTCTTTCCAGTACCACCTGGTGCATCTAAAAAATATGTTTTCCCCTCGGAGGATTCTATGCTATTCACAATTTCCTGATATACATTTCGTTGTTCTGGAGTTAATAATTCCTCGTTATTCCTTACTACTTTTCCCAATTCTTCTGAATTGTATTTCATTTCTGTTAAATAATCAAAATTGTTAAAGAATTCCTCACTTCTGGTAGGCTGTGGCAAACCATATTGTTTTAAACCACTTGCTCCTAACGCCATCACACCATCCTCGATTGATAATAAGCATTTATTATATACTTCTTTCATAAAACCTTGTACTCTATCTTGAACTGCTCTTTCTATTTCACGTTTGAAATCTTCGCTTAAACTATCTTTATGCTTTCCCCAAAGATTTAAAGGGTCAGATATGTGACAAAACACCAGCATTACAACAAACACTTGTCGCATTTTATACGGTGAATCACACAAAGCTGCTTCTTGTAATGTGTCATTCCATTGTTTGTCACTTTCTAATAAACCTAAAGCTTTGCACGCAGACTGAAATGTTGGATGAATGATGCCGTCGACTGTTTTAAGGTATTCAAAAGATGTTGGACCTCTAACTACGTGCAGCAATAACCTTAAATGGTAGCATTCGACATTATTTGGATGAACCGTATATACTCTTCCTAGTGCTGTATCCTTTTTTATTACTGGCCAATTTTCAACGTTTAAGCCCCTTTTTCTCCTTTCAAAAACTTTATTATTTTTCCAAACGTAATAAGATGGAACTTCTGAATAAAGCAGGGTCTTGGCAAATTCGTCTTTTTGGCACAACTCAAAAAAGGCTAAAAGTGTGGTTTGAGGTGGATTATTAAGTCTTTGAGCTAAATTATCTGAAGTGAAATAGACACTTTGACCATTTTCTAAATGTACAGCAAGGTGAACAACGGTTGGATATCGCTCATGAATTGGGAAACCAAGTATTCGCCAAACTGCTTCAGAGCTGCTGATATAACGGCCACTTTCATATTGACTAACTTCATTTATTTCATTACTTTTATTTTGTAATTCAAAGACTGTTCCTTTATTAATATATTTACAGATGTATTTAATAGATTTTACAGAATTACAAATTTCAATGTTAATATGGGCATTGAAAGTGCGAGATAAAACTGGGTTGTAAGGTACAACCCAACTGTTATCTATATCCATATCTTTTATTTTCACAGTAAATCCACCTTCCTCTGGAGATAACCTTCTATATTTTGGGTAACCATATTCTCCAGTTTGTGTTTCTTTCAAAAAGGGTCGCGGATACTTTTTGCTGCATCGCCCATCTTTCATGCAAGGAGAATTCATTTTCAAAGTACCACTTGGACCGTGAATCATATTAGTCTTAACAATTCCGTGCAAAAGAGGATCTTTATTGATATCAGGTATTTCTGCAGAGACCACTTTATCAGTTAAACTTGGAACCACGCGATCTTTTAACCAGAGCAAAATATGTGCGTGAGGTAATCCACGTTTTTGCCACTCAACTGTGTACATGAAGCACTCAACCTCACCGAAAACACTGCCTTTACTAATAGATCTTTCATAGCTTTCAGTTTAAGGTGGAATACCCTGGCTATAATGTCATGCCGATCTTGAGATTTCTGACCAGGAAATAATACACCTTTGAACTCTGTCCATTTCGGATTACATGTAAAAGTTATGAATAGATCAGGTCGACCTTTGCAACGAACATATGTCATTGCATCTTGAGCTCGTTCGTGCATATAGCGTGCCCTCCTGTGAAAGATGATGGAAGCACAACTAATATTCCTAGTTGATCCCCATTTACATCCCTTCTTCCAATTGCATCTTTTAAGTGAATGTATTCTTCAACTCTAAGCTTGCTTTGATTATGCCTAATATAATTTAATCTTTCAGTTTCAATTTTTGCAAACATATCAACTAAAAATTGACTGAAAAGTGCACCCATATGAAGAAGAAAATTGAAGTCATTATATCTCACCATAATACGATGTGCATAAAAATCGGAAGCTGTTATTTTTCCTAGAGGAATTGGTAACTTTGTAGTAGGATCACGATATGGCATATTAATACTGTTGCCATCTTCACCCCTACAAAATAAAAGAGGATATTGTAAAGAATTATAAGAACGATGAATTTCACTTATGCGACGTAAATTCTCATCATGGCTTTGAAGAACAATATCTCGATTTTCAAATTGCTGTCCGCTAATTACCAAAGCTATTTCAGATGATGTTGCCTCATTATATCGGCCTGTATGAGAACCAGCAGGTTTCCTATCAGCATGAATAACTACTTCAAACTTATCACAATCATTCGGAAGTTTTTCTAAGGCAGTTTTGAAAACTTTAATATAAGTATTATGTTCATGGAGCATATGCTGCAATTGCTTTACTACTCCAGGTTTGACTCCTGGATAATGACTGTATCTTAATTTTGTTTCTCTTTCATCTTCACCTACGAAGTAGATTTGGAGAAACTGAGCTTCTTTATCTGGTATGGGCAGCACACTTCCTACTAAGTGATATACTTGTCCAAGAACTTTAAAAGTCGGCATATATCTATCTTCTACAATCTTATTGGCACCAAATGACGTCATTTGAAAGCAACCATTATATTTACGAATCGAGCTAATAAAATGAGAATGCTCGGGATGGCTATCATTTAAAAATCTATAAAGAGGCTCCGGTGGGGGTTGAATTGTTAATAATTGTACTTTTCCACCATTGCAGCACATTCCTGGTGTTTCATTTTTCCACTTAAGAGCCCCACAGTTTTGGCATTCAGAATTCATTAAACCTATACTTACATATAGATCTGTGTCGTAATTTATTTCTACATTATACTCCATTGCTGAACGTATTTTTTTCGTCCATGGACGTTTTCTTCTCTCTTCTCGAACTCCAGGTGTATTTGCTTCATAGCAACTTTGAGCTGCTCTATGAATCTGAGCGTGTTGTTCCTGGTATGCAGCTGCTGCCACTCTATGGACCTCAGGATTTTTCTGCTGATATGCAGCTGCTGCTACCCTGTGGACTTCAGGATTTTGTTGCTGATATGCAGCTGCTGCTTTTCTGTGAACATCAGGATGTTGCTGTTGATATTTTGCTGCTGCTATTCTATGAGCCTCAGAACAATTTTGCTGGTATTTGGTATTAGCAAAGTGACATGCTTCAGGATTGTTTAATAGAAAAGTTTTCTTAGCCGATTTTAGTTGCTGTTTTCGTGTTGCGCCACTATATCTTGCTCGTCGCTTTTTAATTGACTTTTTGTCTACGGAAGGTAACGTTGTTAAAATTCCATTGTCTACGGAAGGTAGGGTTGTTATAATTTGATTGTCTTCGTAGGATAATGTTGTTAAAATTTCATTATTACCTACAGAAGGTGTTGCACTTAAAATTTAAAAATATACTTCGAAGTGACCTTTAGACAATGTGCCAGTAAAGCGCAATCGTCTAGTAGGATTGATACTATTTCCAAAAACTTCATAAAGTGCACTATTGCGGTATACTTCAAAGTGATAAGGAAATATTTCTCCAGCTGCTGTTAGTTCGATTATTCCAGCATAACTTGAATGCTGAGACATGTGAGTGCAATAACTCTCGATATCAGGATAATTATCACCATAATTATTTTCGGAAAACGCTGATAATCTATCCCAATTTTCTATTACATGCGATACAACTCTTTGGCGAATAAGGCAACATCCTTCTTGATTATTATTCACAATATACGACAGAGATCGAAATAAACACGCACCATCTCCAATAATTGGAATTACGGAGTGCATTACATTATTACCATTAATATTTAAACAGTCGACAGTCATATTTTATATAAAGTTTCAATATATAATTAAACGATAATCAGTATTGAATAATGTATTTGTCTAACAGAGATTTGTTGTTTAATAAAAGCTAGTTATTGTAGTAAATAAAAATTAAGTTTTGTTAAAAAATTAATTTTTAAATTTTTTTTTTACTTTTGTCAATGTAGAAAATTCAATATATTCATGAATAAGTAATATGTAACAAATATTTTGGTTGAATACGATTCAAATCGTAAATACACTGAATAACTTTTTCACTGATTCACAAATATGTTAAAATATCACCTTATTATGTATATCGTGACCTCAGAGAAACAACCTTTTTTAAATAAACAAAATCAAGAGTTGTCTTGCAACAATGTTCCAACGATCAGCTGTTAAAATAAAACTTTAGTTTATTAGCTGCCCAGTAATACGTATAAAACACTTTTTTTAGACGTTTCTTTTAAAAATAACACCATATTTGACTTAATATAAGTTCATTTCAAGAGATGTAGCACTAAATAACACTTTTTATTGATGATTAAGTATTAGAGCCTTAATTTAAAATCTTCTGATGTTCTATTTAATAAATTTTAATACTATTATTTAGGAAAACTGAACAGTCCAGAAAACTATATGTCTTAATGGCTTCTAAATATACACTGAAAAATTATTCAATTATTTTTTTTCAACAAAGGCGTACAGAGAGATTGTTTTTATAAGTTCATTGTTCTTATGCTATCTTGTTTATTTTTGGGGGAAAGATGAAATGTAATTTATGATCCTACTTATTAAAGAAACTGTTAATAATTTATATATTTAAATATGATTTTACACTATTCAATTAAAATTTAGAATGTTGAATAGGGTTAAATTAATTCTCTCAAAGGATAAAGAAAAATATCTTATATTGATATATATATATATATATATATATATATATATATATATATATATATATATATATATAAATACGATTTCTATTCATATCGGCGAAGAAAGTCCCGCGATATTCTTCTCCAATCACAAACTTCTGTGGGCATGTATTTTATAACTAACGTCTTGCTTCTAATGGTCGCCATCTTAATTCCAGATTTTCGTTCATATTTCGACAGATTATGTCTTTGTTATTAAATATTTATATGAACTCAGGTGATGTTTTATATTTAGAAATATCTACTTCGTATTTCTGTATATCACATTTTGTCTCTAGGTCTTCTGTATTTTTATAATCGGCGAAAGATCGGAGTTATATTTTCAATTCGGTTATTTTCCAAGTTGACCTTTCACGTCTAGATAAAAACAAATTATTTAAGTTTTCTTGTCTTTAACTGTGTGTTGTTATTTTTTATGGATTAATCAAATTCTTAGTCGCAATTTTAATATAGGTTTTGATTTGTTTTAGATTGACAATTTTCTGTATTAGTTATAATTGGGTCGGAAAATATTAGATTTAGAATTTGTTTTGATTCGAGTCTTATCTTTTTGCCGCTAGGCGCGTGTATGTTGACGTTTAAAATTAAATGAATGAAATTGACTTGTTTTTCTTTTTGTAACTAATACCCTTTAAAATTAAAATTTCGCAAAATCCTTTCTTACTGAGTGTCTATGACCTCATACAAATATGCCTTTAAATTTTGGTATCAATATCTTTGTTGGTTTTTGCTCTACGTTGATTCTCTGTCAGTCATTCATTCAGTCAGTCAGTCAGGACAAAGCCGTTTATATATATAGTGATTTTGAATCCCGCCAACTCTTTTTTGTTCGAACGTTGACAATTATTTAGATAACAGAGAGACTGATGGATTTTAATTTGAGACAAAACGAAGAGTTGATTTTAATTTAAGTACAAAGTCTCAAAAAATCGGTGCTCCTTTTCTTGAGTTAGACTATACAAATAAAGTAGGCTTGTTGAATCTCAATACATCAAGATTGTACACCGGTAATATTCGAGTTATTAAAATTTTTAAATGTATACAATAGATAGCGTTTACAATTTCTGTAGCACATTATTCCGCTAAGAATTAATTGCATGTGTGATACATTTGATTTTTCATATTCTAAATAGAATAGTCAAATCTATGTTATCCTTTTAAGCTAAAAAAACATCAGGGACCTACCTATATATAGTGAACGGGTAGATCTAGACTTTTTAAATGTAGTTTTGGGTTAGATCCCAATCTGTCATCTTTCCTATTAGGTCTCTACTGACCACTAATTTTCCGACATTGATATTATTACTTCTATTAGACTATTCGAGGGTTGGGGTATCTTATTTTACCTTCTTTTCTTCTTTTTTATAGGAGGATGATAACCAAATATGTTTTTTACTTATACAATATGGAATAGGCGCATGCAAACAACATCCTATACACATTTGTTTGTTTTTAATAATTTATGTCTGATGAAAATTAAATCAAACAACAAAAATTCTAACTAACACCAATCCTGCATTTATTTTGAGCATTATAGTAGCCTACTGGTAACCGAATTATTAGAAATTAAAAGCGATTGTTCAGATAAATGTGTAGTTACTAAACTTTATTATAAGAATGACTATTTAATACATAATTAATGGCTATTAATAGGCTAACAGCAACTTTCAAAGGTGACACAAAAACGATTAAATCGATAGTACCAAGTGTAATGATTGGTGTTTTATTCAGACTAATTTAGCTTTGCAACTCGCTAAGGCCGACACACAAATACGAAAGAAATGAGTGTAGTATGAATATATATGAATAATTATCTGCTTAAATACAAAATTGTTTACCGTTAGAAGTTTTATTAAACTTGTTTTTAAGGGTTGTTTGCCTAATAAATCTTGGTAAGATCTTGCATGTCATTCAGCTCGCGGACGCACTTTAAGCTCAAATTATGCGATTTTTGACATTCACACAGATTTTTTATATTTTCTTAGTCTTCTGAAACTGATTCTCGTCAAATTGATCTGCACATTATTTACTGCAATTTAAGATATTAGGTTAATTAAAAATTGTTATTAATTTTTTATTAGTATGCCTATTTTTCTCATCACCGCGTTATCCTACAAATTCGATTGTTTGTGTATTATGCAGCACCAATAGATTTCAAAAACGTGATTATAAAACAGTATTAAATATAGAATTTTACTTATCAGTGTAGTTGAGTGCACCGGAGTGTTACTCATTAGCACTCAAAACTTGTTTCTATTGTCTCTGGTCTTTCTGTGTCGATTGATATCAAATTTGGCCAGTGATTTTATTGCTATATTAATTTTATTGTGGTTGAAACAAACAAAAATAAGTACAGGTTTTTTCAACTACTGAACATAAAATGTATTATGTTTTGAAGTCATCAATGAAGAAAATAAAAAGTAATAATTAAAAAGTTTTAATTTCGGGCGCACTTTTATCGGTTAAAAAAACGGTTTAACTGTTAACTTATTTATTTAAAGAAATTAAAAGATAAATCAGATTTCGTTTTGTATTAAGAGCGTTAAATAGGTCTTAATCGAACAGGAGAAAAAGTTGCCGCCTGACGCGTAGCAGAGAGCGATAAAGACATTTTAACACTCGAAGTACAAACAAAACTGTTCACGTATTTTACTGTTTTCTACACTTATACGAATGATTTTATACATAGTAAACTATGCCATTCCACAGTTAAAAATTTCCTCTTTCTCAACCAAAAGAAGCAGAGGACTTACACACTCATAAAATATCCATGAAGAAGAAATAATAAGACAGTTTAAACTTGTCCTTTTAATATAGATAAGTTAAAATTGTAACATGAGTGTCATAAAAGTAATCACGAGACTGGGAATTTCCCTAGTAAAGGGGTGAACATGTGCGGCCCACAAGACCTAGTCCCTACTACGGCACTGTCTCAAACACTAGGTTGTAAATCGTGTCTAAGAGGTTTGGCCGGAGTATTTTAGGTATTGACATTTATTTATGTTTGGCCTTGTCCCCCTAAAGTCGTGTTGAAGGTTTGAAGTTGGGAAATTTACAACGTTTACCGAAATTCGTCGTCTGCCATTTGACCTGACTTTTGTACTAAAGTAATTTTAAAATTCGTTCTTTAAACTTTTATTAAGTAAGGTGTTTTAGTTTAGTATTGCGTAAAATAAAACTACTGGCACTAACCAAATTGGTAAAGGGAAGCCTAAGGGGTATAAAACCTTCTTTGGAAGTGGCAAAATTGACCTACGGTAGCAATAAAATAAATAAATAAACCTAACACTTTAAATTTCAAAATTAAAGAACAATTCGTCTATAGTCGCACGAATTAACGGGTTTTGTGGCATAATCGTTGGTAAAATCAAAAAAAAATCTAACATTTGGTTTTCTCAGCCACAAAATGTAAAAACCTTTTATCCAATTCGAAGTAAGTTTTTAAACCTACAAATTCTAATGTCTGCCGTAATTTTTGAACGTTTGGTCAAATAACCACAGGAATTTACAAATATATTACTCTACTGTTTTTCTATTTCATACTTGCGCAATTTCACAATTTTGATAAGTAGCTGAAAATTGCTGATAAGTAGCGTATTTGCCGACCATCCATTTAACAAGTTTGATGTCGCTACTTGAAGTTTGGATGCATTTCTTACACTGGGAATATGTATACTAATTTCTTTTCTCTAATAACGGGTTCAAAGAATAATCACTTTTTATGTATAGTGGCACCCCTGTTTGACATAACTTTATAAAAATCAATAGGATTCGTTCTATTAACTGAGGAAATGTATACACCAAATTTCGTTATTGAACTTAATCGTTAACAAAATTTTCCGAAAATAATAAGTTGTAGTAATTAATTAACAAAGTTATTATTAGTTCCGCTACTGCGACACACATAAAAATATTTGAGATATTTATTGCTATTCGACTGTAAACCTAACGTGCAAAATTTCAGATTTATCAATTAAACCGTTTGGGAGTTATGGTGTTCATAGACTCGCGGACGTACCGTCATCTTGAAAAAATGTTTTAAAATAATTCAGTGGGCCTCAAAACGAACATATCCGTTAAAATTTCCATTTCAAATATTTTCATGATACCATTCCTTTCCTTCTATATTAGTCAGAAAGTAAAAATTGTGGTTTTCTTTATTCAATGATTTTTTGCTTCATTTCACTATATCTATCTGTTTTGTAACGTTATAAAGCTAACTCAATAGTCTTGCTGCATCTGTATCTGTCTGCAGCAATGAATGTGCAAGAATTATGCCAAACCGATAGATATAATTTTATTAAACTCTGTATATATTGCATACTGTAATTAACTTGGTGAATAGAATCTCTTCTTTATGAAAAACCTATGCTATTTTCCAAAATTGCGGCCTACGTATATTTAAAAAGAGTAACACATATTTTCTATAGTATTTTCGGTTTAAACATTCGCTTTTATTCTAGACGCTGTTAAACTAAATACAAAAGTTCAGGAACTACAGCCGTCATATATTGGAAACAGCTGTTTTTTTTTTTTTTTTTGTTTTTTTGCAAACTTCACTATTTGTTATTTGCTTTTTTTATATAAATATAAATAAAGGCTTTATTTATAATTTATTTTTACTGATTTCACAATATCGATCCGATTCGTGACATTTTATTGCAAAACCAAAAGCTTTCTCGTTTCTTGTCTCTCTGCCTATCTGTAACTCAGTTTGCGTAAGCATCACTCTGAAATGGCCCGATATATTTTTACAAAACTATTTATATATTGTAAGTTGTAACCGACTTGGTGAATAAACTATTTATTTGTCGTAATGATAATATCGGCTTACTTATTTTGTTTAAATGGTGATATTTATTGCTAAAATGGGATATATGAGGTAGGCTACCAAATGAAAGATAAAAACCAGTACAATAAATACATATATCATCCTTTCTCCATATAATTTAAAAAGGAACCTTGACCGCCGTCATATAAAAGCTCGATTTTTTAAATAAGCATGCGTATTTAAAAAACTTAATGTTTAAAAAATGACATATATGGTTCATTTATATTGACAACTATCGAACTGGTAAATTAATGAAATGTATGAAATAAATTAAATTAGAAGGGTGGGGGAGAGTACTACGCACACAGACAGCACGGATTAAAATATAAATTTTAACTAGTGTAATTTACAAATATTGACATACATATGAAAACCATGTTTGGTTTTTCGCGGATATAGGCTATCCGTTTTCAAATCCTATGAGTCAAAATTCTAGTTGTAAATAGAACTTTTGAATAGATCATCGACTTTTTAAATGAAATTTTACACTAATAACGATAGAAACGTGAAAATTTTAACACTTAAATAGAACTTCGGGATATTGAGAATAAGATTAAGTAGAAAGTAGTATCTTGAATGGACATAACAAATAAACAAATCATTTTATCCGCTTGATATTGTGTACAGTAGTTCATAATGACAAAACGAACATTCTCTGAAAATTTCAAAACGATATATGATTTTTTCGGTAATTTATGACATAACACCATTGTAAATGGAAATAAAGGTAAACTTTTGAATAGAACATCGACTTTTTTATTGAAATTTTACACTAATAACGATAGAAACGTGATCATTTTAACACTTAAATAGAATAATAAAAAAAAAATAACTAAGCAATTTTAAATGGATACTTCACAACTTTAGTTAGCGATACACAGCAATGAGTTATCTATCGAAGTAGTTAAATTTTTGTCTTCTTTCTTGAGAAATCATAAGTTTTTCTGCGTTTAAGGTTTACAAAAGAAAAAAAAAATCAAAACTTATATCATATTTTTATGCGATTAATCAAGCTATATTTTGTACATAAAACAAGCTACTGCGATTTATCAGAGGGTTGATGCAGCCACAGATTTCGTTCAGTAACATATTATCTTCTATACTAATAAATAATCTAGTCTTCTATGGTTTACGTTGTTTAGATATAAACAGTTTTAGTACAGCTTGTAGTTTTTCTTAGTTTTGGATTGTACACAATATAAAATAATTTTTTGTATTTAAAATATATTTTTTTTGGAACACACTGTACAATAAAAAAATAATTACATTATCAGATAGGAAATGTAAACAAATGAGATAAGACTGTGAAATTTGATTCATCATAATGTTGTATCTAAGTAAAATAAAAAGATTCTTTTTTCACCAGAGCAAAGAAACATTTTAGTGTAATTGTAGACAAAAAAAGTTGATATGTTTACTTTTAAAAAAGACAGGGGAAATACCATTTATAATTTTTGGAACACCCTGTATATAGAACCTGAGTTTGGGCACACACTGTATATAGCCCCAATCAAGAGCTTTTCATTGTTGTGTCTATTATGTTCGTACGCAGATTAGAAGCTGAGAAATTCCAATATTTGCAGGACTTTTGGCCAACCAAACGTTCATATATGCCTACTGGTAAAAAGTTACATTCTAAATTTGAAAATTAAATCTGAACAGAATAAATCCATTTCCAAAAATGTCTTAAAGAAAAATCATAAATATAAAATGAAAAATATATATATTTACTACAACTTTATTCTTTGTTTTGATACTCTAAACCTAATTCTGAAATATTACACCTGCATATATACGCACTCTCTATAGACAATATGTTTAAATCTTGCATAAAATAAGAAGGTCGATATGTCTTGGAATAGTATAGTTTTGCGCAAAGTCCCAACGTAATTAAAATTAACAAATGTTGAATAGATGTCCAACTGTGAGAGGAAGTAGGTTGGGAAGTGGGGGAGTACCGGCATCGATCCTCTACTTCAGGTAATGTGACTGATTCGTTTACATTATAAGATTCTCGCTCATGAAAATTTGGCAACGCTGCTGGCAGCCATGCAGCCTTTGTATTAAGTAATACGGCAGTTAGTTGGCCTATAAATTCTTATGCGCCAGATAGGTACAGATTTTTGAGGCAGCCATTTAGAACTAATTTTGCTAATTCAGTTTATGAATATAATTAAACTTAACGAATTAGATAAACGGTATACAGATGTTATAATTACAAATTATTCGCGGTAAAATTTATATATACATAATGTTCTAAGGTGGCTCAAATAAGTTAATTTTTTGAGGCAACCAAAAGAGTTATGATATATATATATATATATATATATATATATATATATATATATATATATATATATATATATATATATATATATATATATATATATATATATATATTTCACCACAATGTTACATTAATAAAATAGTACATAATTTAGCACGACAAAGAATAAACTAAAAACATTTGAAGGTTTGATCACACACTTTTGCGTTGAGCGTTCGTTTGTTCATAACGAGACAAAGAGCGACATGAAGCGGGAAAGCGAACGAAGGTTAAGTATTGTGCGTTGTTGCATAGCGAGCGACAAAGACAAAGATTCCTTTGTCTCTAACTCGATTTGTTTAAAGATTCCTTTGTTTCTAACAAAGGAACAACAATTGTAAAAGTCAGAGTAAACCTTTAGACTCTTAAGATCTGACGTTACCTGTCACATGTGTGAACAAAAACTATCACATATGTGGTCATTACAGAAATAGCGCAACAAACCAACCCTCAGTATAAAACAAGAAAACAAGTGATCCCAAATAGTGCATGTGCACAACGAACGACAAACATAAGTCTTCAAGCATGATTAAATTAATTAATCGAAAAGCGTTCTCTATTAAAGAGAAAATTAACGAATGCCACTAGAGTGTGCATGCTGAGTCGTTGTTTTAGTTGCCAAGCCAAGACTCATTCGTCCAGTTTAGTTGCTAAGCCAAGAGAAGACTGATTTGCCCAGATGGAAAGGAAAGCGTCCCTTCGCCAGGGGTGGGAGTTGGTTTGCGGTATTTTAATGCTTGCCAATCAAAAGTAGCGTCTTTCGAATTTGCCTTCCTTTTATTGGTGGAATAATTAGAGGGCTGATAGCAATTCGATGTACGGTGCAGTGTTCAAAGGAAACCTTTGAACATACAATGGAAAAGTCCCGTTGTAACTAAATATTCCGTTTCTAAAACAGATGACAAGCATTGTACCTCCGAGAGCGCCTAATTTTAATTGACGTAGCGGTCGGGAATCCTTCTGTTATATTTTTTGAATAGATCAAAACGTTTTATGCTTCCTAAAGGGCCTGAATTGAAAAGGCCTGAAATTTTTTGAATAGATCAAAACGTTTTATGCTTCCTAAAGGCCTGAAATTTAGCTGTAAACTACCAATATTAGGAAAGAAAATGTCTAAATTCTATTTATTTGATTTCCATAAAGATTTTGACATACTACTTGGACTTGACAATATAAGGGAACTAAAAATCACTCTGGATTTTGTGAATAATAAATTAATATTTTATGAAATGAAAATATCAATGCAATTTTTTAATACAGAGGACCTAAATTCAGATAATAAGGATACGAATCCTAAAGAAAATAAGAGCGCGTGTTACGTAATCAGGGCACGTTCTAGACAGACAGTAAAAATTAAAATTCGTAATATGTACAATGGAGAGGGAATAATATCTTATAGACAACAAGACGGACTGGAAATACCACAATGCATTTTAAAAGTCGAAAATGGAGAAAGTTATTGTCCTGTAATTAACAACACAACAGCAGACAGGCGATTAATTGTCGAACCCATGTACATAGAACCATTAGATAATTACGAAATTTGTGAATTAAATACTAACCAAACAAAAACGGTAAATTTTAATATGTTAAAACACGAAAAGACGAAATTTGATGAGCAACAAATTAGAACGGAACATATGAATTCTGAAGAGAAACGAGAGATATTAAAATTAATTTTCGAATACTCGGATATATTTCATCAGGAAAACAATAACTTAACCTTTACTAACCAGATCAAGCATGTGATAAGAACAACAGATGAGATACCGGTTTATGCGAAAAGCTACCGATATCCTGAAATTTATCGAAAGGAGGTAAACAGGCAAATCCAGGAAATGCTCGATCAAAAGACAATTCAACCATCACACTCGCCGTGGAACTCACCTGTGTGGATTGTTCCAAAGAAAACGGACGCTTCAAATAAACAAAAATTTAGAGTAGTAATTGACTTAAGAGGTCTTAATGCAAAAACAATAGATGACAAATATCCACTCCCCAATATTACTGACATATTAGGCAGATCACAATATTTCACGACCTTGGATCTCGCCTCGGGTTTTCATCAAGTTGAAATGCATCCAGGTAGCGTAGACAAGACCGCATTTTCCACAGAGACAGGTCATTATGAATTTCTCAGAATGCCCTTTGGTTTAAAGAACAGCCCACCAACGTTCCAAAGAATAATGAATAACATCCTACACGGAATTCAGAACGAAACTTGTTTAGTATATCTTGACGACATTATAATATACTCCACTAGTTTACAAGAACACATAAGTAGGTTAAAAGAAGTGTTTAATATTTTAAGAGAAGCCAATTTTAAAATACAGTTAGACAAAACGGAATTTTTAAGGAAAGAGGTTGCATATTTGGGCCATGTAGTGACGCCAGATGGAGTCAAACCTAATCCAGAAAAAATAAAAGCAATAAAAAATTACCCAATCCCGAAAACACCAAAGCAAATAAAAGGATTTCTTATCTTATAAAAGGATTAGGCTATTATCGGAAATTTATAAAAAAATTCGCAAAAATTACAAAACCACTTACCACTTGTTTAAAAAAGAATGCCAAAATTGATATTGAAAAACCTGATTATGTAGAATGTTTCGAAACGTGTAAAAATATTCTAACTAATGAACCTCTGTTGCAATACCCCAAATTTGAAAAAGAATTTATACTAACTACGGACGCGAGCAATTTTGCCGTGGGAGCAATTTTGAGTCAGGAGAATAATGGACAAGATCTTCCCATAGCTTACGCCAGCCGCACTTTAAATGATAGTGAGGTCAATTATTCAGCAATTGAAAAAGAACTACTTGCGATTGTATGGGCGACCAAACATTTTAGACCATATTTATTTGGGAGAAAATTCAAAATTCCTTAGAGAAGCCATCTCAATCACAACAGAGATAAGAAATATTTCACAGAACCCAGGTATAATGCCAATTGAATTAGGTTTAGCTAAGTTACAAGCATCTTATCATACTTTTATACACTATTATAATTTAAAACCTATATAATTATAATCAGTTAAATAATTTAGAATTGTACTATAATGATGTTTTGACATATTTCAGAAAAAAATGTGTAAACTCTGAACTAGAAGTTGAGCCAAATATTAAATTTGAAATTAAAGAAACAATTAACTATTTTCGGTTCATAAATCACACCAAAAAAGTAATTAAAGAAAAACTAGAAATAATAACTGTAAAAAAGATAGCAATAGAAAGGTAAAAAGAGGAATTGTTAATGGTTTAGGCTCAATAATTAAATTTGTAACAGGTAACCTAGATGCATACGATGAACAGAAATATAACAGTTTTATGGAAGAAGTTAGAAAGAACCAATTTAACATAATAAACCAAATGTCCTATCAGTATACAATTAATAACAATATTATGGATGATTTTAATAAAACAATAAATGTTGTAGAAAGTAATTTTAATGAATTGAAGAGTAAGCTATTGTTTATGAATACAAATTTAGAAAAATCTATAGAATTAGGAAATTTTAGAGATATACTTAATCAATTAAATATACTATATAATATTGTACTGATCATAATCGTAGATTTAGAAAATTCATTAACCTTTTGTAAGCTAGGAGTATTGCACCCCAGTATTATATCCACAAGAGAATGGTTTGATGAAATTGTAAAAATTCATAAATTATATGGTGATCAGTTGCCATTAACGGCAAGCATAGAAAATGTGTGGGACTTTGAAAACATAATAGAAATAAGCTGTAGAATAAATAATGACGAAATAATTTATTTTTTAAGGATACCAATTGTAGAAGAAGAAGAGTTTAAGTTGTATAAACTATATCCTATTCCAACTAAATATGAATCCAACTATGTTACTATAATTCCTAAGGTTAAAAACATTTTAATGTCAGACACTAAACTAATAGGTTTAGACAATATATGTAGAAATAAAATTAGAACGAAATTTTTGTGTTCACACGAACTAGTGAATCACAATAATTTAGATTGTGAAAAATCTATTTGCAATCTGTTAAAACTAATGATTGTCAATACACAGCACTGGAAATTAATGATAGTATTGTTAAATGGGTACTTGAATTAGGTCAATATTTATTAATATTTGAAAAAAATGAAGTTTTAAAAATTGTAAGCAAAGATGAAACTATAACAAGAGTTTTACAAGGGACTTATTTACTAAAGGTAAATGAGGATGCAGTTTTCTATCATGACAAACAGCTGCAACATTCGTCGCAAACCGAAGGCGGACATACATAGTCGGTAGACATTTCTGAACTGCAATTATCAACAGATCAGAAACCAGAATTTTCTATTGATTTAAAGAAAATAGAATTAGATAAAGCTAGCTTATATAATGTTGTAGGCCTACCTATGCCACAGAAAACATTTATTAATTATAACTTGAATTTATGGACAATGTTAATCTATGTAATAATAATTATAATTATAATATATTTTACTTATAAAAAATGTCAAAATAATAGAAATCCAGTAGTAGACAATCAACATCCACCTCCGGATGTTTTATTTAGGGATGGAGGAGTTATATAATTAAATTAACTAAATATTACATGAGTAACAAATGACAAAACCTTTGTCATATATGTAGCTGTTAGAATTATGATTACTAATCAACAAAACTGCAGTTGCAGTTCTTAGGAATAGGCTTAGACCATAGTTTACTTTTAAAGCTAAGAAACAATGTAAAATCAGAATCTGTCTGGTAACCAGTGAGTGAACATCATTGTTACAAGTTCTCTCCAATAATAATTATTATTGTAATTTGTTATTATTGTAAATCTGTTATTGTTTTTAATAAATAAAACATTTTTTTAAAAACACATTTTTCACAAGGAAAACTATAACTTATATATATTTTACAAAACTATTTATTCTATGTACAGTCTAAATAATGTGTTTATAATATTGTCTAGTAATTTATATCAAGCAAGCTCTATTATTACTTATCACACCTATAATCCAAAAGTCTCTTTTTTTATATAGAGATCAAAATATTATAAATTTGTGTGTAATTTACGACAAACATTACAATTTACAAATATAAATGTACTTGTAGCTACAATGGTTAGGAGTTATGATTTTTTTATATTAATAAAGTTTCAAAATTATTAGCGAAGACTTATCTTTGGGAGTTTATACAGTTAAAAATCGTATCTCTTGAACTATTGCAGCTACAAATATTATGTAACTTCGCACAGATGTAAAAAACATATCATTATTTTGGAAAAAGATTTACGGTTTATATCTGATGTGGGAGATATATCGGGAAATCGTCGTTTTTATTTTGAAATTGGAAAATTTAGATTTTCAATTTTCGGGAAAACTGTAATCATGTTATAAGTAGATGAATAAGTTTTATTATATTCTTATAAAACCAAATTGATTTTATATTTTTCGCTTTTGAATTGCTGAATGTATATATCTAGATAAATACCTTATATTAGTAGTCAGATCAATTCTTGTTATTGTATATCACTACAGCTGTTTCGCCGATCACAGTCGGCTTCGTCAGGTGCAGGACACTTAAATAAAACACATAAACACGATACTGAACATATACGATACTAAAAACATTGTTTTAAAATATTCGGAGGCTAGCTCTTCGTTAAATTTTACACTAAAAATGTCCGGGTGTGGCCACATCATTATTCGTTCGTTTCCGGACGGATACTCTTAAAACAATGTTTTTAGTATCGTATATGTTCAGTATCGTGTTTATGTGTTTTATTTAAGTGTCCTGCACCTGACGAAGCCGACTGTGATCGGCGAAACAGCTGTAGTGATATACAATAACAAGAATTGCTCTGACTACTAATATAAGGTATTTATCTAGAATAAGTTTTCAATACGTGTGAGAATTAGTGCTGAGTCCGTTAACGGGTAACAGCTATCCGTCAACGCTGACCATCGTCAACGCTCAACGCAGTTAACGAAGTGGATTAACTGTTAACGCTGTTTAACTGCTTAGTGCTTGCTGGTGACGCATCAGTGCCCAGGGGTTGTTTGTTAGCGCCAGCGGCCCACTGGATGCGCGCACACGCAGCTACACGTACACCTCTCAGTCGTCTGTTAGTTTAGTTGAGCAACTACAGGCAATCAATTAGCGTCAACGTTTATTCATCAACGAATCAACGTATGTTTCTGCTGTAGCCAACTATTTAAATGTTTGTTTTTTACTATATCTAAAACTGTATAAAACGACGACTGGATAATACGAAAATAGTGTGGTGTAAATAACCTAAGTTTTAACTGATAAAAGCTGTCAACTAACTGTGTAAATATTTACTACACGTTATTAAGATAGTTGTAATAAAAAGATAGACAATGTTTGTAAATTAGGGAGTAACATTGATGTTTCCTCCCCTCAACGTGAGTAATAGATTCGTCCGATTCTAAGAAATAGGCGACAGTCGATTGATGACTAGAGCCTTCTCACTTCTTATCTCACTGAACACGTGCACACTGAACAAAGACGCTTGGTCTTCTGTTCTATCTGGCAGGTTAATGTTAGCAGTTTGTTTCAACAGTTATTCACGTTCAACGTATACTGATGTTGACGTTGATCGTTGTTAGCGTTAATGCCCACTACTAGTGCGAAGTTACATATCTGCAACAATAATGGTTCAGGAGTTACGATTTTTTTAATTAATAAAATCTCAACGTTATTACTGAAAATTTACCGTTGAAAGCTTATTCAGATAAAAAATCGTAACTCCTGAAATATTTTTGCTACAAATGTGTAACATCGCACAAATGTAGAAAACATTTCAGTATTTTGGGGAAAAAAGTAAATGGTTCATATTTAAAAATTCCAAGGCAAAAACGATTAGATTATTTTTTAAATTTAAGTTTTTGTTGGCAATCCTCATTTTAAATACAGCAGAAGATATAGTAAAAATAACAGATCGTCCAGTTGGCATTACTAGCCAGCTGTTTCGTTTGTTGTTGTTGTTTCAGTGACGGTATTGTATTGAGAGTTTTTGTAGTGTTATGATAATGAGTGAAAGAGATGAGTTTAGTGACGTAAGGAATGTTACAAATGCAAAGACAAGAAAGAGAAAATCTTACGGCCAAATGCCTAATGATTTAAAGAAAATGAGAGTGTCAACTCATAAAGCTGCGTCTGATTGGGAATCTAAGCATCTTACATGTTTTTAAAGAGTTTTAGAGGGTGAGAGGAAAAGAATTCTATCAGATTTTAATTTGTTAACGTCCACTGATAAACAGTCATATTATTTAGTTGGTCTCATTAATGTGCATGACACAAAAAGTCGTAGGCCTAGAAAGGATACGAGTGATGCTAACTTTAAGGGGAGAGTTCAGCTTTTGGGTTTAAAAAAATCTTTTTTTTTAATTATATAAAAATGTTCGTCTTTATTTCCTGTTTGGGAAAATATATACATATATTAATACATTACATTAGGCTATACATATATACATTAAATAAAAAGCGTTGGGAAAAAAGCATGACTATGTCCGTTGCCAGGTCAACTGTGAATCTCACGAAAATCCAGTCTACAACACTTTTTACGTAATACAACCATTTCTTTCGTTGCTATTTTTTTAAGGTTGATATTAGTTGTTCTGTGGTCCTGTCTGTAGACAGTTGTTCTGTCACTGTCAGGTGTTTTGGTAATTGTTATTTTGTTCCAGTGGTTATGTTTTCTCATTTGCTTATTGACATTGTAATTCAGCTTTGAAAACAAAGTGTTTTTGTTTATAATTTTATAGTTGTGTGTTAGTAGTTCTTTAATTATTATTTATTTATTTTAGATCTACAATGCCTATAATAAGAAAGTTCACCAAATCTCATAAGTTTTACGGGAATAGGTATAGGTCAATGGAGAATGAGTGTAGGCCAAGTTCTTCAGAAACTCCAGCTGACAACCCTAGCCCTAGTGTGACTATGCCTACTCCAGTCAAAAAATCCTCAAGTTCTAAGAAACTTTCTGGATCATAGCTGCTTCAAGTTGGAAATACAGAAACTAATAGACGCAGCTTAATAATAGAATCTGACTTGGTATCACATATCATAAAGCAATTTACTAAGTGTAAATTGCGTGACTGTGTAGACTGCATTGGTTTGAAAATTGATGACACTTATAGAAATGAGGTAGCACATAGGATTGTGATTGAGTGTGAGAACTGTTATCAACAACAAAATGGAATGTCTTCAAGTACAGTGAGAAGTCTAAGTGAAGTTGACACAAGATTTGTTTACGCCCTTCGTTCGATTGGATGTGGCATCACTGCAGGTAAGATGTTCACGGCTATCATGAATCTTGCTCCTCCGAATACAAAAGTTCAAACTTATACAAAAAAGAATATTAAAAGGGGTTAGAGAATTGTCTGAAGCATCAATGCTCAATGCTGCATAGGAAGGGATAGACGAAAATGGGGTGTGAACATGAAATCGCCGCAGCGTTCGATGGGACGTGGCAAAAACACGGCCACACATCTATGAATGTCGTCGTCACTGTGACTTCGTTTGATATTGAAAAATCATTAGACTTCGAATGTTTATCTAAATTCTGTGTGGGCTGTGTAAACAATGCTACCCTTGCTGATCCTGAAAAGACCAGGCAACATAAGTTAATTTGCAGAGCCAATTATAGTGGACCGAGCGGGGTATGGAGCTTGTTGAGGCCAAGAATTTATGTACGCGATCAGAAAGTAAGTTACAAGTTAAGTACACTAAGTACATGGGCGATGGTAAATTCAAAAGGGTTTGAAGCAGTCTTAGCCAGTGGTCCGTATGGAAGTGATATTAAAATAGAGAATCTTGAATGCGTTGGACACGTCCAGAAACGGCTTGGAACGAGACTTCGGAAGCTGAAGACAACGATAAAAAAAGAAAAGCTTAGTGACAAAAAGGAATTGGGTGGAAAAGGTCGTTGAGATGAGAAGATTGATCAGCTCCAAAGATACTATTAGCTTGCTATAAGAAGAAATGTAAAAGAAGCGGTGTGGGCTTCCTTCCAACTGTTTGCCAGCAAAGATGAGTCGCTGTTGATCTGGCGATATACCTTCCTTGTCTTGAATCTTAGCCTTATCATTTTCGATTGTATCCAAAGATTTCACTTCTAAAGTTATAGTTTTACCAGTCAGGGTCTTAACAAAAATCTGCATTCCACCACAAAGTCTCAACACCAGATGAAAGGTTGATTCTTTTTGAATATTATAATCTGAAAGAGTGCGCCCATCTTCAAGCTGTTTACCTACAAAGATCAAATGTTGTTGATCAACAGGGATACCTTCCTTATCCTAAATTTGGGTTTGACATTTCAACTGAATCTGTTGGTTCGACCTCAAGAGTAATATTTTTACAAGTTAAAGTCTTGAAAAAGATTTGCATTCCTCTACGGAGGCGAAGTCAAGATGGATTGTAGAATCTGAAAAGGAAAAATTCAAATTATTACAGTAGAGTGTGCTACACTTTATGCCAAGAATCGGTTGGGGGAAGGTGGGGCTGACCACGTGACCTATGCTTGGCCCCTCCCCCATGGCCCCACCCCATGGCCCTTCTCCCTTGCCCCTGCCCCTCCTTATCCGCCATGTTGTTGACGTGCTGCTGTCACTGTCGTCATGACGTCAGACACTTTTTTGGGGGGATTCGAACCTGTGAAGTTATGATTTGAAGGCAGGCACGCTACCGACTGAGCTATCATGAATACACATTGTATATTTAATGTAGTATATAAGTCGTCATGTTGTTGAAATAAAGTAGAGTATACTTAGTTATGTTAATACACTTAGTTATCGGGTTCCGCTCGTACCTTCAACTATCCACCAATTTGTCTCACCAATCAGATGGGTTAATAACATGAAAACTTGTAGAATGTTTTAATAATATATTCTCTCTCTCTCTCTCTCTCTCTCTCTCTCTCTCTCTCTCTCTCTCTCTCTCTCTCTCTCTCTCTCTCTCTCTCTCTCTCTCTCTCTCTCTCTCTCTCTCTCTCTCTCTCTCTCTCTCTCTCTCTCTCTCTCTCTCTCTCTCTCTCTCTCTCTCTCTCTCTCTCTCTCTCTCTCTCTCTCTCCATATATAAACAAAAGTGAAACAATAATAAATATGGTAAAAAAAAATTTGACATTAAAGAAATTGATTAATTATTATAATTGACGGTAACATTGTGTCTGTTCTCAAGATGTTTCTCCTGGAACGAATGAACTCCGATCGTGACGTGCGCATAATGTCCGTAACACGATAAAAACTCGCCATAATCTGTACCTGCAATTTTAAATAATTGTACTATATCTTTGTAACAGTATTTTATAGGTTGAAAGATCCAACTGATTTGACTGTACGGTTGAAACCTCTCTAAAACATTCGTCTGGGGCCACAAGGTATACGATAGTAGTGTCCGATCGTGAAAGTAGACATGATCGTTCGATCCCGGAAAGTAATTTGGAGAGTGAATTATCGACTCCAATAAACTTTGATCTATCCACCGAATATCGTTAATTTGTGTCGTGATAAGTATCAACTGTGCCAATATTTTGACGATGTGATATCTGCAAAAATGGTACACTCTACATCCGAGTTCGCATATGAGTCCGTCCGGACAATGGTACAGCTGGACCAAGTTAAAACTCAGTTCCAAAAGAAGTATGGACATACAAGGTATAAAAAAATCCCGATTGGTTATCAGATCATTAGTAATTTTAATGAAACGACCGTTGAAACCGATATAAGCGAAATTGCATACATCGAAAGAGAAATCTTAACCTCACGTAAACATGAACAAAACATTTTACAGAATAGTTTATCTGTATTTTGTACTAAACTGGGGAAATTAAATGTCACTAATAAACAGAAATCATTCCTTGAAGCTTATTGGAAGCCTTATTTTAGTTCTGAAGACAGAGATATCATCAGATGCTTTAGGTTCTAAAACCTTGGATAGAAATGAGCCCGTCAAGTTTGATATCTTTTCTGAGCCTTTCGTGTTGATAGAAACGGTAATATAAAATTAGCTCAGGAACCTCCTTCCCCTCAAAAACAAGAACGTAACTTTTCGGAAGAAATGTTCTTTTTTTTCACCATGCCCATAGTCAAAATCAAATATTATGCTGGTACCGTATTTGGTTTGTACAGTCTTAGAATCTAAAATAAGATACTCACGACCGATACGCAACGAGCGTAACGGAACTGTTTCGATACACGACGGTGGGTGACCACGTGACCTATGCCCCTCCCCCTTACCCCTCCCTTGCCCCTCCCCCTTTGCCCCTCCCATTTCCCCCTCCCCTTGCCCCACCCCCATGGCCCATCCCCTTGCCCCACCGCCATGGCCCCACTCCATGACCCCTCCCCCATGGCCTTACCCCTTGGCCCCTCCCCCATGGCCCCACCCCATGGCCCTTCCCCACTATACCGTTCTCAAAAGAACCTGTCACAATGTTACATTCTATGCCAATCACATTCACTTTAATAATATCGACCGGTAAATCAGATTCGTGTTTAGTAATAGCGTCCAATTTACGGCTCTTAAAACGGAGTAATTTTCCGATAGAATCGTCGTTGTCGAAATGAATCGTTACAGAACACTTAATCTCCGCTTTAAGTGTGTTATTGTTGGGTTTCAGTGAAAATGCCACCTTCGACGGCAGTTGGGCTTTGATATAATTTTCAATATCCTCGATTTCGTACGAACCCGTGGGAATACTAATGATGACATCAGAAACGTCGTTGTCGAAGCCGTGGGATATTCGTAGCTTGTTATTTATACCTTCCGTTATATTGGGGATGGAATTGTAAGTGACAAAATCTATGAGACCGATTTCCCACTCGTCATCATCGCTCAGTTCTGTGATTGGAAAAAAATCGCAAGTGATTACAGGTCCACTACCATTCAGAACAATGCTCATTGTTGCGATAGAAACTTTAAGCACAAATGTCCACAGACAACTTAGTTGTCACTCTGACGACATCTGTAATTGTAGTGAAGATTGGCGTTGGAACCGAAATATCTAAACAGTTCGATAGGAGGTCTAAGATTACCGAAACTATCAAAGTACTCTACGTTGGGTCCTCTTTTCGTACAGCATACCCAATGGGTACTATAATAATATAAATAATAATATTAATATTTCTTTACTATAATGTAAAATAATATATTATAAAATTATATATTCTTACAAGTTATTTTTTTTTTGAAAAAACTTCTTAAATTTTCATTAACTTTCTAAATGAAACAGAATTACCTCTTGGCTCTACTTAATTCAAGCTAATTGGTTAATTTGGAATATGGATGGTTATTAAAAATAAATAAATAAAGACTAAATTCAGTTTCTTACTTTCTAGGTTCAAACATTAATAAATAATAAGATATGATGTTATATTAACATAATAACATTAATTTTATTAGAATTTAACATACAATATTGATTAGGCTAGATCTCGGGGTAGGCACTCGGCTGACATGGTTGTGTTATACAAGCATAACGCATAAATAAATTGAAAATTGAAATGATTAAAATTCTAAAAAAAAAATTAATTAAAGTTCATCAGTATATAAGAAATGTTGAATTGATAATTTTGAAGTAAATACAGGCCTTTGAATTTGGTAAATGTTTAGAATAGTTAATTAACAGAGCATACCATGCTCTGTACAGTTCACACTGACTCTAATCACTAATTTAGACACAAATATTATAAAAGAAAACTTTGGATGTTAATTTGGCTTCTGTACTGTCTCTAGTCTCCACAATGTTACTATATGATTTCTTTTAAAACATGGCGCCTCGTTGTGTTGCGGAGCGATATTTTTCTATTTTCAGTTAGATCGTTTGTTGAAACGGTTGGGGTTCTTCCGCGGCACCATATAGTACCGTTTTTTCCCTTCTTTTCTTGACCATTGGCAATTTGGGGTTGTAATAATCATTTCCTGAATTCGTATTTGTTGTTTTGTATCAATTTGTTTATTATTTACACATTATTTAACTAATTTAAGGGTGATTTAGACCGCGTACATACATATCAGCTGATCTATCTTAATACAAGGTTGACTAAATGACTACATCAGTAACTTATTTCTTCTTCCTCAATATTTTACAATGTTTGCAATTAAAACTAACAGATGTTTTTGCATACAAATAATTTATAAGTAGTGGTATCTTAGAGTAATTTACAGTCTGATCGTTCTATTTAGTACTTCGAAATATGGCTACATATATTTTGGAGAATGGCCGTAGGCCGTTTTCGTGTTTAACATTGCAAACTCACTGTTCCTTATAAGTAGTGATTTGCTTGTAAATAAAGTTTGGGATCTTATGAAATGATTTTAAATAAAGATAATGTGATGTAATGGTTGTGTAGTGGTGTGGTTAATTTGTGTGTCAGCGTCTAAATTTCGAATGTTTACAATTTAGAGATAGGCCTATCTTACGTCTGCTTTAGGAATGATTTGTTTTGCAATTGAATGAATATGTGTGGTTTATTAATAATAGGTTGTATATAAATGTCTGCTATTAATACTTATGAATGTAGATCGTTGTATTCTATGCTTAATTATCCATATCGTATATTTTTCATTTGACTTAGGTTATGTTGTTATTGGTTAATTTAGGCTAACTATCCTAACCTGTTACATAAGTTATTGATGTGATTTGTGCTGTTATAGTACCCTCTCCCGAAATACTGTCCAGGTTCACAATAGCCGACTCGATTTGCAAAGGTTTTACGGGTAGAGTGTTTCTCATATAGACTCCTCTGAAATGTGGTATTTTCAGTTTAAGAGCGTATTTTTCAAGGTCAATGTTAGTCAGAGGTTTTATCGGAATCGAATCTATCGGCGTTTTTTTTACACGTTCGTCGTCGTCGTTGTCCTGAGCCCCTTACGTACGGTTTTAAGTAAAGTCCCTTGCCCTTCAACTGACTCAACAATTGTTGAACCGAGCGCTTTCTTACCCCTCTCCTCCGTCTCCGCCCACTTCCTAACTTTGTTTTCGCTAACATAGCGGCTGATACCGCCAGCGCAGCAGTGCGTTCGGCTAAAGATGCGTCTCCTGATTTGACCCTACTCCAAGCTTTACCCGTTAATCTATCGTCCGCCTGTCTCCGGTTTTCCGAGTCACTATATTTACTGTACGCTATATCGTGCTCTTTACAAGCTTCGTCCAATGGATTGATTCCTCTATCACCACGAGCTAATCTCTTGGATAGTTTTGTACCAGGGCCGCAACAATTGTACGACGGCAGATGTAGTTCAACCGGTAATAGATCGATAGCTTTGTTTAAAACCGTGTCACCTGCACTCAATAACCTAGACACAAGTCCTCGTCCTTTCTTCTTCACTCTTTGTCTACGACTGAGCGATGTTGACCGTTGCACTGCCATTTCTACACTGTTGACACAGAATTTATGTACGAGTATAAATTATCTCCTATAGTAACGTGTACAATTACCTGAAATGATTCTCCTTCATACAAAAGATGTGTAACACATCGAAAATATCAGTATAAACCCCCGTGACATATCCCAAAAACTCATTGTAACCGTAAACATTATTCTCACCGATAAATTAAAGATTACTGTCTATATATCTGAAACCTCTTTTTACAGTATTCGGTATACCGTTGTAGAGATCGGTAATTAGTCCTTCGTGCAGGCCTATGTTAGAGCACTCATCGCGTCTAAGCACATAACTATTATCGTTCAACACCATCGTCATACCCCGATTATCACTTAGTACAGCGTTTATGTGACTTTATATCTTTCTACCAAGCCAATCTTCGAGTTTATACATGTACTTTCTTCGTAGACTAGGATAGTTGATGGTGTATACAGACGTATTTGCTATTAAAACTATATCGCTATTGGGTGTCTGATAAATCGAGTCAATGCTACAAAGTCTCTCGGTAAATAATTCAACCAGTCTGTTATCAATTCGGGTACTATATTTCGTACTCTTTTCGTCTCGTCCAAAGCTATTATCCACACTTATTTCTCGTAAAACAGATATATATATATATATATATATATATATATATGTTTATTAGCTATAAACACTGTATTGATTTTACGTCTTATTTTACATAGATCAGGGGGAGAAACGGGTGACTTGGGGGTAGTAACGACAATTTGTGGGGGTGGTGTTGTTGTTGTCGTTGTTGGCCGTGGAGTTGTTGTAGTAGTGGTCGTGGTCGTCGTGAGAGGTCGGTATAACTGTTGTATACTGGAAATAGTGTCATTGGAGAGATCTACCTGATACATAACTGTAATGTTTCTAGGTAGAATAGAATAACGAAACATTGTAGAGGTGTAACTAGGAGAATGGTGTAGGCCTAGGGCGTGTACAATTTCGTGTAAAAGGACCGTATAGAATGATTGATGACTATTTGAGGGCCGTTTCATACTAAAGTCCCAATTTTCCCCCATATCGAAATGAATTTCCGTCTGCTTTGTGGTCAGTGTAGGTGGAGTTGCCTGTGCAAGGGTACCACCTGTACCACCGAAATCACTAAAACACTTATTACCACCGTTGACCAAATTAATATGATCCTTTTCACCCAAAAGAAATGACTATATTGGTAGAGGAGAAAAAAATATGTGCAACTATATTCTTGGATGTGGCTCAGGCTTTTGATAAGGTGTGGCATGAGGGCTTGGAAAGTAAACTTGATCGCTATTTACCGAGGCAAATGAGTGAGATTTTAAAATCGTATATATCTGATCGATACTTCAGAGTAAAACATGGTGAGGACTATTCTGGATTAAAAAGTATTGCTGCTGGAGTCCCTCAGGGTAGTGTCCTAGGGCCAACTATATATTTACTATACACAAGTGACATCCCAAAGAATGATGGGGTTTTGACAGCCACATTCGCTGACGACACCGCTCTAGTTGCTACTGGACAAGACATGCAAGCAGCTACTGCCAAGTTACAATCAGCCATCAATTGTGTTAACAGCTGGACTAGGAAATGGCGTATTAAACTAAATGAAGGAAAGTCTACTCATGTCAACTTTACCAACAAACACTATGTGTATCAGCCAGTTATGATTAATGGACAGATCGTTCCACATGCAAACGAGGCAAAATATCTGGGGATGACTCTGGATGCTAAACTTCGTTGGAAGTCACACGTGAAAAAGAAACGTGAACAACTTGGAATGAAGTACAGACAAATGTATTGGCTTATTGGAGGGAACTCTGAATTGTCCGTACATAATAAACTGCTTCTGTATAAGCAAATCCTAAAGCCCATCTGGATCTACGGTATTCAATTGTGGGGATGCACCAAAAAAAGTAACATCCAAGTAATACAGACATTTCAAAACAAAGTGCTTCGTTGTATTGTCAGAGCACCATGGTATATCCGAAATGCAGATATTCATCGGGATTTGAAAGTGCCTTTAGTCGCCGAAGAGGTACAAAAGTATGCTGGAAAGCATGCAACCAGACTCCGTGATCATCAAAATTTAGAGGTGGCACATTTGATCAGCAACGTCCCACAAGTGCGGAGGCTGAAGAGAAAGAAACCTGTTGACTTGGTGCAGGATTAATACACATGATCAAGTGTAGTTGCATTGTGAAGGACGACTCTGGACGTCTTTTCACCACACAGCCAGTTTGATATGAGAAAAATATTGCTAGATAGTTTTAACTAGTTGCAATTGTTTATAAATAAATAAAAAAAAAATATTGGTAGTGAGCTGTCGCGAAAAAAATTCAAATTGGAATGTCGACTCCAAAGATCGAAAGCGTACTGTACAGTTTTCATTTGTTCACGATTACCGGTACCGTACAAATACCACGTTAGCGTAGTATTTATCCATCTAAATTGTCCCGACGACGGGTTAACACTATCGTTATAGCCACAATATCCATAACCTGCTACATCTACAGTTTCATTTGTCGTACTGTTGCTGAAATCTTCAGCGAAACTTGTGCTGCAACAGAATACAAAGACGACAACCGCTTCGGTCAAAGGCATATTTACAAATGAGAGTGAATCCTGATGTTTAGATTTATAAGAGTACTTATTCCTTAGCGCTTGAAACCCATAGTGATCTCCAGTTCATTACTTGTTCTTTGGAAACATCCACTTTAATGTATTCCCTCTTAATAACACGAGCGAATTCGATAAGTTCCGATTTACTGTACGCCTTAAAAATATTTTCCAACACTTTTATATAGTCAGCTAATTGTGTCACTGTACTTGCATCCGTATCAACATCGCCTTTGGCGACATTACAAATACGTTTCCCCTCGGCATTAAAACAGTCGTCGTCGCCATTTTTCAACAATACATTGTTCCTTATCCATGTCTCTAATTCGTGAGTGTATTTTTTCAACTGTCTTAAATTCACTACATCTATATCGTCAACGGCATCGGCTACACTAGTTATCTTCTTTTTTTCAGCACTGAAAACCGATTCACCGGATGTCGTAATTGGTGTAGATTTACAGTATTTTCCATGAGGAAAATTAAAGTGACAGCATCATCGGCGTAGATGGGTGAACCGACATTTGCAATTCGACGTTAAAGAAAATAATACGCCATATGGTCAGATATAATACTTTTATTGTCAACGTACATCTTATTGGCCGCGTCCTTCTTACTAAAAGGCAACTTTAAATTACAGATTCTAGTGTTACAAGCATCAAAGCCACCTAGTGGCTAGTTCTAGTGTTCTCTTCCACCTCAGCGCTCCCCTCAACATTTTTCAAGATAAAGTTTTTCTTTGCGTATGCTATGTTGACGGCATCACCGTCGTCTATAGGCTCACCAACATCTTGTATTCGACTCAGTTTAACGGAATAGTCGGTCATAGGTTTAATCGGTATTAACGATTCGAGATATCCTCTCGTTACAGCGTCATAGGTATGTTTAGTCTGACCCAGACCGCCTAAGGGTATGCCCTTTGTGTGATATTTTTGTTCGACTTTATAAAAGGTTATACACGTCTTCTCCACAGTGTCTAGATTAACAGCATCCTTTTCCGTTAGAGGAGCGGCTACATTACGCAAGAGTTTACCCTTTATATCGTAATTCACCTCAAGGGTAAGGTCGTACCCTCTATCTATCGATTGGGTGGAGGGTAAAGCCCTTCTCACCGAATAACGTCCGAACTTGTCGACATTCATCGTATCAATGACCGTATCTTTCTATTTCCCGAACCTTTTATGAATCCGGCCTCTCGTAGTTCTTCAACGATGGAGGCTATTTCATTTGCGTCACCCGTGTGTCCGGCATCGCGAGATGACAATAAAAGTCTCAGTCAGTCACACAACTCATTCTGATCGTCCCAGTAAGAATATCCTCTCCCGCTAACTGTTATAGGAGGGAATAACTGCTCTATAATGTTTCTATATTTCAAAGATCTGTTACGATTAACTTGTCCGTTCGGATCGTATAATCTTTTGTGTGCACTGGATCACACACAGATATCTCTATACGCTCGTAAATCGGCCTCGGTATATATTTCACCATCGGGTATACGCTTAAACACCAACTCGTACAGTCCGGGCGTCCCTTTATAGTGTATTTCGTCAATTATAATTTCACCATCGTCCGACAACTGAAGAGTCTTGTTACCGATCGTCATAGAGTTGTCTTCGATTTTCGGTCCGTAACTGTGATCTATAATTCGACTAGTGATGGTATCTTTCATCATTATGAGCATATATTTTCGTGCCAGTGGATGTTTGAAATTACTGTTTACCCATTTTTCAGATACACTTTGCCCTTCAGTTGTGGACAATAGTTCCCTTACACTGGGCTGCGGTTGGTCCGGGGTCTCTGCAATTATTTAGGTATCCATAAAGCTAGGAGAACCCCACACATCTCCCTCCCCCTCCTCCTCCTCCTCCACCTCATCCCCTTCCCTCTCCTCAGGAGTGATCTCGTTCTTTACCTCGGCTTTGACATCGGGTGCAGACGGCGAATCCTTTATTTTCGACAACTCTTTGAGTATGGGGCTATATTTTTTTGTGAGTATTAGTTCAGAGTCTACGTCACCGTATCGCATTCGACGATATTTTGTCTTGATAACGTCCTTCAATCGTGCAATCTCCATCGTTAGTACGTGTCGATCAGACATCCCAACCCTACGGCAGTTCTATAGATCTGAAAGAACACGGATACTTTTTCCTAGACAAGAGGAACTGTATATTAGCACCGGCGGATGCTTTCAGTATATCTCCGGACCACAGTGGTAATCCTCTAAGCTATTCGTACACGTGCTTGTCGAAACGACGTATGAGCTCTGTTTTGTCAGTACTGGTATATATATAGGTGCGTTTTATATTGTCACGCCACTGCGGTACTTCGGTTACAAAGAGATGATCGTTTCTGTTCTCCATAAAATGTCCCAATTTGACAACGGCTCGTTCAGTAGCGTTAGTGAAACTTAGAAGGTAAGAGTTTAAAAGAAGAAATTCGACCAAATTTCCACCCGTATATCGTTGTCAAGTCGTTAGTAGTGTAGGATCGGTGACGGTGTAAGTACCACTGTCAAAGGAGAGACCGAAGCGATCACATTGTTGCAGTACCGTCGGCAAAGCTTCTTTAAGAAATGCTACGGTAAAGAGACCTTGAGAGTAGAGAGGCCTACACTTGAGGACAAGAATCGGGTGGGGGATGGTGGGGGTACCCCTCCCTCTAGGCCCCTCCCCCTTAGCCCCTCCCCATTGCCCCTTCCCCTTGGCCCGTCCCTCTAGGCCCCTCCCCCTTGGCCCTCCCCCTTGGCTTCTCCCTCTAGGCCCCTCCCCCTTGGCCCCTTCCTCTAGGCCCCTTCCCTATTGACCCCTTCCGCTGGCAACCTGTGACGTAAATTATTGTTGTCAACACACACAAACACACACATGACGTCATACACTTATTTTTTTAATACTAGTAGGATTCGAACCTGTGAAGTTTGGATTTAAAAGCGGACACGCTACCGACTGAGCTATCGTGCATAGTATTACAAGTTGGATATTAACGCGGTATATAAGCCGCCATTGTTGAACACCAGTACATTTCGTAGAAGTTCGGACACGAACCCCTTACCGTAAGACGTACCGAGTTTTTCGCGACCGCGAAAAAACTCGCGTACGTCTTACGGTACGGTTCTGACTCGAACCTCAGGGTTTAGGAGTTTGTGAATAGGGTACTAAGAAATAAGAATCAGTGTACCCATAACCAAGTATATATAATAAATAATGATTCACATCAACGACGGTAGCAACTACTTAATATTCAAAGTTAAATAATGTTTCACATCAACGACAATAACAACTACTTAATATTCAAAGTTAAATAATGATTCACATCAACGACAATAGAAACTACCTAATATTCAAAGTATAGATAAAGATGGCAGTTGTTCTCTACATTTCTCTTACAAAGATGGCACCTCCTACATTGTACGATGCAATCGGAACAGAAGACGTGACCGCAAGGTATCAACGCCACAGTAGGAAGTTTTTATGAGGCATACTGGACAAGGTGAGAGCATCCTATGTACGAATACACTCGAGGATTGCGGATCTTAGTGTAAGCAGAAAAAGGTAAGTCACATTATTGATCTTCTCCGATTGTGTGTGTGTGTGTGTGTGTGTGTGTGTGTGTGTGTGTGTGTGTGTGTGTGTGTGTGTGTGTGTTGCAACGCACCCCCGGGCAAAGAACGACGCACAGGGACGTGAACGTCGCAAGACCCTACCAAGACCTACTACAGTAGAACGTAAAGACTGATTCTTTCGCAGTATTTAATCTCGATAAGGCTCTTATTTCTTATGTTACACAAGATTAATTTAATTTAATCAACTTATGCTAACACATGAAAATTTTACTATATTAATATATTCACTTCTTATACTATCTTACCTTTCTTAAAACTCCAGACTCTTTTTCAAAGGGTGTGCCCTTTGGAGCTAATTAATTCACTAAAACAAAATTTGCTCTTTTTTGAATTTAACTTTTTACTGGTGAGCACTTACTTCTTCTTCTTTCTGATTGAATGAGTTTCTTTGAATAGGTTAGTTTCAATTAAAATATTAGACAGTGAAATTTAACAAATTTATTGAAAAGTCTACAATTTAATTTTTACTGTAAGAAACAATGGATTTCTTTCAAATCACTTACAACAATTAATGTCGCCTTTTCTGACAATTTATATTAAATGCTTCTTTCTCAAACAAATTGAAAATTTTCTATACTAAACAATTCTAACATTAACTAAAACTAACAAATTATATTCTTAATCTAATACATGTAAGTTATGTCGTTGCTCCTTAAAAATATCTTTTTAAAAAAAACAACAAACTTTATTTTATTATAACTTTATTTAAATGAATTAAATGTGATTATAATAATACAGTACTCTTATCCACAGAGCGAACTGTCTTGAGTGAGTCTGTAAAGAACACTAACTATAGTTGCTTACAAAGGCTAGGAAATACAAAATGCTTACTCTATCTTATTCTAGGAAAACTACCACTATTGTGTTTACTAAAGCTAAATATTGTTAACATAACTCCTCCATCAATAAACAAAACTTCCGTTGGTTGTTGAGAGTTAGTTCCAGGTTGGAGTTTTTTACAAAATATTTTATAAGTTAAGTATAGGATTCCAACTAGCAACATTACATAAATTATTATTGTCCATACACTAATTTCTGTCACAATTATTGTCTTTTGTGGAATTGATGAGATGGTGTCCAAATTTATTTTGTCAAATTCTATATTCTTTAGGTTAATTGAAAATTCTGGTTGTTGATTAACTGAAAGACGTAGTTCAGAAGCATCTAAGAGTTTTGGATGTCCACCTTCGGTTTTGGATGAGTGATAGAGCTGTTTATCTTTGTAGAAAATTGTATCACTGTTTGGGTTAATTAAATAAATACCCTGAAGTGTCTTAGTTAAAGTTTCTTTTTGATTTGTTATTTTAATGGTTTCCTTTTGAGGGAATATTGCTAAATATTGGTTCATCTCAGGTATCCATTTAATTAGATTGTCTATGATCTCCAAAGCGGTGTATTTGCAATTGTCTGTTGTGCCATGTTGAACAATAGATGTTTCACAGTTAAGTTCATTGTGGGATATTTGTTCCAATGAGCATAAGAATTTTGATTGGATTTTGTCGTTACATTTATTATCCAAACCTAATATTCTAAATTTACTTAATTTACTTTTTGATATTAACAAATATTTTACTGTAGGGATTATAGTTACGTAACCTGACTCATATTTAGTGGGTACAGAATACAATTTGTAAATATTGAAATCTGTTTCATCTACAATTGGTAAATCAAGAGAATATACAATTTCATTTTTGCCAATTTTACAACTTACTTCTAACAAATTTTCGAATTCCCAAATATTTTCTATTTTGGGTTCTAATGGCAATTTATTATTATAGTATTTGTGAATTTTCTCTATTTCATAAAATAATTCCTTTGTGGAAATTATACTTGGGTGTAACGTTCCTAGTTTACAGAATGTTAGTGAGTTCTCTATATCTTGTACTAAACTTAACAACATATTACATAGAATATTTAATTGATTTAGTACATCTCTAAATTTTTCTAATTCTACATAATCATCTAACTTCTTATTTATAAATAACATTTTATTCCTTAATTCACTAAAGTTTTCTTCAATTATATTTACAGTTTTGTTAAATTCTACAATAATGCCTGTACTAATAGAATATTGAGATTCAATTTGGCTTTTTATGTTGAATTGATCGTTCTTAATATTTTCTATTAGTTTATCATATTTTTGGCCGTCATAAGCGTCCAAATTTCCAGTTAACAATTTCAATATTGAGCCTAAACCATCAGCAATACCTCTTTTTCTTTTCGTTTTATCGTTATTTCTTACAGAGATTATTTCTAATTTTTCTGTTATTGTTTCTCTAGTATGGTTAATAAACTTAAAGTAATTAACAACATCTCTTATCTTACTACCATTGTCTGTTACAAATTCAATATTTCCATCTAGACTTGCTAAGCAATTACCACAATTCTGATTAAAACAATTTGACACAATTCTATAACAAAACTCTAAATTATTTACTTGCTTAAATATTCCTTCTAAACTAAAATAATGAATAAAAGTATGATAGGTTGACTTTAGTTTTGCCTGCCTTTGATTAATTGGGATTACTCCTAAATTTTGGGTAATGTCTCTTATTTCAGTTGTTTCTAAGGCGGCTTCTTTGAGGAACAGGAGGGACCTGGAACAGGATTTACAGAAGAATTAGATTGTGGAATTACATTGATTTTTCTTGGTCTTTTTATTTTTGATAAATGAATTTTTTGTTTAGTGTTGTGGTGTCTTCTTTCAATTTTACCTGTTTTCCTTTCTGGGTTTACCGAGGTTATCTGTTCTTTATTATATTTATTTTTGGTTTTACTTTGTTTTTGTACAGTTTTAATATAAACATCAGTTGGAATTTCGGGAAGTGGTTCCTTGTTGATATTCCTTTTGGCTTGGACATTTTCTTTTGTTACTTGATTAATTTCCCTAATATGGTCATAGAGTTTTCGCGTTTTTTCTTTGTGGGTTGTAATATAATCACTTATAAATTGTCTTCCTATATCAATGTCTAAAATTGAATTTGAGTCAATGTGTCCGTACAATACTTCAAATGGAGTTAATTTTGTGACTGAATGTATACTATTGTTGTAAGCAATGATTGCATATTTTACTTTATTTCCAATTGATTCGTTCTTGAATTCGGGTTGATTGTTTAATAGCCGTATGTGTTCAATTAATGTAGAATGCAATCTTTCTCCCATTCCGTTGGACGCTGGGTGTTGCGTGCTTATAAAATGGATCTTTATTTTATGCAAGTCCATCAATTCTTTCACTAGCTTGTTATTAAATACCGTCCCGTTGTCTGAAATGATAACTTCTGGTATGCCGTGGTGAGCAAAATAGTTTAACAGTTTATCAACTATCTCGGCTGCTTGTGCACCTGCAATACGATACACTTGGGCGTATCTGGAAAAGCTGTCAACTATACTCGGAAACTTTTGCTTGTCAAGAGATAAGCTATCTACATGGATTGTTTGAAGCGGTCTTGAAGCTGTGGGCGTTAAATTCATCTCTAATCTAAGAGGCGTTCTTTCATATTTTGTTTTTAAACATATCTCACAGTTGTTTATAAAATTTTGTACGTAATTTTTTATATTTGGCCAATAATATTTCCTTTTTATTTTTTCATATGTTTCTTGAACTCCTCGATGATTAGTTTTTCCTGTATGATAATTATTGATTATTTGTTGAATCTCATTCTCATTTTCGATATCTAATAATTTAGTTGTGCATTTAACCAACCATAGTTGTGAACTTTTAAAGGTCCTAGCTAAACAAGTTGCAAACTTCTCGTAAAAATCACTTTCAAAATATAGACTATATTTTATATTTGGTTCTAAATATTCCTTTACGAACTTTACTATATCGTTATCAAAATTATTTTCAGATATCTCTACAATTAATCTGGTTTTGTTATTTTTAAATAATTTCTGTATTCTAACTTTTTGGGGTTCATATTTTATTAGGGACAATACGACCTGGTTTTTTCCAAAATTTACGGGTTCGTCTAAAATAGGTATTTCGGTTACGGTGTTCCCTTCATAGTTCGAATGTACAGTTTGGTCACTATCTTCTATTGTTTCCGTGTCCGAAATTATGTCCTCGGTTTCGTCTAAGTTGGCAATCATTGATTGGTTTTCTTCTAATTCTGGGAAGTATCTGGAAATTATGTTCGCTGAGTCTGATATTGCATCAAGGCTGTCTTCGTTAATCGTTGTGTCAGTAATTTTTGGATTATTGTCAGTAATATTTAATTGTATCCTTGAGAGTGCGTCAGCATTCTGATTTAATTTACCCTTTTTATACACTATTTGATAGTCATATTCTTCTAATTTAAGTCTCCACCGAAGAAGTTTTGAGTTCGGCTCTTTTACGGAAAATAGCCATTGCAGCGGTTTGTGGTCAGAAAAGATTTTAAATTTTCTTCCGTACAAATATGGTCGAAAGTATTTCGTTGCCCAAACTATTGCAAGCAATTCTTTTTCTATAGCCGAATAATTAACTTCGTTGTCATTCAATGTTCGACTCGCATATGCGATAGGTAAATCAGCGCCGTTCTTTTTTGGCTGAGTATTGCTCCGATTGCGAAATTACTGGCATCTGTAGTTAAATTAAATTCTTTGTCGAAGTCTGGATATTGTAGCAAGGGTTCATTTGATAATATATTTTTACAGGTTTCAAAACAATTAATATACTCTGGATTATTTATGTCAATTTTAGCGCCTTTCTTTAAACAGGTGGTAAATGGTTTTGTTATGTTAGCAAAGCTTTTAATAAATTTCCTATAATACCCTAGTAGTCCCAAAAATCCTTTAATTTCTTTAGGTGTTCTAGGAATCGGATAACATTTTATAGCCTTAACTTTATCTGGATTTGGTTTGACACCTTCTGCGGTTACTATATGCCCTAAATACGCTACTTCTTTTCTAAGGAATTCTGTTTTATCTAGTTGAATTTTAAAGTTTGCATTCCGTAATCTCTCAAAAACATCCCTAAGTCTTTCTGCGTGTTCTTGAAGACTGGTTGAATATATTATGATGTCATCTAAATATACTAGACATGTTTCGTTTTGAATTCCCCTTAGAATGTTGTTCATAATTCTTTGAAAAGTAGGAGGACTATTCTTAAGACCAAAAGCCATGCGTAAAAATTCGTAATGTCCGGTTTCCGTTGAGAATGCAGTTTTTTCTACGCTTGAAGGATCCATTTCTACCTGGTGAAATCCTGAAGTTAAATCTAATGTTGTAAAGTATTGAGATCGACCTAATTTGTCTAGGATATCGGTAATATTTGGCAATGGAAACCTGTCGTCTATGGTTTTAGAATTTAGGCCCCTAAAGTCTATTACAAGTCGAAATTTTTGTTTTCCAGATGCATCTTGCTTTTTTGGTACGATCCAAACTGGAGAATTCCATGGGGAATGAGAAGGTTGGATGATTTTTTGTTTTAACATATCTTCGATTTGATTGTTTACTTCGGTTTTGTAAATTTCCGGGTATCGATAATTTTTGGAATAAACGGGAATTTCATCAGTGGTCCTAATTACGTGTTTAATTTGATTCGTAAAAGTCAAATTATCTCCTTCAACATAGAATATATCAGAATATTCTTCTACTAGTTTAATTATTGCTTTTCTTTCTTCTAAAATCATGTGGTCCACCCTAATTTTTGACAGATCTAGTCTAGGTTTTTCTTTCTTGTGATCAAATATATTTAAATTTATTTTATTTTCTTGATTTTTTGTTAAAGTGTTTGTTTGAAAAATGTTGTAATTATTTAAAGTTTCTAGTTCAAGTGGTTTTAGCGACAATCTCTTGTTTTCAGTTGTGTTATTTATTATAAGACAATAGGCTTCACCTTCGCGCACTGTGACTATACATTGGGGAATTTCTAATCCGTCCATATTTTTATAAGATAACAATCCTTCATCGTTATTTTTACCTTTTATTTTAATTTTAACTATTTGGCTGGTACGAGCCTGGTATGATAGCTTGACATTTCTTTGACTGATACGTCCTTAGTTTTTGTGTTTAGAACATCCGTTTCTGTATTAAGATAAAGAATTGGGATCCTTTCATTGCAACATATTAGTTTATTATTTATGAAGTCTAAGTTTATTTTTAGATCTTTAATACTATCCAATCCTAATAGTAGATCAAAGCTATTGTGAAAGTCAAATAGGTAGAATTTAGTTAATTTTTTACCTAATAGGGGTATTTTACAACTGTAATTTTCTTTTGAAACTCCGTGTGCAGTAGCTACTTCAAATGGTTCTTTAATTAGGCTTGTTTTAAAACTTTTGAATCCTAATGATTTCTTTATGAAAGATCTTGTGCTACCGGTGTCTATTAAAATTTTTAGATTGGTGTTCGGGTCGTATATGTAGGGTAGTTCATTATTATCATTTTGAATATTCATAATTGAAAAATGGTTCTTAGGTTCTGTTATCCTAAAAAATGATTCTCTTCTGTCTGGTCTAAAAAATAATTCTGTTCTGTCTGAGTATTTGTCTCTTCTACACAGTAGTCTGATGGATCGTTGTCTGATGGATATTCGGGAAAAGTTTCGTCATAACTTGGATTTTCTTGGATCGGTGTTTGATACATAGTATAATCCTCGTTATTTTCGATACTTCGTCCCGTCATCTGGTAGAGTTTAGGATTTTGCCTAGATATTCCATCCGATTGTCTGGTTGACGTACTCATAGGAGTGGGTTGGTACGTTTGTTTTTGATTTGATTGAGGTCTCGAATTGTGGTTATTATTAAACTGTCCACGTTGAAGTTGACCAGATGTAGTAGGAAAAGGTTTATAGTACGGGTTTGGTTGTTGGTACATTTGTCTGGGAATTTGGGGGTTTGATTGTTGGTACATTTGTCTCGGATTTTGGTTAAATGTGGCATTAAATGGTCTCTTAACAAAACTATTTTGATCTTTAGGAACAACATTTTGCTTATTAGAATATGTCATCATTTTATTATTTTTAAATTGAAAATCATTAGTTAACATGCTAAGGGCTTCCCCAAGAGTTGTGGGATTTTTGGTTCTCATGAGAGAGCCAAGTGGTTCGTGTAGACCTCTTAACAAAACTCTTAAAGCTAAATTTTGTGTATAACTGCACAATACAACTTGTGCCCCTGGTTCTTTGTTAACAAAATATGCTATCTGAAGATTTAACAATTTTTGTATTTTCTCATAAAATTTAAATGGTGTTTCACCGGCTTCCTGCTTTAGTTCCGACATTTCAAGATTTAATGTATAACAATCTCTTTTGTCTAAATAACTTGATAAAAGTGTTTTTCTAACATCTAACCAAGAGTAACTATTTGAGCTTACAACTAATTCCAAAGCTGTACCTTTTAATTTTGTCAAAATAGTAGAAAGCAAATATTCATTTTGAAAATCATCTGGGTTAGCAGATACATAAAATTTATTATATATTTTGTCACAAATCGATATGAATCTATTAAGCATTGTGGGTTCACCCGAAAATTCCGGGATCATGTCTAGGTACTCTTTCTTTAAGACTGGAGTCGTCATTTTGAATAATAAAAGCTTAAATAATCTAATAAAATTCTAATAACTAAATAACTAAGAGCTAAAGTTCTGCAAATTAAAATATTATTACACAATATATTCTTACAAATTATCTTATTTTAATTACTCACAAAATCCAAAATCTTATGCTCATTTCGCGTATCAATTAACACTTGGATAACACTAATTTCACACACTTTTCACTTTTGCTTTCACTTTTTCTTCACTTATGAATATACTTTTATTAAGTTTGAATTTATACATAATAATATGCGTTTATTAAGTACTGTTCGCACTCCATTAACGGTTAAAACCGAAGATAATTATTTTCACTAATTTCTTGGAGTGTCCTACCGACTGCGCCAGTTATGTCGTTGCTCCTTAAAAATCTCTTTTTAAAAAAAACAACAAACTTTATTTTATTATAACTTTATTTAAATGAATTAAATGTGATTATAATAATACAGTACTCTTATCCACAGAGCGAACTGTCTTGAGTGAGTCTGTAAAGAACACTAACTATAGTTGCTTACAAAGGCTAGGAAATACAAAATGCTTACTCTATCTTATTCTAGGAAAACTACCACTATTGTGTTTACTAAAGCTAAATATTGTTCACATAACTTGTATTTATGAATCCTATCATTTATCTGTTTCCATTCTGTTACTTGATTGATTTATTATTTGACTCGGATTTTATTTTATTTTATATCTCTTTATTTGAATGACTTTAAAATTGACTTTATTTTGACTTTACTTTGTCTTTAAAATGTTATTAGTTAACTTTATTGATTTTAATAATTTTGGACGTTATTCAAGTTTATTAAAAAATAAATTTTATTTAATAAAAAAGATTGATTTATGCAGTACCTTGTTTTTGTGAATTGTACAAGTCCGCTCGACCTGATCCTGAGAATGTTAGTGGATCTTGGAGATGGTTTCTTAGAGTTGTCTAGAATATCCCGAAGTCCAGTTCTCGATGAATCTGCTGATGACGACAAGTTCTAGAAGAATGTTTGCCGGAGTCCGTAGTGAAGATCTCTTATACTAAGCTGTTGTAGGATGTCACGTTGTCTCCTGCAAAGCCGATCCTTTCTGTGGGCACCGTTATTAACCTGGCGAAGTACTGAACGTTGACAATATATTTTCACGACGATTTCCTGTTCAGTCTTGAGTAAAGTTTGTGATCTTTCCTGGAGCTGCTACTAGATGAGACTTCCCTGGAGCTGGTACTAAACGAGACTGTCGAATTAACTTGAAGAAAGTTAACTCGTCGAAATTTAGGCCTTTCAGTGTGGCCAACCTTCACTGATTATTGTTACTGTTTTATTTCACAATTTAATTAATTTTATTTATTTATTTGCACTACGATGTTTCTGGTAGCAGAGCGTGTTTAGTAAATTTTCGTTCCAGAAACATGTTACCAGGGGACTTAAATTTAAGAAAGGCGGAACCAAAATGGTAACAATGTTTAGAAATTAAAAATTAAAAAGACAAAACAAATTTAGTGATTAACAAGGCTCAAGTTTATTGAAACAAAAGAAGAAAATTTCAACGTTTCAGATTTTATCATTTACAATTGAGAAAGACATCCTGAGACAAAATTATCATAAACAGCTTATGATTTAAAAAAAAAATATTATAATTAATAATAGTTATACGCCCTTAATACAAAATATTATAATTTAAACAAAAATTAATCAATAGATTCTGAAAATTTATCCCCCCTTTTTTAGTTTATATATGTTATAGTTACAAAGTTTAACAAAGACAATGAGCACAGCTTAACAATTAACAGGATTATCATTAATCCAAAAAAAAAGATTATACGCCCTTAAATGTAAAAATTACGAAATAAAAAAAAAGATGAAAAGATACTGATGTTTATTCCCCCCCCCTTTTTGTAACTTTATGAAATGATAAGTTTTAAAAATAGTTACATAATATTGCTTATTTGATAAATTACTTAAATGTTATATTGGCCAATAAATATATATATGTTTTAGATAAAAGAATTTATTATGAAAAGAGTAGTTTGTTTTAAAAGAAAAGAAGGAAATTTTGAATATTAAATTTTTATTAATTGACGTCAATTGTTTTAATTTAGAAACTAACCTCTGGGAGGTTGTTAGGACCGAAAGTTTGCATGCAGGCTCCACCCAATAATTTTTTATATATTTTATAATTAATTACACAAGTCTACATCTAAAAGAATGTTTTTAAGAAAACATATTCGCTGAAACAAATTTTAGGCACATATACAATATGAGTTTAATTAAAGTTCTATAAAGTTAGTTTTTTTTTTTTTTTTTTTTTTTTACATCACTTTTGTGCACATGAAACTGAAGCTATGTTGGATAAAACGTGTTTTGTTAACAGGACGAAACATGTCTAGATCTTTCGCTGTGTTTCTTCTACCAGCATATTAGCTTTAGCAAAAAACATGTTTTTTAGTGTCTGTACAAAATCAGACATGTTTTAGCATTAATGTTCATTATTAAAGAAAATATCTGGTTATTTGCCAAAATTAAAGAAAATTGATTGTATGACAGAAATTCGTTAAGATTGAACTTAAAAGCTTCTTAGATGATTATAAATCTATATATATATATATTTAATTTGTTTGAAACAAAGCTTGTATAAGACTTGCAAGGAACTGCACAAGTCTGTAAAACGAAATTTTCTGATTTAGAACAGATTTCTCCAATTGTTTTATATTTGACATGTACAATGAGATATTTCGATCATTTAAAGTTCAACATTAGTTTGCACTTATTTCACATAATTGTTCCAAACTCAAAATGTGCCTTTACAAGATTTTGTAAAGTATGTTTTAAGAAAAGTAAATTTTTATAATCATTCAGTTTCAAAAGAACATTGAATATTAAATAAAACATGAAATACATATTTTAAAGAATACATGATAATTAATAAATTATTTTAAGGCATTAACAAAATTTTAAATATGAAAAAATCTGTAAGGTTGAGTACCTGGAAAATCCTGTCGCAGTTCACGTAAGCTTGTGCCGTGAAAACGAAAATTTACTAAACATTATAGAACTAAAACGCACAAAAACTGTAGATTAACATTGCCAAAGAACTGAGGTAGAAATTTTGAAGTCCAAGAAAGAAATTTATCTCTAACGTAGCTAAATATAGATGTCAGACATTGTGTGACTACAGGTAGACTCGCATACCGGTATCAGTGAAGATAGGCTCTCTTCCCGTTGTACTTTACCCTCCAATGTCATATGATCGTTAGTTTGGGATAATCTCGCCGGGTGGCAGCATCTGTCAAGCGACGGAAGTTGGATGTGGAGAACGAGTTTATGAAATTTATTTTGCAGGATTGATTTTTAGAATTTGAATGCTACAGCTCTCCCCCCCCCCGAAAGACGGAGTTAGGGTGGAGTCAGAAAGGAGGCCAGAAGGGCCTCCCACAAAATTTTGAAAAAGGGACAAAGGGCCAGAAGGGCCTCCAAAAGCATTCTAAGGAAGGGGCCAGAAGGGCCTCCTACAAAATTTAGCAACGGGGCACCTGATAGAAACAACGCTTCATAATGCTTTTATAATCACCACTCTAGGGTGTAGCCTCCTTTGGCACTTACTTATTAAGTTTTGAAATTTCTACAGCGTCTCAGCTCTTCCCACCTATGATTGGGATAAGCCCAGGACAGAAAGAGCTGAAGGGTGACGCAAAGGTCGACATTGCTGTGCATGAACTGACTTTGTACTCTAAGGTACAAGGGGGAAAGGGGTGGAGTGGCACCTCGGGAAGCCAAGTGGAGGTGACCACTCCGGGGACTGGGGAGGGAAAGTGCATAACACTTTAGGCTTTCAGGAAAGGTCGGACTCAGACGGGGGGGAGTATCCTCTGAGCCGACCTTAACATTAAATTATAAAAATAAATAAAAATAAAAGAAAAACTCCTGAAGCCTATTTGGGTCAGATCATGCTCAGCGTCGTTATTTTTTAAATTCCTCTTCTCCCATACGAAGAGAAAATTAAACTATTCACGGCTCTTAACAATTTCCGTGAGAAAAAAAATTTTGAAGGGTCTAAGCAAATAATCCATTTGAAAAATAAACAAAGAAGCAGTCTGAAATGTTGGGGAGTCAAAAAATTTTCTGCTGCGCAAAGCAGGGCTTGTAGTTGACTTAAGGTCTTATATGTGTATCTTAAATCATGTGCCCCAAAAAGGAATTTAAATTAATCAAAAAAAAAGGTGTAAAAAAAAAAAATTTCATCAAAATTTCTAAGTGTTTAAAAAAAAGATGTACAAAAGAAAGAAGTATAAAAAAAAAAGGTGTAGCAAAAGAGATGGTACCAAGATGAATGTATATAAAAGGTGACCCATGACAAAAAAAAACAAACTCCGGTTTTCTCAACCCTAAACAAACTAAATAAGGAACCAACATGTTGACCTGCTAATAAAAAAAGACAAACAACCGAATAATTTAAAGAATAGACAAACAGGCCAACCATGTTGTCCTACAAAAACTGGGCCCCTGTAATTTGGAAAAGAAAAAAAAATTTGCACACAATGATATATTATTAAAAGGTGTTCAACATTTCAATTTACTATTAAACAAATGCCACCATCTGCATCAACCAGTCCACCGCCATTTTGCGCGTTACTCATGATGATAAAATTAAAAAAAAATAAATAAAAATAATTTTCTTTCAAGATGACAAAAAAAAATTTGAAAACGAGCTCAGTGTTCTTTAATGAGTCTTCTGCCATTTTAACTATTGCTGATAATAAAAAAAATAAACCAAGTGATTTTAAAAAAAAAAATTTCTTTTAAGATTATGCAAAAAAAAAGGTGAAAGAGCCAGAGAATGACTCAAGAATTATATGTAGTGTAGTTGTTGTGTATATGTGTGTGTGTAAGTATGAATTAATACAGACAAGCGAAAGAAAACTCGAGAAAGTTTTTGAAGGAAATTTTTGAATATTTTTTTTGTTTTTTTTTTGTTTCTAACTATTTTTGGGTTTTATTATTTATTTAAATTTTTTTTGGAATTCCCGAATGAGCCCGCTGTCTGGATCAAATTCAGTGAATGACTAGTGTGCAGTGTATGTAAATATATATATATAAAAAAAAAAAATATTTAAGCAGACAAAATAATAATAAAAAAAAAATTATCGAAATTGGTTTAGAAGTTTTTGTGTAAGTGTTTATAAAAATAAATAAATAATAAAAAAAAGAGACTATAGATTTATAGAGATTTAAATATTTAAACTAAATAAAAAAAATTTCATCAGCAACAGTTGTGCAGTATTTGAAAAAGCTGCAAAACATAAAAATGAGCCTTGTTTAACAAAGATAATTTTGAATTTAAATTTAGATAGTTCCAATGCAAAATTTTGAAAATTAACTACGGTTCCAAAATTTAAATTAACAACTCTATAATTTAATTTATTAACCACACTAGAATCTAAAATCAACCACTTTATGATTTAGAGAGAACCACGCTCTGCTACCAGAAACATGTTACCAGGGGACTTAAATTTAAGAAAGGCGGAACCAAAATGGTAACAATGTTTAGAAATTAAAAATTAAAAAGACAAAACAAATTTAGTGATTAACAAGGCTCAAGTTTATTGAAACAAAAGAAGAAAATTTCAACGTTTCAGATTTTATCATTTACAATTGAGAAAGACATCCTGAGACAAAATTATCATAAACAGCTTATGATTTAAAAAAAAAAAATATTATAATTAATAATAGTTATACGCCCTTAATACAAAATATTATAATTTAAACAAAAATTAATCAATAGATTCTGAAAATTTATCCCCCCTTTTTTAGTTTATATATGTTATAGTTACAAAGTTTAACAAAGACAATGAGCACAGCTTAACAATTAACAGGATTATCATTAATCCAAAAAAAAAGATTATACGCCCTTAAATGTAAAAATTACGAAATAAAAAAAAAGATGAAAAGATACTGATGTTTATTCCCCCCCCCTTTTTGTAACTTTATGAAATGATAAGTTTTAAAAATAGTTACATAATATTGCTTATTTGATAAATTACTTAAATGTTATATTGGCCAATAAATATATATATGTTTTAGATAAAAGAATTTATTATGAAAAGAGTAGTTTGTTTTAAAAGAAAAGAAGGAAATTTTGAATATTAAATTTTTATTAATTGACGTCAATTGTTTTAATTTAGAAACTAACCTCTGGGAGGTTGTTAGGACCGAAAGTTTGCATGCAGGCTCCACCCAATAATTTTTTATATATTTTATAATTAATTACACAAGTCTACATCTAAAAGAATGTTTTTAAGAAAACATATTCGCTGAAACAAATTTTAGGCACATATACAATATGAGTTTAATTAAAGTTCTATAAAGTTAGTTTTTTTTTTTTTACATCACTTTTGTGCACATGAAACTGAAGCTATGTTGGATAAAACGTGTTTTGTTAACAGGACGAAACATGTCTAGATCTTTCGCTGTGTTTCTTCTACCAGCATATTAGCTATAGCAAAAAACATGTTTTTTAGTGTCTGTACAAAATCAGACATGTTTTAGCATTAATGTTCATTATTAAAGAAAATATCTGGTTATTTGCCAAAATTAAAGAAAATTGATTGTATGACAGAAATTCGTTAAGATTGAACTTAAAAGCTTCTTAGATGATTATAAATCTATATATATATATTTAATTTGTTTGAAACAAAGCTTGTATAAGACTTGCAAGGAACTGCACAAGTCTGTAAAACGAAATTTTCTGATTTAGAACAGATTTCTCCAATTGTTTTATATTTGACATGTACAATGAGATATTTCGATCATTTAAAGTTCAACATTAGTTTGCACTTATTTCACATAATTGTTCCAAACTCAAAATGTGCCTTTACAAGATTTTGTAAAGTATGTTTTAAGAAAAGTAAATTTTTATAATCATTCAGTTTCAAAAGAACATTGAATATTAAATAAAACATGAAATACATATTTTAAAGAATACATGATAATTAATAAATTATTTTAAGGCATTAACAAAATTTTAAATATGAAAAAATCTGTAAGGTTGAGTACCTGGAAAATCCTGTCGCAGTTCACGTAAGCTTGTGCCGTGAAAACGAAAATTTACTAAACATTATAGAACTAAAACGCACAAAAACTGTAGATTAACATTGCCAAAGAACTGAGGTAGAAATTTTGAAGTCCAAGAAAGAAATTTATCTCTAACGTAGCTAAATATAGATGTCAGACATTGTGTGACTACAGGTAGACTCGCATACCGGTATCAGTGAAGATAGGCTCTCTTCCCGTTGTACTTTACCCTCCAATGTCATATGATCGTTAGTTTGGGATAATCTCGCCGGGTGGCAGCATCTGTCAAGCGACGGAAGTTGGATGTGGAGAACGAGTTTATGAAATTTATTTTGCAGGATTGATTTTTAGAATTTGAATGCTACATCTACATTTATTATTGGATTTAATTGAAATTTTGGAATTTGGTTATTTTCCAAAATTGCTCCTTGCAGACGGTTCAATTAAACCGTTGCAAAGTGTGTGTGTGTGTGTGTGTGTGTGTGTGTTGCAACGGTTTAATTGAACCGCCTGCAAGGAGCAATTTTGGAAAATAGCCAAATTCCAAAATTTCAATTAAATCAAATAATAATTGTAGAAATGACAAAAACATTTCTAAATATAAAATAACACATGTAAAGTTAAAGGGAATATGTAGGTTAGCCAAGCCAAGGTCACGCGCCTTGACAGGAAATTATCTAGCGTTCCGGATTGAACAGGAATACGCCCATATGTTTCTAATGAAAAAAAAATCAAAATCCGAAAACTTAAATTAAAATGATATAATCGTGTAGAGCTAAGAAAACCTAATAATAAATAATAAGAGAATAAACTCGTCAAATTAATAATAAAAAAGTTATAGCCATAATAAAACGTCATAAAACATAAAAAACCCTTAAAATGAAGAAATTCCAAAATCTAATAATAACAATGCATAACTATAATATAAACTAGAAATAAATAAGACTCGAAATCAAAATTTAATAAAAGACCATAAAGTAATTAAATAATAAATAACCAAAAATGCAGAAAGTACCGTAACTTGTGAAACCCAGAAGCGAGGAAGAAGAGGAAAGCAGTTTTGGAACTTTCAGCATCAGAGGAACAACTTACAAAAAGAAGATTTTCAAAATTTCCAAAATTGGAAAAACTAAATTTTGAAAAACTACGAAATTTTCAAATCTCCGTAAAAGTAAAAATATACGTCGTATCGCTACAAATGAAGATGGAAAATCATCAGGGAAAGAAGGGCTTCAAAATGAAATAACCCAGAAGAAGATCGAGCGAAGCGAACGGGATATATGAAGAAAAGAAGAATTCGCAAGTAAAAAATTATAATTTTCAGGAATCAACTTGTCTTGAACGTCGTGCGCAGAGAAGGCAGTAGACGCATGGAGAGGGAAAGATACCAACCCCAACACAAATCCACCATAAGAAATTAAACTAATTATAACAAATAATAATAGAAATAGATAATTTAAAATGGAAAAAATAGACAAACAATAGAAGAATAAGCCAAGGAAAGTTCATCGTAGTGCAAATAAATAAATAAAATTAATTAAATTGTGAAATAAAACAGTAACAATAATCAGTGAAGGTTGGCCACACTGAAAGGCCTAAATTTCGACGAGTTAACTTTCTTCAAGTTAATTCGACAGTCTCGTTTAGTACCAGCTCCAGGGAAGTCTTCAAATAGCAGCTCCAGGAAAGATCACCAACTTTACTCAAGTCTGAACAGGAAATCGTCGTGAAAATATATTGTCAACGCTCTGTACTTCGCCAGGTTAATAACGGTGCCCACAGAAAGGATCGGCCTTGCAGGAGACAACGTGACATCCTACAACAGCTTAGTATAAGAGATCTTCACTACGGACTCCGGCAAACATTCTTCTAGAACTTGTCGTCATCAACAGATTCATCGAGAACTGGACTTCGGGATATTCTAGACAACTCTAAGAAACCATCTCCAAGATCTTCCAACATTCTCAGAATCAGGACGAGCGGACTTGTGCACTTCACAAAAACAAGGTACTGCATAAATCAAGCTTTTTTAATAAATAAAATATTTTTTAATAAACTTGAATTACGTCCAAAATTATTAAACTCAATAAAGTTAAATAATAACATTTTAAAGACAAAATAAAGTCAAAATAAAGCCAATTTTAAATTCATTCAAATAAAGAGATATAAAATACAATAAAATTCGAGTCCAATAATAACGCAATCAAGTAACAGATTGGAAAGGAATAAATAATAGGATTCATATTTATGTGTATTAGAATAAGAATATAATTTGTTAGTTTTAGTGAATGTTAAAATTGTTTAGTATAGTAGATTTTCAGTTTGTTAAAAGAGAAAGCATTTAATATAAATTGTTAGAAAAGGCGACATTAATTGTTGTAAGTGATTCGAAAGAAATCCATTGTTTCTCACAGTAAAAATTAAATTGTAGACTTTTAAATAAATTTGTTAAATTTCACTGTTGAATATTTTAATTAAAACTAACCTATTCAAAGAAACTCAGTACATTAGAAAGAAGAAAAAGTAAGTGCTCACCGGTATAAAGTTAAAAATTCAAAAAAGAGCAAATTTTGGTGTTAATGAATTAAAGAGCTCCAAAGGGCACACCCTTTGAAAAAGAGTCAGGAGTTTTAAGAAAGGTAAGCTAGTATAAGAAGTGAATATATTAATATAGTAAAATTTCCTGTGTTAGCATAAGTTGATTAAAATAAATTATTCTTGTGTGACATAAGAATCAAGAGCCATATCAAAACTATTAAACTGCGAGGGGATCACTCTCTATATCGCGGGTTGTTTTGGTAGGGTCTTGCAGCGTACCGTAAGGTCCGCGTGTTGCCGCCAGCCCAAGCGGGGGGGGGGGTGCGTTGCAAGTGGCGTCCAACATTGTAGGCTCGAAAGTAACCAAACAAAAAATTGTTAAAATTACTTTAGGGTTGAAAACGAACAGCTTAAATTCATTAAAATCAAAATTAAAACTTAAAACTCAAAACTTAAAAAAAATAAACAATAGTAAACCTAATAAATAAATCTAAATAAATAAAATGGCAGCTCCGAAAGAAACAGAAACGGAAATGCAGAAGTTCATGAGATATTTCCAGGCGAAAGAAAAAGAACGCGAAGCCAAAGAAGAAGCGAAAGAAAAACAACGCGAAGCTAGGGAATTAGAACGTACAGCTAGGGAAGAAGCGGATAAAAAAGAAAGCGAATTGGAGAGGAAAAAAGAGAAAATAGAACGCGAACCTAGGGAATTAGAACGGGAGACTAGGGAAAACGAAGAGAGAAGGGAACGAGAAGCGAAAGAAAGAGAACGCGAAGCTAGGGAGTTAGCACGCGAAGAAAGCGAACAAGCGAGTAGGGAAGAACTCTTACAAGCGGTTTTCGGTTTAGCAGAAGATGTAAAGAAGAATTTTGAAGCAATTCAAAATAGAGTAGGAAATTGTGAAGACGAAATAGTCGTTTTGAAAGGGGAAATTCAGGAAATAGGGGAAACAATTAAAGGACAGGATGACAAAATTAAACAAAATAAAGTTAATTGCGAAACGTTAAGCAAAAATATAAAATCGTTAGAAACCAAAATGAGACAGACAAGTAAAGGGCAAAGTTTAGTAGGGGCTGGGAGAAGCGTAGTATACGTACAACCCGGTGCAGCAGGAAATAAAACTGTCGAATTTTGGGGAAGTTCTAAAGAAAGTCCAATGAAATTTCTAGCCGAAATAGAAGAGATTTTCATGGAAATCGATCCACAATTAGACGAAGGGGAGAAATTAAAAATCGTGGAACGACACATAAAAGGGCCGGTAATAGAATGGTGGAACGTAATAAAAGATAATAAAGATAGATACGGACAATTTAGGGTTAAATTTATAAAAAATTATTGGGGATATCAAGCCCAGCAACATATCCGAAATTTAATTGAAAACGGACAATATCGCGATACAGGATATATGTCAAGAGTTAATTATTTTTGCAAAATGGTGGCTAAAGGACAATATCTTGATCCACCAATCCCAGAAAAATTTATGATTAATAGAATCATGCGACATTTTGAACAAAAGGTACAATTTGCGAGTATAGGAAGTCATATCGAAACCGTTGAAAGCGCGATAGAATTTCTTAGAACGTTTGAAACGATGGAAGGCGAACCACGTAGGGAAAATCGAGAAGAAAGACCAGCGTATAAGGGGAACCTTGATAGGAAAATGGCAGGAGCCATGGACTATCAAACCTATCCTAGAACACCTAACCTTAGATCCTATGGGAATAGACCGCAAACAAACCAAAACCAAAGTAACCAAAAACCCAATCCTACATTACCTAACAATCCGAGACCCAGTCCAAAAAACTAGGTTATAAGGTCCCGGAAAAAAGCAAAAGAAAACGGTTACAGGCAAACACAGGATTCGGGGCCGCAGATCAAAATGTAAAAATTAAAATCAAAACAGAGAAACCTTTAGAAGACTTTTCAAAAATTAAAAATCCAACATTAAAATCAGTAGGGAAATTACAAAACATTTCATGCGATATTAGGGAAGAGTTAATGACAGAAGGCGAAAATATCAACATTCAAACAAAATTATTAGAAAAATGTCCGGAAATAAACGTCAAAATTCATCAAACAAATATAAAAGTTTTAGTAGACACGGGAGCGCAGTGGTCGTGTATACGAGCTGAATATTTGGAGGAGTTAAAAAGACGAGGAAACAAAATTTTAGAATTACCAGTTTATAACGTCGAAGTAGTAACAGCCATTAAACAGAAAAACCAAAGAGTTTCAAAACAAGTATCAATACCCGTGCAATTTAACGACAGAGTAGTAGATATAAATTTTCTGGTAGTACCAAAGTTAACTAGTTTAGGTATATTAGGATGTAATAGCCTATTCGAGTTAAACGCGAAAATTAATATGGAGGAAAAATACGTAATAATAAATGTAGAAGGGGAAAACAGAAAAATAAATTTCATCGAAGAAGCTAAAAAAGTAACTTCAAAAACCAATCTATTAAATAGATTGGACGTAGAACAACCGTCAGCTAAAATCTGTGTACGGAAATTGCGAAATCAAAGTAGCAATATAGGAGGTCCAAATACTATAATGAGGGCGAATGGGGCATTATATGTTACTACATTACCCAGTGTAAAAGTAAAAAACGGGGGAACCGAACGTGACCAAGCCGAACGTGACAAAGGGGGAGAAAATACCAGAATTGACCAAACAGGACGTGTAAACAACAAACGTGACGGGAGGAAAGAAAAAACCGAAGCCGACAACACCGAACGAGACAATACAGGAAGGAACAGGAGAAGGGGAAACTTAGAGAGGGGAAGGGAGTTTGAACTCAAAGGAAAACAGGAGATAAACCTTAGAAACCAAAGCACGGTCGAAAGGAGGATGCCAATTCAAGGAAGGAACTTTAAAATCCAAAAAGAGATTAAAAGTGGAGCAACCTATCCAAGAAAAAGTAGGAAGAAGAGCGAAGCGAACGAGAAAAGGGAAGAACTATATCCAAAAAAGCTTCAGAGTCGTGAGTTATTCGTACAAGGGCTAAGCAAAGTCGTCGTAAATAAAGAAGTAAGTCTTAAGCACCAAATACAAAATGGAGATTACGCAAAAATGAAGGGATCACTGGTAAACATACCTAAGTTCGAATTGAGCTTAATTCCAAAAGGGGAGTCCAGTAGTCAATCAAACCCAAACCTTAATAAGTTAGGAGCGAACGAAACAAAAAAGTTCAAAAATCGAGATGTAACCAAAAAGGTTAAATTCAAAACAAAAGTAAAGCATAGTCAAAAAAGGAAGGGGAAGAATAAATTTAAGTTAAAAAGGAAGGAAAACGTATTCGTAAAACTAAAAATAAAAAATAAACCAACGGTAAAGTTAAAAAACTAGAAATAAAGGTTAGGATAGTAAAATAATAGTAAATATAAAGTAGAATAGGTAAATTCGTAAATTCATAATCATAAACATCGCCCATAATAATATGTAATAAATCCAAAAAGAAAAAAGTTTCAGAATAAATCGCAACGGTAGATAAAAACCAGCTGTTTCGATAAAAGCGAGGGGGAGAATTGGGACAAGTTGCGTAGGTCAGTTACTAAATAAACAAGCATCCGGAAGACATGAAAATATTGTACAGTAAATAAGGTAGAGAGGGGTTCTTTCGTTATAGCGATAACGGAAACGGGACATGTCAACATTCAAAAGAATTTCAATCTGTTACTTGGCGTAATCTAACCTAGCGCGAAATCAATTAAAAGTGAGGATGGCTTGATTTATGTAACTTACCTTAGTGCAAAAGTGATTAAATTTGTGTCAAAATTTATATTTTTAAAAAAGTTAGGATAAAGTGTAAATGTGTATAACTATGTATAATCATGCTAAATAGACTGTTTCAGATGAAAGAGAGACGAAATGAACTATCGAACATGAAAAATATATATGTATTTGTATAAAATAAGGATTGTTTTCATATGAATATGTCATGTTTATTACCATGTTTTTGAAAAATATATATGTCACCAATTAATCATTTATGTTAGAAATAGGATTGTTTTATAGATAGTAAATTTTCATGTTATATAGATAATTGTGTTTTTTAAATAGAAAGGAAGTAAATATGTAAAGAGAATAGGAAAATTTAAGGAACATAAAATTTTAAAATCTAAAAAAGGGATTTTAATGTCAAAATTTTAAGTTTTTGAGAGGGGAATTTGCAACGGTTTAATTGAACCGCCTGCAAGGAGCAATTTTGGAAAATAGCCAAATTCCAAAATTTCAATTAAATCAAATAATAATTGTAGAAATGACAAAAACATTTCTAAATATAAAATAACACATGTAAAGTTAAAGGGAATATGTAGGTTAGCCAAGCCAAGGTCACGCGCCTTGACAGGAAATTATCTAGCGTTCCGGATTGAACAGGAATACGCCCATATGTTTCTAATGAAAAAAAATCAAAATCCGAAAACTTAAATTAAAATGATATAATCGTGTAGAGCTAAGAAAACCTAATAATAAATAATAAGTGAATAAACTCGTCAAATTAATAATAAAAAAGTTATAGCCTTAATAAAACGTCATAAAACATAAAAAACCCTTAAAATGAAGAAATTCCAAAATCTAATAATAACAATGCATAACTATAATATAAACTAGAAATAAATAAGACTCGAAATCAAAATTTAATAAAAGACCATAAAGTAATTAAATAATAAATAACCAAAAATGCAGAAAGTACCGTAACTTGTGAAACCCAGAAGCGAGGAAGAAGAGGAAAGCAGTTTTGGAACTTTCAGCATCAGAGGAACAACTTACAAAAAGAAGATTTTCAAAATTTCCAAAATTGTAAAAACTAAATTTTGAAAAACTACGAAATTTTCAAATCTCCGTAAAAGTAAAAATATACGTCGTATCGCTACAAATGAAGATGGAAAATCATCAGGGAAAGAAGGGCTTCAAAATGAAATCACCCAGAAGAAGATCGAGCGAAGCGAACGGGATATATGAAGAAAAGAAGAATTCGCAAGTAAAAAATTATAATTTTCAGGAATCAACTTGTCTTGAACGTCGTGCGCAGAGAAGGCAGTAGACGCATGGAGAGGGAAAGATACCAACCCCAACACAAATCCACCATAAGAAATTAAACTAATTATAACAAATAATAATAGAAATAGATAATTTAAAATGGAAAAAATAGACAAACAATAGAAGAATAAGCCAAGGAAAGTTCATCGTAGTGCAAATAAATAAATAAAATTAATTAAATTGTGAAATAAAACAGTAACAATAATCAGTGAAGGTTGGCCACACTGAAAGGCCTAAATTTCGACGAGTTAACTTTCTTCAAGTTAATGTTACCAGGGGACTTAAATTTAATAAAGGCGGAACTAAAATGGTAACGATGTTTGAAAAGAAAAATAAAAAAAAGACAAAGACAAGTTTAATAATTAACAAGGCTCAAGTTTATTGAAAACAGAAAGAAATTTCGACGGTTCAGACTTTGTCATTTACAACAAAAGACATCCTGACACAAATCATCAGTAAAAAAAAAACTTATGATTAACAAGATCATAAATTGTAAAAGTTATAAGCCCTTAATTGTAACATATAATAATTTAGATAAAAAAAATTAATCAACAGATTCTAAACATTTATCCCCCCCTTTTAGTATATATATATATGTTTATAGTTACAAAAATTTAACAATAAAAAAAGACAATGAGCACAGCTTAATAATTCACAGAATTATAATTAATCAAAAAAAAAGATTATACGCCCTTAAAGTAAAAGTATAATAATTTTAAAAAAAAAAATTAATCAAGATTTTCAAAAAAAAAAACTTATCCCCCCCCTTTTTAGTTTAGTTTATAAGATGATAGTTTCCTTTTAAACAGTAACAGAAATTAACAAAATATAAAAGAGCTCGATATTTTAAGTTCAAGAAAGATCATATCTATAGTTAACATGTTTATCACTAAACTAAAGTAACATAATATAATTGGTTTGAAAATTTCTTAAAAAAAAAGAAACTGTATTGGCCAATAAATTTATATTTAAATAAAAAAAAAAAAAAGGAAAAATAATTTAGAATTTTGAAATTTTGTTAATTGACGTCAATTATTTTAATTTAGAAACTAACCTCTTGGAGGTTGTCAGGACCGAAAATTGCATGCAGGCTCCACCCAATAAATTGTTATATAATTTATAAATAATTACAAAAGTCTACATCTAGAGAATAGTTTGAAGGAACACATATTTGCGGAAGTAAATTTAGGCACATAAATCATATGAGTTAGTTAAAGTTCAGTAAAGTCAGCTGTAAAAAAAAAAAAGGACATCACTTTTATGCACTTGAAAATCTGAAGTTATGTGATGCAAAAACGTGTTTTGCCAACAGGACGAAACTTGCTAGGATGATTCGCTGGTTTGCGCAATATGAGACAAGAATTTCTCTATTTCTCCTACCAGCATATTGGCTGTGGCAAACAAAAAACACGTTTCTTTTAGCGTCTGTGCAAGATCAGACATGTTGTAGCATTAATGTTCTTTATTGAAGAAAATATCTGGTTATTTGTCAAAATTAAAGTAAATTAATTGCATCACAGAAATTCGTTAAGATAGTAATTAAAAGCTTCTTAGATGATTATAAATTTATTTATATATATAGTTTTGTTTTAAAAGAAAGCTTGTATAAGACTTGTAAGATTCTTCAAAAGTCTGTAAAACGAAATTTTCTGATTTAGAAGAAATTTCTCTAATTGTTTTATATTTGACATGTTCAATAGGATATTCTGATCATTTAATGTTCAACATTAGTCTGCACTTATTTCACAAAATTGTTCAAAACTTAAAATGTGCCTTTACAAGGTTTTGTAAATGATGTTTTAAGAAAAGAAAATTTTTATAATCATTTAGTTTCAAAAGAAAATAGAATATTAAATAAAACATGAAATACATATTTTAAAGAATACATGATAATTAACAAATTATTTTAAAATTTAACAAAATATATAATATGACAAAATCTGTAAGGTTGAAGTACCTGGTTAATCTGTTACCAGGGGACTTAAATTTAATAAAGGCGGAACCAAAATGGTAACAATGTTTGAAAAGAAAAATAAAAAAAGACAAAGACAAATTTAGTAATTAACAAGGCTCAAGTTTATTGAAAGCAGAAGGAAATTTCGGCGCTTCAGACTTTGTCATTTACAACAAAAGACATCCTGACACAAATCATCAATAAAAAAAAACTTATGATTAACAATATCATAAATTGTAAAAGTTATAAGCCCTTAATTGTAACATATAATAATTTAGAAAAAAAAAAATTTAATCAACAGATTCTAAAAATTTATCCCCCCTTTTAATATGTATATTTATAGTTACAAAAATTTAACAAAAAAACAATGAGCACAGCTTAATAATTCACAGAATTATAATTAATCAAAAAAAAAAGATTATACGCCCTTAATGTAAAAGTATAATAATAAAAAAAAAAAATTTAATCAAAAGATTCAAAAAAAAGAAAAAAACTTATCCCCCCCTTTTTAGTTTATAAGATGATAGTTTCTTTTTAAACAATTACAGAATTTAACAAAATATAAAAGAGTTTGATATTTTAAGTTCAAAAATCATATCTATAGTTAACATGTTTATCACTAAACTAAAGATACATAATATAACTGGTTTGAAAAATTTCTTAAAAACTATATTGGCCAAATAAATTTATATATTTTAAACAAACAAAAAAAGGAATTTAGAATTTTGAAATTTTGTTAATTGACGTCAATTATTTTAATTTGGAAATTAACCTCTTGGAGGTTGTTAGGACCGAAAATTGCATGCAGGCTCCACCCAATAATTGTTTTTTATATATATTTTATAATTAACTACACAGGTCTACATTTAGAAAATAGTCTTAAGGAACACATATTTGCGAAAGTAAATTTAGGCACATATACAAAATGAGTTAGTTAAAGTTCTGTAAAGTCAGCTGTAGAAAAAGACATCACTTTTATGCACTTGAAAATGTGAAGTTACGTTATACAAAAAAAAACGTGTTTTGCCAACAGGACGAAACTTGTTAGGATGTTTCGTTGGTTTGCGCAATGTGAGACAAGAATTTCTTTATTTCTCCAATTTCTCCTATTTGTCCTACCAGCATATTAGCTGTGAGCAAAAAACATGTTCTTTTAGTGTCTGTACAAAATCAGACATGTTTTAGCATTAATGTTCATCATTAAAGAAATATCTGATTATTTGCCAAAATTAAAGAAAATTGATTGTATAACAGAAATTCGTTAAGATGGTACTTAAAAGCTTCTTAGATTATTATAAATCTATTTATATATATTTTAATTTTGTTTAAAAGAAAGCTTGTATAAGACTTGTAAGATTTTGCAAAAGCTTGTAAAACGAAATTTTCTGATTTAGAAGAAATTTCCTCAATTGTTTTATATTTGACATGTTCATATTCTGATCATTTAATGTTCAACACTAGTTTGCACTTATTTCACAAAAATGTTCAAAACGTAAAATGTGCCTTTGCAAGATTTTGTAAATGATGTTTTAAGAAAAGAAAATTTTTATAATCATTTAGTTTCAAAAGGAAATAGAATATTGAATAAAACATGAAATACATATTTTAAAGAATACATGATAATTAACAAATTATTTTAAAAATTAACAAAATTTATAATATGACAAAATCTGTAAGGTTGAAGTACCTGGTAAATCCTGTCGCAGATCACGTGAGGTAGTACCGAGAAAATGATGGTTAATTTTAACATTTTTGAACCAGATTATTAGACTAAGGCGCACAATTAGTAATTTAACATGATGTTTTAGAAAGACGGTAATTTTGAGAGAAGAAAGAAAAACTTTTAGCTAACGGAGTTATGAAGAGTGTAGACCATGTTGTTATCGCATGTAGACTGTGGACCGGTAATCGAGAAGCTAGCTTGACCGGCGAAAATGTACTTTGGTTTCAAGTATCAGGTGATGCTTGGTTTAGGAGCGGGCCGCTAGATGCCAGCATCTGTCAAGCGACGGAAAGTGGAATGTATATTTACGAAATGAGTTAAGTTATTGCGGAGGTGCTTTTTTGGATTTAAATGCTACAGCTCTCCCCCCCCCGAAAGACGGAGTTAGGGTGTAGTCAGAAAAGAGGCCAGAAGGGCCTCCCGCAAAATTTTGAAAAAGGTGCAAAGGGCCAGAAGGGCCTCCAGAAGATTCTAAAGAAGGGGCCAGAAGGGCCTCCCGCAAAATTTTGAAACGGGGCACCTGATAGAAACAACGCTTCATAATGCTTTAATAATCACCACTCTAGGGTGTAGCCTCCTTCGGCACTTACTTATTAAATTTTGAAATTTCTATAGCGTCTCAGCTCTTCCCACCTATCTTTGGGACAAGCCCCCGACAGAAAGAGCTGAAGGGTGACGCAAAGGTCGACATTGCTGTGCATGAACTGACTTTGTACACTAAGGTACGTGGGGAAAGGGGTGGAGTGGCACCTCGGGAAACCAAGTGGAGGTGACCACTCCGGGGACCAGGGGAGGGAAAAGTGCATGGCACTAAGGACTTGCAGGAAAGGTCGGACTCAGACGGGGGGAGTATCCTCTGAGCCGACCTTAACATTTAATTACAAAAATAAATAAAAATAAAAGAAAAACTCCTGAAGCCTTTTAGGTCAGATCATGCTCAGCGTCGTTATTTTTAAACTCCTCTTCTCCCATACGAAGAGAAATTTAAACTATTCACGGCTCTTAACAATTTCCGTGAGAAAAACGAATTTTGAAGGGTCTAAACAAATAATCCATTTGAAAAATAAACAAAAAAACAGTATGAAACGTTGGGGAGTCAAAATTGTTTTAGTGCCCAAGGCAGGGCATGTGGTGTTTGACTTAAGGTCTTATATGTGTATCATGTGCCCCAAAAAAAAAAGGAATTTAATTTAATCAAAAAAATTGTGTAAAAAAAAATTTCATCAAAATATTTAAGTGATTATAAAAGTGTAGCAAAAAAAAGGAGTGTGGCAAAAAGACAGTATAAAAAGGTGACCCACAATGTGAGAAAACCTAACTCCGGTTTTCTCAACCCTAATAAAAAAACTAAATCAGGAAACAAACATGTTGACCTGCTAACTAACAAACAAACAAATTAATCAAAACAAACAGGCCAACCATGTCGTCCTATATACAAAAACTGGGCCCCTATAATTTGGAAAAGAAAAAAAAAAATTTTTGCATGATTTGGAAACGAAAATTTAGCTCACAAGGATATATTATTAAAAGGTGTTCAACATTTCAATTTACTATCAAACAGATGCCACCATCTGCATCAACCAGTCCACCGCCATGATGATAAAATTAAAAAAAAATAAATAAAAATAATTTTCCTTTCAAGATGACGAAAACAAAAAAAATTCAAAGGCAAGCTCCGTGTTCTTTAACGGGTCCACTAATCGCAGCAAATCCACTGCCATTTTAACTGTTGCTGATAATAATAGATAAAAAAAATAAACCAAGTAATTTAAAAAAAATTTCTTTTAAGAAGATGCCCAAAAAAAAAATTAAAGAGCCAGAGAAAGACTCAAGTATTATATGTAGTGTAGATGTTGTGTATATGTGTGTGTGTAAGTATGAATCAATACAGACAACGAAAGAAAACTCGAGAAAATTTTTGAAGGAGTTTTTGAAATTTTTTTTGTTTTTTTTTTTGTTTTTAACTATTTTTGGATTTTATTATTTATTTAAATTTTTTTTGGATTCCCGAATGAGCCCGCTGTCTGGATCAAATTCAGTGAATGACTAGGGTGCAGTGTATGTAAATATATATATATAAAAAAAATATTTAAGCAGACAAAATAATAAAAAAAATTTTATCGAAATTGGTTTAGAAGTTTTTGTGTAAGTGTTTATAAAAATAACTAAATAATAAAAAAAAAGAGACTATAGATTTATAGAGATTTAAATATTTAAACTAAATAAAAAAAAAATTTCATCAGCAACAGTTGTGCAGTATTTGAAAAAGCTGCAAAACATAAAAAAGAGCCTTGTTTACAAAGATAATTTTGAATTTAAATTTAGATAGTTCCAATGCAAAATTTTGAAAATTAACTACGGTTCCAGAATTTAAAATTAACCAAGCTCTGTAATTTAGAAAAAACCACACTAGAATCTAGAATAAACCACTTTATAATTTAGAGAAAACCACGCTAGAATTTAATTTAACCACGCTAGAATAGAAAATCAACCACGCTCTGCTACCAAAAACATGTTACCAGGGGACTTAAATTTAATAAAGGCGGAACCAAAATGGTAACAATGTTTGAAAAGAAAAATAAAAAAAGACAAAGACAAATTTAGTAATTAACAAGGCTCAAGTTTATTGAAAGCAGAAGGAAATTTCGGCGCTTCAGACTTTGTCATTTACAACAAAAGACATCCTGACACAAATCATCAATAAAAAAAAACTTATGATTAACAATATCATAAATTGTAAAAGTTATAAGCCCTTAATTGTAACATATAATAATTTAGAAAAAAAAAAATTTAATCAACAGATTCTAAAAATTTATCCCCCCTTTTAATATGTATATTTATAGTTACAAAAATTTAACAAAAAAACAATGAGCACAGCTTAATAATTCACAGAATTATAATTAATCAAAAAAAAAAGATTATACGCCCTTAATGTAAAAGTATAATAATAAAAAAAAAAAATTTAATCAAAAGATTCAAAAAAAAGAAAAAAACTTATCCCCCCCTTTTTAGTTTATAAGATGATAGTTTCTTTTTAAACAATTACAGAATTTAACAAAATATAAAAGAGTTTGATATTTTAAGTTCAAAAATCATATCTATAGTTAACATGTTTATCACTAAACTAAAGATACATAATATAACTGGTTTGAAAAATTTCTTAAAAACTATATTGGCCAAATAAATTTATATATTTTAAACAAACAAAAAAAGGAATTTAGAATTTTGAAATTTTGTTAATTGACGTCAATTATTTTAATTTGGAAATTAACCTCTTGGAGGTTGTTAGGACCGAAAATTGCATGCAGGCTCCACCCAATAATTGTTTTTTATATATATTTTATAATTAACTACACAGGTCTACATTTAGAAAATAGTCTTAAGGAACACATATTTGCGAAAGTAAATTTAGGCACATATACAAAATGAGTTAGTTAAAGTTCTGTAAAGTCAGCTGTAGAAAAAGACATCACTTTTATGCACTTGAAAATGTGAAGTTACGTTATACAAAAAAAAACGTGTTTTGCCAACAGGACGAAACTTGTTAGGATGTTTCGTTGGTTTGCGCAATGTGAGACAAGAATTTCTTTATTTCTCCAATTTCTCCTATTTGTCCTACCAGCATATTAGCTGTGAGCAAAAAACATGTTCTTTTAGTGTCTGTACAAAATCAGACATGTTTTAGCATTAATGTTCATCATTAAAGAAATATCTGATTATTTGCCAAAATTAAAGAAAATTGATTGTATAACAGAAATTCGTTAAGATGGTACTTAAAAGCTTCTTAGATTATTATAAATCTATTTATATATATTTTAATTTTGTTTAAAAGAAAGCTTGTATAAGACTTGTAAGATTTTGCAAAAGCTTGTAAAACGAAATTTTCTGATTTAGAAGAAATTTCCTCAATTGTTTTATATTTGACATGTTCATATTCTGATCATTTAATGTTCAACACTAGTTTGCACTTATTTCACAAAAATGTTCAAAACGTAAAATGTGCCTTTGCAAGATTTTGTAAATGATGTTTTAAGAAAAGAAAATTTTTATAATCATTTAGTTTCAAAAGGAAATAGAATATTGAATAAAACATGAAATACATATTTTAAAGAATACATGATAATTAACAAATTATTTTAAAAATTAACAAAATTTATAATATGACAAAATCTGTAAGGTTGAAGTACCTGGTAAATCCTGTCGCAGATCACGTGAGGTAGTACCGAGAAAATGATGGTTAATTTTAACATTTTTGAACCAGATTATTAGACTAAGGCGCACAATTAGTAATTTAACATGATGTTTTAGAAAGACGGTAATTTTGAGAGAAGAAAGAAAAACTTTTAGCTAACGGAGTTATGAAGAGTGTAGACCATGTTGTTATCGCATGTAGACTGTGGACCGGTAATCGAGAAGCTAGCTTGACCGGCGAAAATGTACTTTGGTTTCAAGTATCAGGTGATGCTTGGTTTAGGAGCGGGCCGCTAGATGCCAGCATCTGTCAAGCGACGGAAAGTGGAATGTATATTTACGAAATGAGTTAAGTTATTGCGGAGGTGCTTTTTTGGATTTAAATGCTACAAATCCTGTCGCAGTTCACGTGAGCATGTACCGAGAAAAATGATGGTTATTTTAACATTTTGAACTAGGTTATTTAAACTAAAACGCACGAACTGTGAATTAACATGATGTTGTATGAGACTTGTAAGGTTAGAGAGAAAAAAAACTTTTGTTAGATGAGTGATGCAGAATGTAGACCATGTTGTTATCACATCTAGACTGTTGACCGGGTATTAGAGAAGCTAGCTTGACCGGCGAATGGACTTTGTGTTCGGTATCAGGCGATGCTTGGTTTTGGAGCGGGCCGCCAGGTGCCAGCATCTGTCAAGGGACGGAAATTGGACGTGGAAGAGTGTTAATGAAGTTATATTGCGGATGTGCTTTTTGAATTTAAATGCTACAGCTCTCCCCCCCCGAAAGACGGAGTTAGTGTAGAAAAGAAAGGGGGCCAGAAGGGCCTCCCACAAAATTTAGAAAAGGAGAGAGAGAGTGTGCTTGAAGGGGTAAAAAAAAATTTCCTCTCAGACAGGTGTTTTAGACCTCGAGATAAACAAAAGACAAACTAAGACTAACATGCATAGCGAGTGCCACATTAACTATATGTAGTTCGACAGAACCGGTCAGTATACCTTCACCAAGATAAACAACAAAGAACAAATGCACCAAACTTAACTATTAAGAAGATGGACTCACTATGTCCTCGTCCGAAGACGTTATGGTGACGAAGAAATAGAAGAGTTCATGACGCTCTCTATATTCTCGTCGCATCGATTACACCCGCGAAGTGCTCGATGTTAAGATATGTCTAGATAGGGTAACATGTCAGGTACATGTAGCGGCCATTGCCGTAAAGTGGAACCTCATAGTTGATCAGACTATGGGTTGAAAAGCGTCAAGTCCGGGAAACAGTGAGATATATCACTGGACAAGGAAAATCAAAATCTCTTCGCCTGCAAACATCTATACAGATTACGGCACGGAGGGGCTCTAGGAGAGCTCAACCCACCGATGCCCAAACATACAGATGTGCATTTGGCTTAGAGGAAACACGGCTTGGTTCCGTATTTTATTATGTTCTGCAGTGCACAGAAAGAAGACTACCAGATGACAATTTGTGCGGGTCAAGAAAGATCAGAAAGAAAATTAAATCGTAAAGGAGAAGGTTCTAGAAATTTGTTAATATTTAATTTATATGATGAGGTTTGAGTTGCTCGACGTGTGCTTTTTTAATAAAACGAGGTGAATTGGCGAAAGAAAGCGCAACGGTAACGGGAGTAAGAAAATCAATGATCCGGAAGGGACCGGACCATCGTGGCATCAATTTAGCAGCTCGCTTGTCTATGGCGGAGCTCAGAGGGTGTGTTTTACACCAGACAAGATCGTTGATTTTATACAGATGAGGCTTCCTGAATTTGTTATAGGTCTTTTCGGCCTTTTGGTGCGCTTTCATTATATTGTCTTTGGCCTGGCGCCAAACTTGTGATGGATTAGTATTAGGTTTTGGAAGGAGATCGTGTATGTTCCAGCTGAGACTCAGTGGTGTATTGGGGAGAAAATTAAAAAGAATGCTAAAAGGTGTTGCTTTAAGAGTCTCATGATGTGCGAAATTGAAAACCAGCTGAAGCCAGCAAAGGGAGTCGTCCCAAGAGGATTGATTTTTGGAGTGATAGGCGATAAGGGCTGCCTTAAGGTTTCGGTTAAGTCTTTCCGCATTATTAGGTTGGGGGTGATAAGGAGATAAAGTTGCATGCTTAATACCGCGAGAAAAACAAAAGTTGCGGAAGACATGTGATACAAAACATTGTGCATTGTCAGAGATTATTATCTTTGGAAAACCGAAATTTTGAAAAATGTTTTGGCTTAAGGCCTTAATTGTACTGTGGGAAGTTGCATCTCTGACAGGCATGAGCCAGGTGAATTTTGAGAACTGGTCAACTGCGACCAGTATCATGTTGTAGCCCTGTTTTGTCCTAGGAAGCTGTCCGACGTAGTCGATATGTAATTTTTCCATGGGACGATTGGGAACCGTTGAGGCAAGGTATCCTAATTTGGAGTTGTGAGCGGGTTTGCTTACAGCGCACACCGAACAAGCTCGCACTTTAGACGTGACATCCTGTTTTAAAGTTGGCCAATAAAAATTCTCCTTTACCTTAAACAAAGTTTTAAGTACTCCAAGATGACCACCCACAACGGAGTCGTGATGATAATTAATCACCAGGTCGACTAAGGACTGAGGTAAATAAATTCTGGTGGGCTTTTCCAGATGATTTTTCAGGCAAAGTACACCTTTACTTAAACAGTACTTCTCCGAAGAGATGTTCTGTTCGAGGTCGGCAATGATATTTTTCAAAATAGGATCGGCCTTTTGATGAGTCTGGATGTCATGAAAAGCTAGAGGAAAATTTGTGAGGAGACTGGTACACGAAAAGGTGACATTTTCTTCGTTGAAATTTTCCGGTTCAAACATGCGCGAGAGGGAGTCTGCTATGATGTTCTGAGTTCCTCTTATGTGCGCTACCTTAAATTTCAATGAAGTCAGCTTGGCAATCCACCGGCCTAATTTACCAAGTTGACGAGGACGTGCTAAAAGCCAAGAAAGGGCTTGGTTGTCGGTTTCTAATAGGAATTCCCGATGTTCTAGATATTGCCTAAATTTCTCTACTCCAAAAACTACTGCTAGGCATTCGGCTTCATATGCAGATGAGGCTTTTCTTTCTGCAGGTGTTAAAGTACGTGAAGCGTACGCTATGGGCTGTCGTGAGCCGTCAATTTCTTGGAGTAGAACTGCTCCAAGGGCCACTGAGCTCGCATCCGTTTGCAGGATGAATGGTTTGGCGAAATCGGCCATCCGGAGAACCGGAGGCTGTGTTATTGCCTCTCGAAGATGTTTGAAAGCTTTCTCTTGTTCAGCTTGCCAAGAGAATTTTTGGCCCTTCCTCCGAAGCAGATTTAGAGGCGCAGCGTGCTCCGCGAAATTTGGAATGAATTTAGCAAAGAAATTGACCATTCCAATGAATCTGGAAACGGCCTTTGGGTTCTTGGGTTGCGGAAAACTTCTAATTGCCTTTGTTCTAGATGGGTCGATTTGCACGCCACGAGAAGAAACTAGGTGTCCTAAAAAGCTTATCTCATTCACAGCGAAACGGACCTTATCTGGGTTAACAGTCAAGCCAGCCCGCCGCAAACGAGTAAGGACTTCGCGAAGATGTTTTTGATGCTCTTCCCAAGTTTTGGAGTAGATGACTAGGTCATCCAGATAATTAAAAATGAATTTAAATTTGATGTCATGGAAGACCTGATCCAAAAGTCTGGTAAGCACTTGGGCACCAGTACAGAGTCCAAAAGGGACTCGAGTAAACTGATAAAGCATCCAAGGAGTACAAAAGCTGGTAATTTGTTTGGACTTTTGAGACAAAGGGATTTGATGATAAGCTGAATTAAGATCGAAAACTGTGAAATATTTGGCACCGACAAACCAGTTAAAACTTTGATGTAAGTTAGGTAGCGGCACCGCTTCGACGACGATGTTTTGATTGAGCCTCCGATAATCAATCACCATCCTTGTTTTCTTTTCGGGATGTTGAACCAGAAAAACAGGGGATGCATATGCCGACCGGCTGGGTTCTACTACTCCTGAATCTAACAATTCGTTGATGTGTTCGCGGAGGTATTCCATTTTGGGAGGTGCCAATTGGTATGGAGAACACTTGACCGGAGTGTTGTCCTTCAGTTGAATATCGTATTCAACTAGATGTGTTAAACCTAACCTTTTTGTGAGTACCTGAGGAAAATCATTAATTATTTTTTGAATGGTGTTTTTATCGTTCTTTTGAAGATGACCTAAAGGATCAGGAGCAGTAGATTCAGATGTTGTGGACACTATAGGTTTATACGCAGAATTACTAAAATTACATAGAGGAAAAACAATAGACCTTGAAAATTTGAAATAGAAGTTTTTTGCTGAAAGATCAAGTACCAGTCCCGTTTTAGATATGAAATCTGATCCGAGGATCAGAGGACACGACAACTTATGCGCCACCAGAAAATCCACATTCCAACTACAATGTTCCATTTTAAGATGAAGACGACAAGAGTAGGAAATGGGCAACCTTTTTCCAGAAGCCGTGACACAATCAGCCTTCACCCTGGTTATGGATTTAAAAGCCTTGGTGTTCTTTAATTTTTTAAAAAGGGCTTTAGAAATGACGCATCTTACTGAACCGGAGTCCAGCAGAGCCTTAACTTTAATTTGCCCAAAAGCTACTTCCACCAAAGGCAAAAACTGATCGTTCAGACCCCTAGATTTAAGAGAAATGTTATTTTTTTTTTGAAGTTTGTAGTTGGAAAGCTTAGAGCTGGAATAGGTTTGCCTAGACCTATTCCGTAGAGAGAAGAATTTACAACCCCAGATATAGTGACCGGGTATGCCACAATGATAACAGATGGGAGTAACGTAATTTTGAATATTATTGCCGAAATTGTTTGTTCTTAAATAGGAAATTGAGTTTAAATTTTGAAAAGATGGTTTATTAAAGAGATGTGGTTTCGTGTTATGTTTAAATCCGATGTGGTTGGTTTTTGAACGGGAGGCTGGCCTGGAGCTACCAACTAGACTCCAAACCTGCCTCCGTTTTTTGGAGGATATTGCCTTGTTGGAGGCCGGTTCCGACACTCTGGGCTTCTATGTCCCGGCTGTCCGCAACTGTAACAGACCACTGGTCTTGTAGGTCTAAAATCAGTACTTCTACCTTCGGGTCTCACTAATGGAGCCCTTTGCTTGTCAGTATACATGACGTTATTGACATGTGCACAGAGCCGATCTAAGTCTGCAAAGTTTTTAGGTTTGGCAACAAAAACTAGGCAGTTGCGGACTTCCGGAGACAGTCCCTCCAGAATGACGTCCGTGACCTCCAATTCGGACTTATCTAAATTTAAAGTTTCTGCAGCCTCTTTAATTTGATTAACAAAAATGTGCACCGCCTCGTTAGTCTTCTGGGGCCTATAAAATAACTCCTGCACTAGAGAAGCCAACCTTTTCGAAGGTATGAAGAGACTTAAGGCCTCTTTGTGAAAAGTCTTAAATGTCTGATGTCTAATCAGACATGAATTTAAAGGGCCCTGAGCATAGGGCATCAGAACATTATTAATGTTTAAAGCTACGTCCGGGTAAGTTTTGACTATTTTTAGAGAAATTTTAAAAAAATTCAATAATTTGTCAAGGTCGAAACCATCTGTCTGAGGAATTGTCTTAATTATTTGTTCGGCAGGATGACTTAATTTTCCGTATAAGGAAATGTATTGACAGCCTTTCGAACTGCTAGGTGTGGTTTGCTGAGCCTCAGCCTGCGGCGTGTCCGCAAGGAGATTTGGCCCATTAGACCGAGATGGCTCTGCAGAGCTGGCTTTAGTGGTTCCCCCAGAGGGCGTTAGCGGGATGCTTACGTTTAGTTTTAGAGGAGCAACGGTTTGCTCAAAGGCTTTAAATTTTTCTTTGAGCGTAGCGAAATTGTTATGTAGTTCGGCCAGATCCCGTGGCACATTGTTGTCTGCTACTTTTAGTTGTTCAGTATGCACCCGATTTAGGAACTCTAGCCGTCTTCCGAAGACGTTTATGCGCGCACGAACACGAATCATTTTGATTCCTCTTTCGGAATCGAGGTTCTCCAGGTCGTCTTGCAAGACAAACAAGGAGTTCCGGGCTAACGCTATTTGTTGCAAGAGGATGTCTTCGGTGAAGTTTCCCATTTCGGGCTCGACGCTGTTCTGCAGAAGGGACCTAAGAGAGGTTCGCATTTTAGTTACAATGTCTTTTTCACCACCTCTAGCTACTACCTCAAAAGCAAGCTCGGTATTCTTTAACGTGTCCACTAATCGCAGCAAATCCACTGCCATCTTAACTGTTGCTGATAATAATAGATAAAAAAAAATAAACCAAGTAATTTAAAAAAAAATTTCTTTTAAGAAGATGCCAAAAAAAAAATTAAAGAGCCAGAGAAAGACTCAAGTATTATATGTAGTGTAGATGTTGTGTATATGTGTGTGTGTAAGTATGAATCAATACAGACAACGAAAGAAAACTCGAGAAAATTTTTGAAGGAGTTTTTGAAATTTTTTTTGTTTTTTTTTTTTTGTTTTTAACTATTTTTGGATTTTATTATTTATTTAAAATTTTTTTGGATTCCCAAATGACCCCGCTGTCTGGATCAAATTCAGTGAATGAGTCGTGTGCAGTGTATGTAAATATATATATATAAAAAAAATATTTAAGCAGACAAAAATAATAATAAAAAAAATTTATCGAAATTGGTTTAGAAGTTTTTGTGTAAGTGTTTATAAAATAAATAAATAATAAAAAAGAGACTATAGATTTATAGAGATTTAAATATTTAAACTAAAAAAAAAATTTCATCAGCAACAGTTGTGCAGTATTTGAAAAGCTGCAAAACATAAAAATGAGCCTTGTTTAACAAAATAATTTTGAATTTAAATTTAGATAGTTCCAATGCGAAATTTTGAAAATTAACTACGGTTCCAGAATTTAAAATAAACCACGCTAGAATTTAATTTAACCACACTAGAATCTAGAATCAACCACGCTCTGCTACCAAAAACATGTTACCAGGGGACTTAAATTTAATAAAGGCGGAACTAAAATGGTAACGATGTTTGAAAAGAAAAATAAAAAAAAGACAAAGACAAGTTTAATAATTAACAAGGCTCAAGTTTATTGAAAACAGAAAGAAATTTCGACGGTTCAGACTTTGTCATTTACAACAAAAGACATCCTGACACAAATCATCAGTAAAAAAAAAACTTATGATTAACAAGATCATAAATTGTAAAAGTTATAAGCCCTTAATTGTAACATATAATAATTTAGATAAAAAAAATTAATCAACAGATTCTAAACATTTATCCCCCCCTTTTAGTATATATATATATATGTTTATAGTTACAAAAATTTAACAATAAAAAAAGACAATGAGCACAGCTTAATAATTCACAGAATTATAATTAATCAAAAAAAAAGATTATACGCCCTTAAAGTAAAAGTATAATAATTTTAAAAAAAAAAATTAATCAAGATTTTCAAAAAAAAAAACTTATCCCCCCCCTTTTTAGTTTAGTTTATAAGATGATAGTTTCCTTTTAAACAGTAACAGAAATTAACAAAATATAAAAGAGCTCGATATTTTAAGTTCAAGAAAGATCATATCTATAGTTAACATGTTTATCACTAAACTAAAGTAACATAATATAATTGGTTTGAAAATTTCTTAAAAAAAAAGAAACTGTATTGGCCAATAAATTTATATTTAAATAAAAAAAAAAAAAAGGAAAAATAATTTAGAATTTTGAAATTTTGTTAATTGACGTCAATTATTTTAATTTAGAAACTAACCTCTTGGAGGTTGTCAGGACCGAAAATTGCATGCAGGCTCCACCCAATAAATTGTTATATAATTTATAAATAATTACAAAAGTCTACATCTAGAGAATAGTTTGAAGGAACACATATTTGCGGAAGTAAATTTAGGCACATAAATCATATGAGTTAGTTAAAGTTCAGTAAAGTCAGCTGTAAAAAAAAAAAAGGACATCACTTTTATGCACTTGAAAATCTGAAGTTATGTGATGCAAAAACGTGTTTTGCCAACAGGACGAAACTTGCTAGGATGATTCGCTGGTTTGCGCAATATGAGACAAGAATTTCTCTATTTCTCCTACCAGCATATTGGCTGTGGCAAACAAAAAACACGTTTCTTTTAGCGTCTGTGCAAGATCAGACATGTTGTAGCATTAATGTTCTTTATTGAAGAAAATATCTGGTTATTTGTCAAAATTAAAGTAAATTAATTGCATCACAGAAATTCGTTAAGATAGTAATTAAAAGCTTCTTAGATGATTATAAATTTATTTATATATATAGTTTTGTTTTAAAAGAAAGCTTGTATAAGACTTGTAAGATTCTTCAAAAGTCTGTAAAACGAAATTTTCTGATTTAGAAGAAATTTCTCTAATTGTTTTATATTTGACATGTTCAATAGGATATTCTGATCATTTAATGTTCAACATTAGTCTGCACTTATTTCACAAAATTGTTCAAAACTTAAAATGTGCCTTTACAAGGTTTTGTAAATGATGTTTTAAGAAAAGAAAATTTTTATAATCATTTAGTTTCAAAAGAAAATAGAATATTAAATAAAACATGAAATACATATTTTAAAGAATACATGATAATTAACAAATTATTTTAAAATTTAACAAAATATATAATATGACAAAATCTGTAAGGTTGAAGTACCTGGTTAATCCTGTCGCAGTTCACGTGAGCATGTACCGAGAAAAATGATGGTTATTTTAACATTTTGAACTAGGTTATTTAAACTAAAACGCACGAACTGTGAATTAACATGATGTTGTATGAGACTTGTAAGGTTAGAGAGAAAAAAAACTTTTGTTAGATGAGTGATGCAGAATGTAGACCATGTTGTTATCACATCTAGACTGTTGACCGGGTATTAGAGAAGCTAGCTTGACCGGCGAATGGACTTTGTGTTCGGTATCAGGCGATGCTTGGTTTTGGAGCGGGCCGCCAGGTGCCAGCATCTGTCAAGGGACGGAAATTGGACGTGGAAGAGTGTTAATGAAGTTATATTGCGGATGTGCTTTTTGAATTTAAATGCTACATTAATTCGACAGTCTCGTTTAGTACCAGCTCCAGGGAAGTCTTCAAATAGCAGCTCCAGGAAAGATCACCAACTTTACTCAAGTCTGAACAGGAAATCGTCGTGAAAATATATTGTCAACGCTCTGTACTTCGCCAGGTTAATAACGGTGCCCACAGAAAGGATCGGCCTTGCAGACAACGTGACATCCTACAACAGCTTAGTATAAGAGATTTTCACTACGGACTCCGGCAAACATTCTTCTAGAACTTGTCGTCATCAACAGATTCATCGAGAACTGGACTTCGGGATATTCTAGACAACTCTAAGAAACCATCTCCAAGATCTTCCAACATTCTCAGAATCAGGACGAGCGGACTTGTGCACTTCACAAAAACAAGGTACTGCATAAATCAAGCTTTTTTAATAAATAAAATATTTTTTAATAAACTTGAATTACGTCCAAAATTATTAAACTCAATAAAGTTAAATAATAACATTTTAAAGACAAAATAAAGTCAAAATAAAGCCAATTTTAAATTCATTCAAATAAAGAGATATAAAATACAATAAAATTCGAGTCCAATAATAACGCAATCAAGTAACAGATTGGAAAGGAATAAATAATAGGATTCATATTTATGTGTATTAGAATAAGAATATAATTTGTTAGTTTTAGTGAATGTTAAAATTGTTTAGTATAGTAGATTTTCAGTTTGTTAAAAGAGAAAGCATTTAATATAAATTGTCAGAAAAGGCGACAATAATTGTTGTAAGTGATTCGAAAGAAATCCATTGTTTCTCACAGTAAAAATTAAATTGTAGACCTTTAAATAAATTTGTTAAATTTCACTGTTGAATATTTTAATTAAAACTAACCTATTCAAAGAAACTCAGTACATTAGAAAGAAGAAAAAGTAAGTGCTCACCGGTATAAAGTTAAAAATTCAAAAAAGAGCAAATTTTGGTGTTAATGAATTAAAGAGCTCCAAAGGGCACACCCTTTGAAAAAGAGTCTGGAGTTTTAAGAAAGGTAAGCTAGTATAAGAAGTGAATATATTAATATAGTAAAATTTCCTGTGTTAGCATAAGTTGATTAAAATAAATTATTCTTGTGTGACATAAGAATCAAGAGCCATATCAAAACTATTAAACTGCGAGGGGATCACTCTCTATATCGCGGGTTGTTTTGGTAGGGTCTTGCAGCGTACCGTAAGGTCCGTCTGTTGCCGTCAGCCCAAGCGAGGGGGGGGGGGTGCGTTGCAGTGTGTGTGTGTGAGTGCGTGTGTGTGTGTGAGTGCGTGTGTGTGTGTGTGTGTGTGTGTGTGTGTGTGTGTGTGTGAGTGCGTGTGTGTGTGTGTGTGTGTGTTGCCCCGCTCGTTCAGTTCGCTCGGTCGGAGGTTCGTGCCCCACGTTGGAACGCTACTTGCCACGCTCGCTCCGCTCTCGAATTTAAGATTTTTTCGTTCCCTTTTTGGAACGCCACTTACCGCGGACTCTTAAACTCGCTGTACACTCACCACCGTAAGGCGAATTACCTTTCAACTCAGAACTAACGCGGACAAGGCCAAGATGCTCACTTTTTCCTTTTATGCAATCAAAGATATTGCAAAACTTGGCTCTAGTAAGTATGAGCTTGTCCTCATAAACTTACCAATTTTTAATCTACGCAAAATTCCCTGAATTTTATCTCAATGCTCGATTATTTGACTCTTTATTTTAAAATAACTCTCTCTCTCTCTCTCTCTCTCTCTCTCTCTCTCTCTCTCTCTCTCTCTCTCTCTCTCTCTCTCTCTCTCTGGGGAAGTGCTTTTGGGAGAAATCGGCTCTTAAGTTCTGATAATAACTTTTAAAAATTTCAAATTATATTTCCAGAGCACACATATAATATTTATATTCAGACAAGGTTATTAGCATATACAGAATGGATATATATAGAAAACACAACAAAATTTAGAAATGAATTATGTATATATTCTTTTCTTTTCAGCACAGTTTAAAAAGCGAATTCAAAATTTTTATAACAACAAAGTTGATTAAACAACAACAAAACAATTTAAAGATTTGACAAAGATATAACTAGGATTTTTCCTATATTCTAAACAAAAATAAAAAACGCTAGACTTTTCAGACAGAACCACAGACAGTTTTTCCTGTACTGAAAAAGTCGTATTTAATTATTAATTATCTATAACACCAAAGCAGTATATAAAAATGATTTTAATTTTTAATAATTCCCCTAATGACATTATAATTGAAATGAAGTTAATATTTGCGAATTATTCCTTAAGTATATGATACCTTCACACTTTATTAGAAGTTCTTGTTGGTTTTGGAATTTGTTGTTTAATTTGGCTGATGCTGATATGATGTTTTCGGTCCAGATTCTGTAAACTGCTAGGTAGTTGAATGCTGGTCTCGAATTCTGCTAAGTTGCCTTGAAGTTCGAAATGAGTAGAAATTATTCTAAGTCCAATTAAGTAGAGTGACAGTTGTATTTTCCTCTCAGCTCGGAGTCTGCTGCCAAAGATACGTCTTCCTCGCGTCGATTCCAAAACAAAAGTACCCGTCTTTCGACGGATAAAGGATGGTCTCCCTTTCTGAGGGAAGATTCCCACTACCTGGAGCCAATTTTTTTCCCTTTTAAAGAGAAAAGTATTTTCTTCCTTTTACGTGTTTTCAGGCCCTTTTGGTCTGAAATATTCACACTATATATTTTCTAATCATAGTTTTTGACTACTGAATAGTTTTCTTCCTTTATTCCTTATTAAAACTCCTTTTAAATAATAATTTATTGTATTTATTATTCAGTGTTATTTGTGATCCATGTTGGCATTGCAAAGTCCAATTTCCGGATTCTCACTGAGGGTTCGCGCGCCGCTCTACAAGATTTTTCCTGAAAATTTCAACTTTTGTCGTTTTTTCGTTCAACTCGCTATAACTTTCGAACGCCCGGTCCGATTTTCAAGTTCCTTTCGGATTCTTCTTCCTCTCCATCTTGTGGGTCTTGTGGAACTTGATTCGTCGTTCTAGTACGCTTCGTTCGCGAGTTATCGCCCTTTTCCCGAAATTCGGATTTTCTTCTTTTGAAATTTTGAGATAAGACCTTTCTCAAAATTCTTTTTACGGAATTATGTTCCTCTTCTACTATGACGAAAAAATCTGTTTGTACTTTTTACGTAGCTCGCTTGGTTCTCGAGTTATACGTCCTTGAAGTTCCAAAGTTTTTATCGTCGTGTTTTTAGTTCATAAAAACCCCCCCATTATATATTATCGTTTCTGCTTTGATGTTTTACACATTTACACACTAGACATATATAATTACATTGTTATTTCTCCCCTTTATCTTTAAATTTAACCGCTTTTGGGCTTTAAAGTTTTACTTTTTGTAATTATTATATCTCCCATATTTTAATTTCAAATTTGAATCTAAGTACATATTATTGTGCCCTATTGTGGTCTCTTCAATTGTACTTATTATCATTTTTTAATTAATCCCCCCTTCAACTCAAAAATTCCAAAAAACTCCCCAAGAATGACTTTCTAAGTCCATTCTCACCTGTTTATTATTATTATTTCATATCTTTTATTTATGATTATTGTTAGTTCCCCTCTTAGTTATGATTCTACGTTTTTTGAATTTTGAATTTAACTTTTTTCCAAATTTTAGGTTTTTGAGCCCCTATAAAAACTTGAATACCTTTTTTGTTTTAATTGCTTTTAAATTTATTTGTTTATATTATTGATCGGTTGATTCTACTGAACATTTATTTATATTAATAATTTAGTATTTTAATAGAATAAGAAACGAGGCAAAGTGACTTTTTACGTTCCAGCTTGTAGATTCGCAGCTTGGCTGGCGTGACGTCATCGCCCCACCTCGCCTCCTCTCTACATGGTTTTATCGCGGGAATTTAAACTGCTTTAAATTGACTTGAAACTTTTGGCTCTCGGCAAACCGGGACGTGTGTGTGTGTGTGTGTGTGTGTGTGTGTGTGTGTGTGTGTGTGAGAGAGAGAGAGAGTTTGTAAATTGGTAGAACATAGGTCCTGGCATAAACCATTAACGACAGAAGCGAGGACTTGTGGAAAACCGAGGTCCTGAAGCCAAGACCTCGGTTTTAGATAAGTGCAGTTTTGCATTGTAAAGGACTTAAATAGCATTTTCTGTTAATATTTTCAAAATTTGAGCGAGACCTCGGTTTTCTTTACTATACGGGTAGAGTGTTTTGGAGTGTAAGTTAGTTCGAAGTGTGTTTGCGTAGAATGCTCTGCAGTCACCAAAGTTACACGGAGCTATAAACGGATGTAAGCTTACTACTACCGGATAAGTAATGTCCCTTTAAAAAACAAGTCCCACTACCCTTCGCTGCCCTCGATTCATTTTCCGACGTGTCGTGAAGTCTCCATATTTATTCTAACTTTAGTGCTCGAAATGAAGAGAAATAAAACCAAACTAATTACTTTTCAATCATACCGCAACTCGTAATTAAATTATTTACGAGCACCTCAATTATTCACGAGTATAACGTGAATCAAATACAACTGTTTTAGTGCTATTTATTTCCAAAAATAATTTGGTTGTTCTTTTTAAACTTATATTAATTAACGTATTATTGGTTCTTAAACAGCATATTATACAGCATTTTATACACATATATACACTTTACAGTTCTGCTGCGTCAATGGGATTAGATTTTGGACGTATATAGACGCAGTATCACAACTCCTTAGTAAATATTGAGCATTAATATTATTTTGGTTTTTGAAGTTCCATACATATTTCCTTATAGTTTTTTACTTTCAGACTCTGTTTAACATTTTTTAAAGTTTGAGTGGAGTTAGTATTAATGCCATATTAGTGAGCAATATACATTTTGTAGTACAACGTTCGACCAATAGACAGGCCCGTGTATATAGTTTGGTGTATATCTTCAACATCTTTGAAGGGATAATGCGTAAGCTTGTCACGCTGTTTTTACAATGACTAATGTTACTTTAGAACCTTTAAAGGGAAATAAGTGTTGACTTTTGATGGAAACTTCTGACTATGTCAAGTGAAACCAGAACCCCATAGTATGCAATAGTTGCATTATATATATAATTACGTGACATTTATTCCTATATGTATTCTTTAACATACTTTCAAACATTAATGTAGGGAGCAAAACTTTACTAAACAATAAATACAATAGTGCGGTATTGTATTACAAAAATCAAAAGTAAATTTGTATGTTTTTATAGTATTAGCACATTTTGATATTTCCACGTTAGCTTAGCATTTAGTGATTACCATTTGAAGTTGTTTAAAATTTAAGTGATAATTAATTTTATAATCGCAACAAGAATTTAATTCATATTAATCGAAATTAATTTAAGAAAGCAATGTTTTATTTTATTTTTACTTGGAGCTAAATTTTTCCGTCTTCGCTAACTTGTTGGGTCCTAGAAATTTTAAATGGCGCCTCCCTTTTGACTCTAAACCAATATTAATGCAAAAACGACCGTCATAAAATTTATTCGATGTTGATTATTTATATTCATATATTCTTTTAATATATTTCACTTATTTAACAACATAATCCTCAATGGGTCCGATTAAATCATTGGCAACAAGTAGGTCTGGAACTATATAAACAGGCATGGAACATTGAAGGAAAAATTAGTAAAATTTTTTAGTTCATTTTATAAACGTGTTAAATTTTTATTTACTACTTTTCAGTCATGTACAATCCAGCTTAATACAAAGCAGAAATTTTGCAATATAAATTAACAACAACGGAGCGAGATAAACATATTTCACAATATGAACAGACTTTTTCGTCTGTTTGTATTTATTACAAAATAAGTTTGAACAATTGAGTTAAAACATAAATTTCTCTTAAACTAATTAATAAAATTTAATAATTATGACAACAAAATACATATGTTGTGAAAATTTCATCAAGATACAATAAAATTTAATTACTTTACAACGAAAAAACCAATTTCTTCAAAACAACATTGAAATAAATTTTAAGAAGTAAGTAACATAAACTTTTTGTGAACTTTATTGAAATGCGACGATACGCCTTTATTAAATCATTTGTATCTCGAAAATCACCGAACGGATTTGAAATATCAAAACATTTTTTAATTCACAATTAAATTTTCTATAAACTATCAACGCTAGACTTCTATAACTATCTTATCTAGACTAATATTAATTAAACAATTTACAACCATTTACCGCTAAGGGTCTGGTTGAAAATAGTGTCAAATTAAAACTTGTATAGGCCTAGTCTATTTATTTATAGATTTTGTTACAATATGCAGGAAATGTTCTATATGACAATATAAAAATCATACAAAAATTTGAAAATGATATATATATATATATATATATATATATATATATATATATATATATAATGTTTTGATTTATGAACGTTTATAGCAAAATTGTAAACGATTTCTAAATACTGCTATATTTATTGGTTTATTACATACGTTTATTAATCGCTGTAGTTATATTCTGATATACCAATTTATAGAAAATGTAATTGTGAATTCAATTTTCTTTAGATGATTACCATCTGTTCAACGGTTCTTGAAATAAACACAATTTAGTAAACCAGCGTACTATGTTTTGATTTTCGTACGGAGAGTATAAGAATTGGGTAAGCGATAGTACAAAAACGCTTATATTATATCGAAAACTAATTATCGGAAATTATTTTGTAAAATGGATTCGGATTCCTCATAAAATTTACTATATTTATGTTTTTATGTACGGACAATTATAGTTTAACTTTTTGAATTAATTTACGCAAATGTATAGGCTATTTAAAACGAATTATATACAATTCATCGCAGTTTTTAATACAAATTAACCTAACAACAACTAGCCTACTCATAAAGATTTTATAGATAATTTTATTGTGAATTCAAATATTTTTTCAAAACAAAAATCCATCAAACGGTTAAAAATATATATCAATTTTTGTTGAGCAAGTTACGGAATACCCGAACATTTACACGACTGATAGGTCTAAATTTCATTGTTTCATTACGTAGCCTTTGTTCATAATATATATGTGTAAATAATGAAATTATTATTACCAGGTATGATCAGTGATTATAACTACAGTACATGTTTCTGGTAATAACTTAAAAATTTTTTAAAGAAAATATACCAAGAATTTAATTTAATTCTTAGAAAATGTGGACAAATATATTCAATAATTGACGATTTATTTTATTTGTTGGTCAAGAACATTTAGTGTGTTAAAGAATAGTTTCAAATCGACCAAAACATATATATTTTTTTAATTCGGGAATATTAATGTGGCTGATATTTTAGTGAATTGGCGCTTGCTTTGTCATTGGCAAGCCGTAACCGTGTACCGTGGGAATTGACACCAAACTTTTGTCCCACTTCACACACACAATGTTTAATATTTAGATAATGAAACCACTGGTGATTTTGAAAGTTTAATTTAAAAAGTAAAATCGTCTCGAAACGTAGAATAGTTCATGAGCATTCTTCACTTGTGTACCGAATTTCAAGTAAATATTATCACTATTTTAAAAATAGATCTAATTACTGCTTGAATTGTTGCACTAACGACGGTACTATCCGAACGTGTAACAGTATCTATTTTAGAAAATATCCATGGTAACATCTGAAAAATAGGTATACACATTTATTGGTAAGTGTATTATTAGTGTACCGAGTTTTGACATAACATAGAGAAAATATTATACAATAAAGTCAGTAACGCGCACTAAACATACCAACGGTAGGCCCTACTGAAAATATAAATGTTTCATCCGGTTCAATTAAAAACATATTTAAGATATGACTTGAAACTCGGTACACATGCAGAATGTAAAACATGCAGAGAAACTTGTATTCCAAGGTTGTAGTAAATATCTAAACATTTTATATTAACTAGTATATGTTTTATTAGAAAACCAAAACTGAAGTCGATACCTTGAAAATTGTTGAAATTGGAGCCTATAAATCCATGCAGTTTCGTAATACCCACCGCAAATTTACAATTTTCTCGAAATCGGCTCAAATGATATTGATGAAATTTTTCTCAAGAGTCCAGAACAAAACGCATTTGGTCGACATCTACAAAAATTCCGGTTCATGTGTTATTGGAAATCGTTAATCGGTATCGGTTATGGGAAATAACGAAAAACAATCGTTATCGTGTTTGTCATTATGTACGTTTTTTTTGGGTTATTTAAAAAATAGTATAGTTTCTTTGAGGTATTGAAAGCAACGGTTACATTCTCTTTAGCCAGTCTATGTTTTGGAGTATGACTCGATGCTGATCCATATTCTGTGGAGACGTAAGTTTGCTTTTTCTTTTTAATAATGGGTTTCTTATTTGTATGTTACCTGATGAGTTGGTCGATATCTGAGCTCTTGTACCAATTGTATACTGCGATGGGTTTAATTATGTTTACTTCCTGCCCATACTTCTCCTTGTCTAGAGGTACTGAGATTAGCCTGTTAACGAAACTATTGTAAGCTGCCATTTTTATATTACATGGATGATGGGAAGAAGCGTGTAAAGTCTGGTTTGTAGTGGTAGGTTTTCTATAGACGTTGAACTTAACACTATTGTTTATTTTTGAAAAAAATGATAGGTCTAAAAAGATTAAATTGTTATTTGTTTGAACTTCAACCGTGAATTGGAGTTTTGGATGCATTGTGTTTACGAAGTTAATCAGAGTTTTTAATTATCTATTGTTGCCATCGAAAAGTACTATAGTATCGTCTACATCAGAGGTTCTCAAAGTCCAGGCCACCACGGACCCCTACCTGAAAACTTGCCAACTTTGCGGACCCCCAATTTATATGATACATTTCAATCTTATTTCCTAATATGTACTTACCAAGAATTCTATATATTTATTCAGTTTTCTATATATGTTTTAGAACTACTGTCTATTTCATTACTTAACACTATTATTTTGGGCTGTGTTAGTCAAAATTAATTTAAAAATCAATACCTAGGAATAAATAATGTTATCAAATTCCAAATGTTCTTACAAATGTTATTAAAGGTTTACTAGTAAGAACGAACTTATTGGTGTTTGTGAACAAAACATTGTTAGCCTCGTTTAAGTGCTGATATTCTTCATATGAGTTGTACAACAAAGACGTATTAGGATTTTAAATGACAAAACGGAAATGCTCAAACGTGTTTAATTACACAAAAAGTAAGAAAGTAAAACATAGGCTAGTAACTTATGAACATAGTTATCTATAATATTTTCAAATAATATTTATCAAGTCTCCTTTCACAAATCATTGTGTCATCGTCTCTTGAGTTTTCACAGATAAATCAATGGGACGAATGAAGTTGTTTCTTCGATTTGATAATATCCAAGGTGTTGGGGAGAATTGTTGAAATTTTCAACCTCAATGCTGGTTCAATATTCTTAAGTCGATTTCTTTTAACACTTTTTATGTTACAAAGTGTAGAAAATGTTTGCTCACACAAATAAGTTGTACAAAAAGGGACAAGATGTTTGAGTGCTTCGTTAGCTAAATCTTTGAATTCAGACTGGACAAGAAACCAAAAATGACATAAATCATTTTCTTCTTTGTAGATAACTTCCCAAGTCCCACTGCAAGATAACTCTACTAATTCATCTTGCTTACCTTCAGAGAGGCTTGAAAGACTAGCAATATCTCTTTTTTTAAATGGGTATCTCATCCAGTCATTATTGGTATCTGGTTCAGGGAAGTACTTTCTCAATGCATTTGACAAATCTATCATATGCTCAACAATTATGTCTTGGACTTCTGAGGGAAGACTTTCTTCAGATGTCGTTAGAAAATGTTGTAAAACAGGCAAGGCAGTGTAGGACTTTTTTGCAACTCGACCTGCCCACAGTTTCAGCTTTTCAATCATTGCTTCGATTTTTTCTTCTACAATGAATACATTGATATCAGTTCCTTGTAGCTTCAAGTTTAAAGCATTCAAATGGGTAAATATATCAGCCAAATACGCAATTTTGCAGAGCCAAGAGAAGTCATTAAGCTTTTCTCGTAGAGTAAATTTTTCATGTTTTGTTTCCAAGATAAATAATCTCACTTCATCAGCAAGTTCGAAAAAACGCGTGAGAACGTTTCCTCGAGAAAGCCAGCGCACCTCTGTGTGTAAAAACAGCTGTTCGTGGTCACTTCCCATTTCCTGACAAAGCAAGGTAAAAAAGCGCGAGTTCAAGGGTCGTGACTTTATGTAGTTAACAATTTTAATAAGTTCATCAAATACAGTTTTCAATTCTAGTGACATTTTTTTTACTGCTAGTGCCTCCCGATGTATTGAGCAGTGAGTCCATTTGACATTTGGAGCAACTCGCATCACTCGAGCCATCAATCCCGTTTTATAACCAGCCATTGCTCCAGCTCCGTCAGTAGCCAATCCGACACACTTATTCCAATCTAGTTCATGTTCCTTAACAAAATAATCAAGCGCTTCGAACACATCATTTGAGTTGTTATGAAGAACCTCTTTACAAAACACCAGGTCTTCAAAGACACGTTTTTCGTATTCGTAACGAACAAAAGCTAACAAGTGAGATTTGTCAGTTAAATCTGTACTCTCGTCTAATTGTAACGCATACATTTTGGTGGTTTCCAAACGTGTAACTAATTGAAAATGCACGTTATCTGACATATCATCGATCCTTCTTTTAACTGAGTCATTGGATAAAGAAATCGAACCCATTTCTTTGGCCGCAGAATCACCCAGCATTATGCTGCACATAGTTTTGGCAGCAGGCATAATTAGCTCTTCTCCGATGTTAAAAGGCTTTTCCGATTTAGGAATCAACAAGGAAACGGCATATGATGCCATGGTCGCCTTTTCATTTGCAGTGCCTGTTGCAATTTTTTCAATTTGAGTTTTGGATTTTTTCAATTTATTGCTTTCTATTTTAAAGAATTCTATAGACTTACCCAACAACTCGTAGTGCTTTGTTTCTAAATGCCTACGCAGCTTAGCAGGTTTCATAGATTCATTAGACAGAACTTCAAAGCACACTACACATTGCGGTTTTTGTTCACTGTCTGTACCAGCCTGAACAAATCCAAAATTTAAATATTCATCACAATACTTGCGCTTTTTAGCTTTGCTTACACTGGCACTGGATTTTGAACACGACGGAGTAGCAAGGTCAGGAGGGCTCCCGTCAGGCATTGCCTCTTCATTCGTACGTTTAACTGTGCCTGTTTTTAACCAACGATCCATTACGGATTACTTGACGTTTTCACTAAACACAATGTAATACATAAACGGAACTAATGTACTAAAGAAAAAACCTTCGCAACACTACACTGTAATGTATTTACCACGGCAACGAGTCAAAGAAACATAGAGTGACAATATGCGAGAGTATTTTTGAGGTTAAGAAGCACTGTTGATGTTTTGTTTGGTTGCCAAGACGCGCATGCGCAATACGCATCCCCCTTCCCTCTCAGCGCTCAATCTGTACACAGTCCCTACACTCCCTACAGTGTGTCAACTGAAAGAGTGAAAGTCACTGCTACAAACTGTCCTCACTGCCAACTAACTAATTGTAGTTATATATCTATGCTATTTATCTACTCCAGCTACATGTTGTGGTTGAATTTAACTTATTTTCTACTTTTTAGCAGGCTAGCACCCCGGACCCCCTGATACAAGCTCGCGGACCCCCAGGGGTCCGCGGACCCCACTTTGAGAAACTCTGGTCTACATAATATCTGAAGACTATTTTTGGCATATTTCGATTCATTTCAAACCAGAGATATTTGTTTTAGATTTGTCCTTCCAGCAGAATTTTGTCCTTCCTTACTTCCATAGACAGACTAATCGCGCAACACTTAGTTACGTTTTTGTGGAAACTATATGTTATAACTATAGTATAAAGTAGAACCTTGACCTTTTTTAATTTGTTTTAAAACTTTCAATAATATCCACGATTACTTTTATTTTTCAAATTTACCAGTCACTTACGCCCTTTGTATTAACAGAGCCGTTCACATAATTAATGTAATTACCATTTGTTAATTTTATTTTTAATATAAATATGAAATGTATAAGACATAAACTTAGGGATATTTTGTTAAGATCTTGTAAGGGAAAAACTTTTGTCATACATGATAAAACATTATCAGGAGGTGAGTGACCTTCAAACCAGTTTATATCTTGACTAATAGCTCCTTATCTCTTGTTCAACCTTGAATGTTTGAGTTATCCTTTGGGAATCAAATGCAATATTCGTATTTCTATTAAATTAAAATTGTTTTAAAATAGACTCCACCTGTACAACAAACATTAATATTTCTCACTTTTTTATTTAATTATGTTATCAAGTTGCAAAGACAGGTCCATAAGGAAGAAAATATTTGGTGCAGTCAGCTGTTCGAGAGATAAGTCTACTGGCTCACAACTATGTCAAGGGTACGTCAGTCGTATCCCTGCTTTGATTTCTGTGTTGAGATGAACAGTTTCTTTAGCTGTATACAACATCGCAGTTTTTTTAGCTGCCTTGCGGTCGGCGTTTTGTACTATAACATAAAGAAGTTTGTTATATATTATTTTAATCTAATTTACTTTATTTACTTTAAACAAAAAGCCACACGTTGTGCGACCAAATATAACATAAAAGATGTTATATATATATATATATATATATATATATATATATATATATATATATATATATATATATTATCTTTGATTACACTAAAAGTTAAGTTATTTTAATTATCTTGAAAACTAGGATGGATTAGTTAAATTAGTTCCACAAAACAAGTTTTTACCCTTTAACTATCTTCAGGATTTATTAATCAAACAATTATTTGTAACAAACAAGTATCAATTCAATTAACTATTCATTGAATATCTTAAGACTACTTCATTCTCTCACACTTGCATTCTTTAAAACTAATTTACTCTAATACACAATATTATTGATGAGAAATTTAAATCTAAATTGATTATTCAATTTACATAAAATCAAAACTCTACCAATGTTCTACAGATCTTGTCCAAAATGTTCTTATTAAATTTATATCAATTTTATAACAAAAAACAAGACAAATTTCTTTAATTAACTTATATTTCCAAATTACTTTTATTTTGCCGGCTAGCTCCATTAATTTACTTTTAAATTAATTATAAAAAAACTTGACTCTTATCTCGGGCATGGGAACTTTTATGACTCATCAAAGTGAAATACTAACTCTAATGATTATTTATTATGAAATTTTGTACTTATCAAACAATTCTCCTCGTCCGCTATAATTTTGGCACTTTTACACAACACAATCACTAACGATGCACAAACACAAGACGTATCCTTATCCTGGGAGGTCGGATGCTGCTATCACTGGTTCATTGACGGATGGTGAATCTCTGGTGATACGTCCGCTAAACTCTGTTTGGTCTCCTTACTCGTTCTCGACTACTATGGATTTCGACGCGATGATTCTCTCCTCTTCTTTTAATGAATTTTATACTCTTTGACTCTATTTAAATTATGATTCTAACAAACTTCAAAAGAAACTACTAAATTTTGTGTCGGCTCTGCCTTTAAATTACCCGACGACTTTGAATTAAACCCTCAGGTTAATTCTTAACACTTAACACCTCCTACTCTGATTCCTAGCTGTAAGCCAAGACCTACACGCTCTTAACCCCAGTTTTAGACTGACTCTCCTTACCGTTGGATTTCACCTCTCCCGAATTTCAAGTGTAGCATCCTCTTCGCTTATTGGTCAAAATCTCATTTTTTAAAACTCAGGCCCTCTTCTGATTGGACCTCTAACTTTCTAAAATCGTTAATTTTTTCTTACACGCGCTGGCTTCGCCCTCGGAGATACCGTAAGGTATTCGCTTTCTCATTTTTCTTGGTTCCCAGTTTTATGACACGCAGCTGCGTTGAATAGCAAAACTCCGTTATGTTTTCTACTTATTTTTTATTTGTGTCGGCGAACTTTCTTCTCATAAAGTAAAACAGAATGTCTTCTTTCCCTTGTTCTTGTCACGTTTGTCAATTTGTACAGTTATCTTCCCAACTTAACCTTGCAGCTGCTATATCGGTAAGGTTGCTTGTTTACATGTGTTTTGTTTCCATTTACACATTCATACAATTATTTATTAATGTTAACTTTTTGATTGATTATTATTATTATTTTAATATTTGATACTAGGCCTAATTAATTATTTATCCATTGTGATCGTTTGAGATCGTTATAGTACATATCATAGGACCGCTACTTATTTTTTTTTTCAAACCTTAAGAAGTTTGATAACGAATAAGCTTACTTATATTTAGATATATACATGATCAGACCTTACTAATTTTACCGCCACTGGAGAGAGAGAGAGAGAGAGAGAGAGAGAGAGAGAGAGAGAGAGAGAGAGAGAGAGAGAGAGAGAGAGAGAGAGAGAGAGAGAGAGAGAGAGAGAGAGAGAGAGAGAGAGAGATAGAGAGAAGAGAGAGAGAGAGAGAGAGAGAGAGAGAGAGAGAGAGAGAGAGAGAGAGAGAGAGAGAGAGAGAGAGAGAGAGAGAGAGAGAGAGAGAGAGAGAGAGAGAGAGAGAGAGAGAGAGAGAGAGAGAGAGAGAGAGAGAGAGAGAGAGAGAGAGAGAGAGAGAGAGAGAGAGAGAGAGAGAGAGAGAGAGGCTACGTTCAGAAGCTGTTACTTCTGTTAAAGTTATTTATTTATTCAGAATAAAGTGTATAAAGTTTATTTTGGATGGGGAAATGGCTATAAAATGTATAACTATGATACATTTTATAGTTAATAAAGATGAGTACGTTTACTAGTTTTGGGCCCTTTTTTTAGAGTTCCCTAAAAACGTATGTGGGTAATTTCGACCTTTGTATATTGTCTGTTGTGCTAACCCCAATTGCATGCCAAATATCTGGTTAGCGGTAGCCTATAGTGAGAACAAATAAAATCGCGTCTTCTATTATGGGGGGGGGGGGCAGTGTGCCTACCAAGTGAGTTGAACGGCAGCGTATATGCAAAGATTTTAGTTTGCCGTCTCTAATTTGTAACGCCTTTTGATTGACTTTGAATGTAGAGGAAAATGTGTAATTTGGCAGAAATGTTAGTTATACATTTTAAAAGCCACCAGTATGCATCAAATTAGTTATATTTCACTCATATTTTCTTTACTAAACGTTAATTACTAAACGTTTATCAAGTTTTATCAATTATTAATGTGAGAAAAAAACATGAAAAAGTTAGTAAACGAGGAAAATTTTTATTTTTTTATCAGCGTCATAATGTCAGAGGCAAAGTTGTACATAAATAGTTTAACCTTAAGAATGTATTTACTTTTTTTGTCTAAGACGAGTAGTTTTGTTAAAGTGACAGGTTGAACACATTTAATAATGTAACGAGTTTCCGCTATGCACGGCACTGTCTACCGAGTTATTGTGCCGATCACATCAAATAACATATAATATTATCGTATTTAAATATATATTTTATTAAAAAATAGTGAAACTTAAACACGAATGACAAATTTTAACTTCATGGATGTGTTTACCTAAATAATTAATTGTTTATAGTAATATGACAAACTTTTACTTGCATTAATTTTTGTCTGTCATGTCACGTCCGGGTGGTTTGTTTACTGCATCTTTGTTTTCCCTCTAACAAAACTGCTCACACGCGACCCATGTGTTTTTGTTAAATGCTACCGGATGTTAATGCTACCGGATATATATCATTTTCTTTTCGCCGGTGAGAATGGATGTGTAAACTTTTCTCATAAGTAGGCCTACTTTTCCTGTTTCCCACAACTATCCAGAAACACAAAATTAACTCAGGCCTCAGTTGTTTTCGGGAAATCTAGGAGTAAACATCTGACTTTGATGTGAAGATTTTGATTTATACCTACTTCTGCTTTTGTTTTAAGAAATGGACACACACGATTATGAAGGTAAGATAACAATTATTATATTAAAAATTAACAAATAATCAATTTATCTCTCGTTTGAAAATATTGGAATTAATTGTAATACTATTATTTTTAAAGTAAAATGTATACACAATTTCGAGAGGAATAATTAACGATAGACTTAATATAATTTTAAATTGGGGAAGAGATGATTACAAATACTCATAGGCCTACTAATTATTTCAACTTAATTTGGTGATATAAATCTTTTATAAATATTTATAGCCTATTTGCAATAAACGTATTTGACCGTTTCTTCTTGCTTGTATTTCAAAATAATATAAATTTCTCAACATTTTAATAATTGTATATGTTTAATGTATTATTTTATAAAATCCGATTTTGAAATTGAAAATTTGTAAGAGATAATTTTCAAATTAAAATAGGCTAATCTACTACTATACTGATTTATAATAGAAATATTTAGGGTTTGGTTCTTCCAGTAATGTGATAAATAACACAAAAATGTAATTTTTTTTGGCTTATGTTAATAAATTGTTTTTAAAACGTAAATATTTCTTTCATTTTAAGTAATATATATTCAAAAATTAAACAGAATTATTTTTCATAATTAGATTATATAATATTGTTATATTTAACAATAGTAAATATTTAGAAAGGTATTTTATGATGCAAGTTAACACATTAGATAACATACAGCTAGATTAATTATAATTTTAAATAATTTATTATTTATTATTATAAATAATATTTATTATATAATAATAATAAATATTTATTATTATAAATACGTACATAGAATCCATATGATAAAAATGTTAAAATTCATCACCTAATATTCATTCTAAATATAGGCCTATGTATGTTATTTATATATTTTTCCTGTATATGATTAATGTATAAATTAACTATTATGACTAATGTAGGAGAATAGTTAGTAAAATGTTTTAAATTAGCCTAATTTTGTATACTAAATTTAACTTAAAACATATTTAGCTCAATCTACTCAATATTCTTTTCACAATTTTTAATTAATTTCTAACGATAATCAATTTAAATTAACATTTATAGCCTTCTACCAATCCAAATTTTAGCAACAAAATACATATTTCAGAATGTATTAAATTTTTCTCTAACAATTTTATTGACCTCTTACATCAAATTAGACATTACATAGACTACTAATACAAACCAGTTAAAGATAACACTGTTTATTAGGTAATAAGATTTCAATTGGAATTTGATATACGAATGTCAATAGGTCTAACAATATTAAAGCAAGTAGCAGACAAGTATAATAGCTATTCAATTTAATAACAACTTTTTAAAAATAATTTGAGAGTAACCAGTTGATTTACACAACAAATTTATAATTATATATAAATAATAAATTACAATTAATATCACTTAATTTACTAAAGGACCTAATATGTTATCCTGCAATTTGTTAAACTGGATTAATTATTATAAGATTACAATTATTATCAATCAAACTTAATATTATTTTAACCATTTGTTTCAAGTTTATAATGTTTAACTTGTAGGTTTTAACATATTTTTGAACATTTACATTTCCTATTATGTAACTTATATGTCCTGTACAACATTATGTTAAAACTGATTCGTAAAGGACCACTGAATGTGATTCGATTATATTTAATTAAATTAAAATGATCGATATCTGTTTATGTGATAGGCGTTGCTTGATGATTTATAATATTGTTTCCAGTTTTAATCACTTTCAAGTTCATCTGTTATAAGTAAAAATATTTATATTGCCTACTTTAATGGCATGATGTTACAATAAGTCCTCTACAAAAATATTAGGCATGACTTATCAGGGAGACCAGATTTGTCTGTGGTAGTGGCCAACCCAGGACACTTAAAATATTTTATAAATGTAATCCAAATCTAGTCCATTAACTAATCTAATTTTACAAAAATATCAGTTAACTTGTATGTTATTTGTTTTCTTATTTCCAGGAGATTTAGTCTTTAAAGTTGTTTTCCTGCAAGACAATGTAAAATACTCTTGCAAATCAGCCAGAGTAAAGGATAGGAACCTGATCAAGGGTGGAGATAAAAGACTGGTGCGTTGGAAAGATGGAAATTACTACAAGGCGATAATCAAACAGATTAGTAAGTAGTATTATATATTTTTGTATCGGTTAATATTGTATGCTTGAGGTTTTTATTGTAAGATTTTCAGTAGATTTCCGTGTTTAACTACCACTAACAAAGTGTCTAATACTATAATTTAACCTAAGTTACAGAAGAATTACATTATTAAAATAGAGTATTTCATATTACTCTTGTTAATTACTCAATATAAATATGCATAAATGAAAAAATATTGTAGAGAATTAAGGAGACCTGTGCAATTTACACAGTTATTTTTTCAGTATTTAGACCTGAACAGCGCAACTAATTGTACATGTTGTCCTGTACAATATAGCTGTACATGTATATACGCCTTTACACAAGTTATTAGGCATAATTAATTATTAGGTGTGCTAGTTTTACTTATCCAAGCAATTCTATTTAGGTTAAATAACTGTAAGTATAACGTTCTGAACTCATTGCTAAAACATTTTATGGATTCATAATGAATGCTGTGTCGTGCGTGTTAATTAATTATTGTAGGCGAAATTACTGCCAATGGTTTTAGCGTTAGTATAAAACAAATTGTAAATTTTGCATCTAGAGTACTTAACTTAGTATTTTTTAAATATATTTAAGTGGCACTAACGCTACTGAATATAAAATTTGTAAACAGATTTATCTCATAATTTTATTAGATCAGTGTAAAATATTTCTTAGTTTCATTTAATTCAGTACAACCACTCAGTACTACGTGATGTACATACCAGCTATAGCTGTACAAAATTTTTCAGCTTTTCAAAAATTCTATGGTTTAAAAAAAACAAAGTTCTTGTTACATTAGAAACGACTAGTCAGAATTTGGTCAGTTTTTATTAATTGTAATTCAAAGTAAACATAGTTTTTGTTTGTTAAAACTATATAATTGCACAGAAAATATTTGTATAAAATTATTAAATTTATATGTGTTTGTCTGTAACTTTGCAAAAAGGGAATAGATTTGGTTGATTTTACTTTTTTTGTACTAAGTAAGTTTAAATTTTTGTAAAATAATCTACATTAACAATGTGTAGGCTACTTTAAAAAGTAAATTTTTCTTGAGTAGCCTATTCTTTTACGTCTAACTGTTAGGGAGCTGTAGTTGGTAAAAATTTAATTTTACTAATAAATAATCGGCTATAACTCTTGGTTTGTTCCTAGCAAAATAAATAAAGAATAAATAAGTCTGTTAAAATAGTGTTCTGTCATAAAATGGTCGTTATAGTTGCTAAATCGAATCATTTTTGATGTCTTTGTATGTTATTGCAAGTTTTAGATACATCCAATGTTATTTTGCAAAATGTATACTGTGTCGTTGAATCCAAGTCCAAACCTAATCTTTACATCAATAACAGAATCGTCCAATTTGATTCACACTATAAAGTTAAGTGCAATCATACATGATGAAGTTACTTGATAATTAGTTAAGAAATCGCAAGGTTCACGAAATATAGATTTTCTTGTTGAGACTATATTTTTATTTATGTATTGGTTATTAAATTTTCTTTTATCCGAGCTTAAAAAACAAATGAAATTTTAATTTGAAAAACTAAAAGGTTTTGTGTCAAAATAAATTAATCTAAATATTTTCTGCAATTTATTTCTTGAGTTTTGTATGAATATATATGTTTTATTTTTATTTTTATTTATTGTTTAAAACCTATTTTATTTTATTTTAACACGATTATTTTTTGTCTAGGATCTTATGGTCTTATAAATGTAAAATTCACAGACGATAATTTGAAGTTCACAACAAGCTCAGTTAATGTGAAAAATTTTAAAGTACAAGCTGGGGATATACGTCACGTGAAATGGGATGATGGCAGATATTATCCAGCCCGTATTGAGTCTATAAGTAAGTAGTTTTCTTTTAACAAGTTATTGTTATCAAACACTTTCGATGCTAGATGGGAAGTGATCACCATCTTTTAAAACTAATTTATTAATACATTAGGCCTATATTTAAATTACAATGGTTGCCGAACCTTTTTACATTTTAAGTTAATTTTTAGTGTTACCTATAAAACATAGCATCAATATGGTGTTTGTCTGTATGTCAAAACTGTATTTTTCTCATAGAGGGATTGATGTAACAGGCCAAAATGTGCCATAGTCAGATTGATTAGAGCATAGCTTTCTCTTAATTTCACCACTTTTTGCGTTATGATTTTACTCTCATGTACTTTAAAACAACTCCAGATGATGTTGTAAACAAATTTGTTTATTAAAAAATAAATAATAGGAATATTATTTTAAAAGAACGATTGATTACCACGACTCCTAGCGGCAAATTTGTGAAATAATTTTATAAATTTGAATTGCCTAAATTACAAAATTCCCAACCGAATATTATGAATAACCAAACATTTCGAAATTTAATATTAGCCAAACCTCTATTTAATTGAAGCCTAAATTTCCCAGCTATCTATTAAAATTATAATACTACAGTAGAATGGTAGAAATAAAAGAGATTGACAAGGACAAAAATGAACTGTCAAGCACATAAATAACCGTTTTTGAACAACAACGCCAGAAATTTTACAACTATATTAAAACGATAACAAATACGACGAAATAAACATGGCCTACAGAAGGAACAGATAGTTTTTAATATAAAAGTTCACCTGAGAATATTTATAAATCTAAAAATGATTTAGAATATATATATAATCAACTAAAGTTATAGTTAAGATGGCGGACGAAAGAAATCAAGTCAAGTGATTTAAATAGATTCCGTAGACATTGAGATGAGGGAATTTTCGATTAATTTTAAAATAAAATCAAAATGTGTATATTAGTTATAAGACGACATATTATTTCAAAAGAAGTTAATTGGATCCTTAATATAATTTAACAATTTAATTTGCAAAATTAGAATAAATAAATATAAATGAAGTTATTAACAACTTCTTGCTTAATAAAGTAGGATCATATATTCATATCATTAGTGTACCAAATACATTATTAATTCAAAGAAATGCAAATATAAATTCGAATCTCTATGTACATTGTCTAACAATGGAATTTGTTAAAAAGTGAGTATAGTTGAAAATTTGAAGTAAATAAGACGTATTCCAAGTTTCTGCTACTAATTGAAGAAATTCATATAATTTAAAAATATATTTCATATGTCATAAAAATAATGAGAAGAAAAATAGAAGAAATCAACTGTCAAGTCAACAATTATTGCTTAAACAATATTTAGTGTATATTATAATCAGTACTTTAATGTATACGCTAACACAACGATTGTATGTGTGTGTGTGCGTCTGTATACACCGCTCTAAAAGTAAAATTACTAACACTTCTTTACACAACATGTTATTTACACTTTTTATGTATGTGCCATCGTTTTAAATAAAATTGTCTAAGACCATAGGTTATTGGACATCATATTTGGACACTGTCGGAACTCTATGTTATCACTGTCATCATTCCCTTCATTACAACTATCTATTTAATCACACACAAATCACACACTATCTAAGTAAAAGTCACACAAAAATCACATCAATACAGTAAAATGTGAAAACGAATATTAACACCCGCAAAAATGAACGAAATTAAAAACACTTTGCAACTACTTTATATTAAACTCATATTAGTCAAGCTGATAAAAATATAACCTTATCTGTAAAAATGCTTGCTCAGTTTCCGACATAAGCAACAAATTTCAAACAAAAAATGTCATCTAAATATTTTTTGGCAGATCAATACTTTTTGAATTATTAGCACCCACTTGAAAAGTATACTTTTCGTTTATAAAAATGTGTTATTTACGAACAACTCAAAAACTGAGCGTTTTATTAAAAAAAGTGTAAAAAACCAAAATAAACCTTATAAAAATACAAAGAGATTGGTTTTTTATTGAGTTTTCTAAGTACAATACTAAGCGATTTATAATTGGTTAAATATGACATTTTATTTTTGGGGTACTATACTCGATGTATTTATCGTCAAATAACGGAAAATGGAAATCTTTTTCGCTAAAAACTCATATAACCTTTTTTTAAAGGGCTTGTAAAACCTTCGAAATGAGCCCTGTTAAAAGTCATTTTGAATAAAACAAAGCGAGATGTGATGAAAAATAGTTGGATTCCTCTTTTTTGAAGAAGAAAGGGAAAAAAAGAGAGAAAAAAAACGAGCAATATAAGTAACACTATTTTTATCAGAATTAAAATTAAACATATATCTTCGAAAATTCATTTTAATTAGTGTTATTTATTAGGTCCAAAAGTTTAACCGGTTTAGAATGCGTATTTTTCGAAAAAAATCATGTTAAATTTTTTTCTGTATTTATCTAAAAAAAATAGCATTTTCCAGAATAAATCTAAATCTATAAATGATACGTAAAAAATGGTTGAATACAAAAATGTAGCTTTTTTATTATTGTTTGTATCTTGAAAAATAACGGATATACCGTACAGCCGATTGAATTTTGAGTTAAAGCGCGTAACTCACCTGTAATCAGCCCTTTGGCCCTACACTATTTAAAAAGAAAGGGTTTGTAAAAGTGTTGTTTATTAAAAATATCTTTTAATTATTTTATATAACTATGGAAGCAGAGCTATGAACTTCAATTTTTAAAATAGATCTAATTGTTGCACTACCGACGGCACTACCCGAACGTGTGTATCTATTTTAGAAAATATCCATTGTAACATCTGAAAAATAGGTATACACTTTTATTGGTAAGTGTATTATTAGTGTACCGAGTTTTGACATAACATAGAGAAAATATTGTACAATAAAGTCGGTACCGCGCGCTAAATATACCCCCGGTACTGAAGATATAAATTAAAAACCGGTTCAATTAAAAACATATTTAAGATATGACTTGAAACTCAGTACACACGCAGAATGTAAAACATGCAGAGTAACTTGTATTCCAAGGTAGTAGTTAATATCTCAAAATATTATGTTAACTAGTATGTTTTATTAGAAAACCAAAAATGAAGTCGATACCTTGAAAATTGTTGAAATTGGAGCCTATAAATTCATGCAGTTTCGTAACACCCACCGCAAATTTACAATTTTCTCGAAATCGGCTCAAATGATTTTGATGAACATTTTCTCAAGAGTCCAAAACAAAACGTATTGGTCGAGGTCTACAAAAATTCCGGTTCATGTGTTATCGGAAATCGTTAATCAGTATCGGTTATTGGAAATAACGGAAAACAATCGGTCTTGGGATTGATATAAAACGCATAATTTATCAAACTCGGTTTAGTTCAAATTTTAAAGTTATGCTAAGATTAATGGCCCAATTTCGTATTAAAAATTGCGAGTAAAAAGTATTACCGTTCAGGAATAGTTGACAAAAAACAAAAATGAACCTTGTCCACCGTCATTAAAGTGATTATGATTATATGAAAGAATTATATTCTATAGTATATTGTCTTGTATCTAATTACTCACCTCAAGACATAAAGGCTATCGCAGTTTCGAAAACACTAGGTTTCCATCATCAGGCCGCACAAAATAGTCAAATCACTTATTAGAGGTCGTCACATAACAATAAAACATTAAAAACACAACACAACGTAAAACCCGTTAACAGCACAAACATAGTTATTTTAGCCGAAATATCGCGTGCAATACCAATACCAGGTATATCTAGACTACGGAATTATTGCTGTACGCACAGAAACTCCTTGCCTTCTCTGTTATCTATCTTGGTGGTTATCTATCGAAGTGCACGGCTGTTTATCATGCTGGCTGTCTAGATGCTTACGGCATCGTAAATTAGATTTGATTTGAAGGATAGTTTAATTGGATATCTGTGTATTTATGGTTTTTGTCGATAAGATGTTAAGACTTGGTCAAAGCTTCATTTAAAAATTTTGACTGACAACTACCGACATGTAAATAAACTATATGAAGTAAATTAAACTACTTAAACACGTTAAATGATATCACAAAAAAATATGTAACACTATATATATTCAGTAATTCCGTGTTAACAGTAATTATATTACAATATAAACTTGCTTGGAATAGAAATTAGTTTAACCAAATGCAAGAAACATTTCTTGTTTAGACAGCGGGGGAGGAAGGGAAACCAGAAAGAAGTTAGTCTTTGTTTAGACTGTTAAGAACACAATGTCTTCCTTATCACAACTTTTCTTTATACGTTCCCTTCCTCTATCTTACCATCAATCAAAGTTTTTTTTTTTATACTTGTAGCATTATGACACTTCACATGTCCTCCTCATATTACTTGTGTAGCCTATAAAAGTTCAAATTTCATCGAATAAATTTATTGGTAGAATTTTCGTTTGATCCTTCAAGTCTGCGTTCATGGTTCATATAAAAATGTTCCTCGATAACTCGTGAACAGGATTTTTATTTTTCTGTTACCAACATGTACCGTTTATACCTTTAGGGTTTAAAATGGATTTTCATAAGAAAATATTTATCGTGTGTATGTTTTATTTGTTTGATATCTTGGCACATAAAAATACATACCTACATAAAATAAAAGTGTAATGTCGATTTATGTTGTAGCACTTCCCTTCATTCTTTACTCTTCGAATAGAAGATAAAAAATCCTGTGTACACAAGATTTACAGAATTTGATGCTCCTTTAAAAAATTTCTCAAATCGAATACCAAAATTAATCTATGGAAAAATATGAGATGAAGCTACAAATAAAGAGGACACCACATTACGTATTTTTTTGAGATGAGATTATAATATCAGTTATTCACAATTCAATTAAAAAGTGATGCGGTTAGGTTAGGTTGGGGGGGGGGTACACACACATAGGACACAGATTAATAAACAATATACGTAGCCTGGACTTTGAAGACTTCCACTCTTTCACTACAGTAAATACATCCTCATTTCGTTCCTGAGAAATGCCCTTTATTTGTAGTTTGTTAATTCTTAAGTACTGTTTTAAGTTGTACAGGTGGTTTTCAAGCTTGTTTACGTTATTTTTTATGCTGTTGTTTTCAATTATTTTAAAAAACTTATAAATAAAGTCGCTTTGCATAAAGTGGAATTAAAAAAAAAACAAGGTTGAATGCCATATTTTAACTTCCATTACACATTGGAGCACATTATACGTTCCAAGAATCAAAACCCCCCCTTCGGACTTATGATTTCTAAAATTTGAATTTACACTTAGACTGGAATTATTCAACTATTTGAATTTTACTACTCCTTACATGCGAAGATTTATGCAATCCTATGTGATAACCCTTTTCTTGGTGTGTTCCATTTGGAAGACTCTTTTTGAATTCTGTTACCGGTACGTCAAGAATGTATATTGTTACCCCTTACCCCCCCTCCAAATCATAAAGGGTCGGATATTTAAAAAAATTTGTCCTGACATGCAACTCAAGATACATACAAAGTTTCGTTAACCTTTTTTCAGTAATAATTAAGGGTAATTTGTTTTTATTTAATATTATTATTATTGTTTTGTTTTTTTTTTTTGTTTTTTTAGATCAACAGTGTACCAAGAAAGGTAAATATCTGAAAAAATGTGAACCATCATCAGGTGATAATAATAAGTTAGGGGAGAACTGTGCAGAAGAAGAGATGAATAAGGCAGAAGAGGAACTGCACCAAGCAGAAAAAGAGACATACAATGCAGAAGAGGTGACGGTTAAAGCAAAAGATAAGTATAAAGAAAATTACAATGTAGGTTCAAGGAATGAAGTACTATATACACGGGAGGCAGCAGCAGCAGCTACGAATTGTGAAGGAGAAGCAAATGCTGAGTTAAAAAACAAGGAATTAGTTGTAGACGACAATAGCAAAAAAGTAGAAGATGAACTAGGTATGGAAGATCTTAGTGAAAATACAGAAGATGAGGAATTAGGGGTAGAAAAGGACAGTGAGTATTCACAAGATGAGGAACAATTGGTAGAAGAGGATAGTGAAAATTCAGAATATGTGGAACTAAGGGTCGTAGACAATACTGAAAATGCAGAAAATAAGGAACTAGAGATAGACAAGGACTGTGAATTAAATGATGTCGGCGAGTCAAAAAATAGAGAACTAGACGAATCTAAATTGAAAACTGTGCAATTTGATGATAACTGCATTTCATCAACAGACAAATTTGAAAATGTATATAATATTAAGACCTTACGGGTGGCAGCTACAAATAATAAATCTAAAAGACTGTGGGATAAAAAACATTGTTGTTTGTTCTGCAAAAAATTAATTACAAAACTTCCTAGACACCTAGAACAAGTTCATCCAAACGAAAAGGAGGTAATTGAATTTTCAAGTTTACCTCCATCAAATCCAGTACGTATAGCACTATTAAACAAATTACGAAGTTGCGGAAATTACATTCACAATAATGATGTATACAATTTAAAACATGGAACAATAATTCCCAAAAGGAGGAAAGCTGAACCATCATCACCTTCAAAATTAATTCCATGTATTAATTGTAATGACTACTTTCATAAAAAAACATTATAGGCCTATAGACATATACAAAATTGTAAAGTTTCAAACACAACGCTACACACAGGAAAATGGAGATCAAATGTGACACGTATTGCCAAACACATGCTTCCTTCCCAACACAGTTCCAAAAGATATGTCGAGTATTTTTCTCAAAACATTTTAAGTGGCATGAAAAAAGGAAGTATACTAAATGAAATAAACAAAGACACAACTATAATTCAATTTGGGATCGAGTTGTATGAGAAATTTGAACATCTAAAGGATCATATTAGGAATAAGTTAGGGAACTAGCTCGATTTATCACTGAAGTGAAAAAAATTAATCCAAAAATTAATGAGTTATCATCTCTTTTAACAGCAGATAACTTTGAACTAATAATAATGGCAGTGAAAACGGTTGCTAAATTTCATCCTGATACAAATACTTTTGAAATTCCTACATTAGGGACAAAATTGGGTGAATCTATACTAAAATGTGCTGTAATTTGCCGGAAAAAAGCAATTCTTAAAAATGACAGTGAAACCAAAAATAATATTGATAATTTTTTAACTATATATGAGAGTGAATGGTCAATAAAAATTGCTTCAAAAGCTCGTACAACTCTTTACAATGCTCGGTTCAATATGGGTAACGACCTTCCTGACCCAGAGGATATGAAAAAACTAAATGAATTTTTAAAAACTGAAAAAGAAGATAGTTTGAAAAAAATCAAAATGGAAGCAAGTACTTCTAATTATATAAAATTGTCAAAATTAACTCTAGCGAGTGTAGTTATTTTTAACTAAAAACGGGCCGGGGATGCCCATCATCTCACCATTGAAAGTTATTTGAAAGGAATGAGCTGCAATGATAACCCTCATACAGAAATTTTTTTAAAACTTAGTGAACAAGAGAAAGAACTCGTAAAAAAGTTTACTAGAATTGAGACAATAGGAAAGAAAGGAAGAAAAGTGCAAATTCTTTTAACACCAATAATAAAGGAAATGACTAAGGCTCTAATTGAAAATAGAATAGAAGCAGGGGTTTTGCCTGAGAATAATCACATGTTCGCAGTTCCTGGAACTAGTAATTCATTTTATCGAGGGTCTGATGTTGTCAGAGAAATTAGGCACAACGCAAAATTAAAATATGAAAATAGAATTACGACAACATCATTAAGAAAAGAAGCTGCTACTATGTCAGCGGCTTGTGGCTTAAACGAGAATGAAGTAGATCAACTTGCAAGCTTTTTGGGCCATGACATCAGAACCCATAGAGAACATTATAGGTTACCTGAAGCTACACTTCAAAATGCCAAAGTTGGGAACTTTTTACAAGACATTTATTGTGGAGGTGGAGAATTAATTAGGCCTACTGAGTGTGGCAATGAATTAATGGTGAAATGCAAGCCAAAAATGCCTACTAACAAAAATAAAAAGGATAACAATAAAAAGAAAGTTAAAGTACAAAAAACATATTGGAATGACGTCCAAAATGAAGTATTACAACTGGAAATGGTTCGCCATTTAAACTTAGGTACAATTCCGGGAAAAGTAGAATGTGAAAAAGTAATTGGAGAAAATAAAGTACTTCAATCAAGGTCTTGGAAAGACATTAAATTCTATGTAAAAAATAGAATTTATAAAAAGACATAACCATTACAAACAAACTTGTGTAAAAATATAAGAGAGGTTAGTGACAAAGTTTTAAAATATATCCATATTTAATTTACTAAAATTTTTTTTTTGAGTGTTGTAACTAAACCTACCTAATTGAAATGAGCAATATAATGTATAACTTTACCATTCATGTGACAAAAATTTTACTTAACTACTGCTATTTGCTAAAATGGGACTGTACTATAAATTAAGAGAAAGTAATCTCATTTATATTGCTTTGTTATAATAGAAAACTTTGATTAATTAAACTCCTCAATAAAAGTATTTTATAATTTTTACTGTATTATTTAGATTTACAAAATTACAAATAATTGATTTGTTTTTAAATATAATCTGTAATTTATATTAGCCAACAGTTCTATTTTATTGTTTTTATTTATTGCTTTATATGATTATTATTTCACTAAGGTTTTCTTTATTATACTGTAAAATTTGTCTTATGTAATACAATATAATTTCAATATGATTTTTTACACTGCCATTCAACAAGTGTATGCTATTAAAAAGAATCATTATTAAAATATTAGTACTGTACTAATCAAATAAGAGAAAAAATATGAATGTTTTTTAAAAAAGATTTTACCATGCTAGGCTTATTTGAATAGCTTTGTTTAGATTTGGTTTTTGTTGGATCTTCAAATTAACTTTATATTATTTATAAGGTTGAAAACCTAGATAAGTTAATTTTTGTAAGTACATGTATTATGTTTAATGTTTCTAATTATGTTAAAATTAAAGTTGGCCATTCAATTTTTTGAAGACAAAATTGTTGGCAGGTACAAAATTTCAATTTGTATGTTTTAATAAAGATACACTGTTTTCATGAACAATTATAGACTTATGCATTACTTATATTACCAAATTGTATTTTATGTTCTGTTTGTTATTTCTTTTTTAAACTTGTAATTGATTTAATCACTCAATATTTTTTGTTTATAAATATAAAAGTTGTGGACTATAAACATAACGATGGTATTGGTTTTATTAAAAGTGAAATTTATTAATAAGTGTTTAAGAAATTTTGTCATGTATTTTATGTTGTTATTGTCATGATGATTTTTTATTATATTACTGTATCTAGTAAAGTATTTATTTATTGCGTGCCTTTTAAATAGCTCTTATACTTATTCGTTTTATAAACTGCACTAAATCCAAGCCGCAGTAAACCTACTCTTACTGTTCAGGCAGTTCAAAATTGTTTACTGAATGCCAATTTTGTTTTTGTTAATTTCTAAAATTACCTATTACAGTATAAGAATTTATTTCTGCAAATTTTATTTTATGTATATGAGTTAAGTGTATATTTATTGTGAACCTATTAATAAAGTTAGTTTATGTATGCACATAAACCTGACCCGGTTTTATTTAAAGTAACCATTGAAATATGGTTCAGTGTGCAAATTAATGCCAATAAATTGTTATTAAGCATTCTTGCTTCATTTATTATAAAATAAATTTATATTCCTTTGTAAAAAACTGAGTACCGTTATTTAAAGCATGATATCCCTCAATCTCCAAAAAATTGGTTTCGGCCGTTAAATAAACGAATGACATGAAACAGTTACTCAATGTTAAAAATGTAAGCTAAAACTAAAAAATGCAAGAATTTAGCTCTAAACTCCTCAAGTCATCCCCTATTAAAAACAGATTCTTCTTCTTTCCATACTAATCTTGAATAGAATACTATTGATAACAAACTATAGTTGATTCTCCTAAATGAATTTTTGATTACCACTTTTAGCACCACTTGTTTTAACCCCGGATACACATACAAAATATTTTCAGAGCCATCATAAATTAGCAGCTAATTTTGTTAATGATCGTCTTTGTAATGAAAGTTTACTGACATTAACTATATCTATTTGATATTTTTGAGATGAATCAAATTAAAAACCATAAAGTGACTATGAAAATTCTGATTGTGATTATAATTCAGGTGAGATAAATTTTAATATTGTTGAAGGCATAAGCTATTTTAAGTTTTATGATTGAGGACATACAAATTAAAATGTGTGTATGTCTTAGTGTACACATGTACGCTACAAACAACATAATCTAACTGACTTTATGCCATTAGACATTTTCAGAATGCTAAATGTGCATAGCCTAAATTAAACAGTTTACTCAAAGATCTATTTCATTTTGCAAAAACAAAACCAAACATCATACATTTTAATCATAGACCTACTTAAATCAACGATTTTAACCCCAAATATTTTGAATTCAGTAATTTATGCAAACCTATATTATTGTTTACTTTATAGCCTACATTAGTATACTCGTATACAAAACAATTAACATCCAGATATTATAAGAAAATTTTCGATTGGCGTTTTAAACACAATATAAACTCAAAGTACAATTAGGCTAGGTTTTCTTAAAGTATTACAGATGAAGTATGAAATCAGCTGTTATATGACTGAAGTGCGTAGTTCATGTCGAGTGGAGCAGAGTAAACCTGAGTTGACCCGAGTAATGCAGCCATAACGGTATCAGGCGCGCAATTCAGTCATATAAAAGCTGATTTCATGCATCATCTGTATGATCTTTTGTTTTGTTTAGCAAAATGTAATAGATCTTTGAGTAAAATTTTGAATTTAGACTATGCATACTTAGCATGCTGAAAATTCCTAACGGCATAGAGTCAGTTAGATATGTGATTTGTAGGCTTAAATAGTTTCTTCTAAAGAATGAAGTGAACAATAAGAATTTAAAATATATACATGTAGTAAAGAAGTTTGACTTTGTACGTGTATACACTAAGACGCACACACATATACAATTTTTTTTAACATTGCAGAGAATGTATCCACTTTATAGATAAAGAATTTTCATTTCAAAAACATTTTAGCATAATTATTTTTGTTTAATTAGAAATAATATATGATATACTTAATAATTAAAAAAAAAATTACGACCTCGGTTGTCCGTTATTAAACATACGAGTGGGTAAGAACCTCGGTATCGTTTTACAAACAGGTAGGCAAAAAGACATCGGTTGTCCGTTATTTAACATGTGAGTGTGTTAGGACCTCGCTTTCGTGTCCGAAACAGGTAGGCAGCGAGACCTCGGTTGTCCGCTATGGAACATATGAGTGTGTTAGGTCCTCGCTTTCGTGCAGTATGCTGGAGTTTTTAAAATGTGGCCAAATTTGTAAAAAGAAAAAATGCATCCATTTCCTTTTTTTATAAGGTATACATCCTTATTTTCGATAATCATCAGTGTTAAATAGCCTAAAAAAATTAAAACGTAAAAAGTCCTCGCTTGACCGTACAGAGTTGGTAGGTCTTCGCTTTTATGTTATTTAACAAGTGTGATAGAAGAGAGAGGTTCTCATACAAACAGGTGTGTGTGTGTGTGTGTGTGTGTGTGTGTGTGTGTGTGTGTGTGTGTGTGTGTGTGCGTATGGGTGTGTGTGTGTTGCCGCGTACGCTCACCTCGCTCGCGATTTAAATTCGTGATTTAAACTCGCTGTACTCTCACCTCCATAGGACGGACCACCTTTCAGCTTGGAACTAACGCGGGCAAGGCCAAGAGGCTCACTTTTACCTTTTATGCAATCAAAGATATTGCAATACTTGGCTCTAGTAAGTATGAGCTTGTCCTCATAAACTTACTAATTTTTAATCTAAGCAAAATTCCCTGAATTTTATCTCAATGCTCGATTATTTAACTCTTTCTCTAAAGTAACACTCTCTTTCTCTGGGGAAGTGCCTTTTTGGAGAAATCGGCTCTTAAGTTCTGATAATAACTTCTTTAAAATTTCAAATTATATTTAACCAGAGCACACATAAAATATTTATCATAGACAAGGTTATTTGCATGTACAGAATGGATAAAATATAAAACACAACAAATTATAGAAATGAATTACGTATATAATCTTTCTTTCAAAGCAATTTCAAAATTTATCTCACGACAAAGTTGATTAAACAACAACAAAACAATTTAAATATTTCACAAAATCAAAATTAGAATATTCCTTATATCCTAAGCAAAATAAAAACGCTAGACTTTTCAGACAGAACCACAGACAGTTTTTCCTGTCCTGAAAAAGTCGTATTTAATTATTAATTATCTATAACACCAAAGCAGAGATTTAAATAAATGAATTTAATTTTTATTTATTCCCCAAATGAAGTTATATTTAAAATGAAGTTAATATTTGCGAATTATTCCTTAAGTTTATGATACCTTCGCACTTTATTTGAAGTTCTTGTTGTTTAAGTGGTCTAATGCTTGATGTGATGTTTTCAATCCAAATCCTGTAGACTGCAAGATAGTTGAATGCTGATTGTGATTTCGATCTGCTAAGTCGCCTCAAAGTTCGAAATGAGTAGAATTTTTTCTAAGTCCAATTTAGTAGAGTGACAATTGTAGTTTCCTCTCTGCTCGGAGTCTGATGCCAGAGATACGTCTTCCTCGCGTCGAGTCCAGTTCAAAAGTACCCGTCTTACGACGGATAAATTGTGGTCTCCCTTTCTGTGGGAAACTTCCCACAAAAGGGAACCACTTTTTCTCCCTTTTGAAGAGAAAACTTTTTTCTTCCTTTTCAGTATTTTCAGGCCCTTTTGGTCTGAAATTTTTATACTATATATTTAACTAATCATAGTTTTTATCTACTGAATTGTTTTCTTTCTTTGTTTTCCACTAAAACACCTTTTAATAGACAATTCACTGGTTTTATTTTTCAGTGTTATCTGTGTTCTAAGTTGGCAATGCAAGGTCCAACGGCTGTACTCTGACAGAGAGCTGCGTGCGTCACTCGACAAGTATTTTCCTGAAAATTTCGAATTTGAACATTTTTCCGTTCAACTCGCTATAACTTTCGAACGGCTGGTCCGATCATCAAGTTCCTTTCGGATTCTTCTTTCTTTCCATCTTGTGGGTCTTGTGGAGCTTGACTCGTCGTCCTAGTACGCTTCATTCGCGAGTTATCGCCCTTTTTCTGAAAGTCGGATTTTCTTTTTTTTAACTTTCGAGATAAGTCCTTTTTCGAAATTCTTGTGACGAAATTTTGTTCCTCTTGTACCATGACGAAAAGATCTGTTTGTACCTTTTACGTATATTGCTTGGTTTTCGAGTTATGCGTCCTTGAAGTTCCAAAGTTTTTATCGTCATGTTTATAGTTCATAAACCCCCCCATTATATATTATTATCTCTGCTTTGTTGTTTTACAATTCTACATACTAGATATACATAATTACATAGTTATACATCCCCTTTAACTTTAAATTTAACCGCTTTTGGGCTTTAAAGTTTTACTTTTTGTAATTACTATATCTTCCCTATTTTAAATTAAAACTTGAATCTAAATACATATTTTTGTTCCCTATTGTAGTCTCTTCAATAGTACTTATTATTATTTTTTAATATATCCCCCCTTCAACTCAAAAATTCCAAAAAACTCCCCAAGAATGACTTTCTAAGTCCATTCTCACCTGTTTATTATTATTAATTCATATTTTTTATTTATTATTATTGTTAGTTCCCCTCTGAGTTATGACTCTACGTTTTTTGAATTTTGAATTTAAGTTTTTTCCAAATTTTAGGTTTTTGAGCCCCTATAAAAACTTGAATAACTTTTTTGTTTTAATTGCTTTTAAATTTATTTTTCGATATTATTTATCGGTTGATTCTACTGAATATTATTTTATTTTAATAATTTAGTATTTTAATAAAATAAGAAACGAGGCAGAGTGACTTTTCACGAATCAACATGCAGTGTTCAGCACCTGTTGGCGTGACGTCATCGTTCCTCCTCGTCCCCTATCTACATGGCTTTATCGCGGGAATTTAAACTGTTTTAAATTGGCTTGAGACTTTTGGCTTTTTCCAAACCGTCTCAATATCCGCCCTTTTGAACTAAAATTTTCGGTTAAAATGAAAAATTTCTATTTTTCATTTTTTAAAAAACTAAAATTTTTGTATCTAAACCCCTTTTTTAACACATCATATTCCATATTAACTATTTATTAATGGTTATCTTCATTAAATCTTTTATCATTTTACATTAATAACATATATATCAAAATGTATTGTTTTGCATTGATATTCATATATATTTTACAACATTTTATTCAAATTCATCGCTATATTTCATATTTACTTATCATCTCCATCAATCATCATCATTAAATTTGACATAATAACATAATATTATACATAAACACATATATTTAAATTTAAAAACATCTCCTCCATCATTCCATATATTTATATATTCAAAACACATTTTATTAATTCTTCTACATATTTATATACTCAAAACACATTTTATTTATTACTGTATAATATTTATATATTCAAAACACATGTTATTTATTATTTTATACATACAAATTTGCTCAATAGTTCACTTTCGTCCACTACAGCCGTTTCCTCTAAACGTCCTTGCTGTAAATAAACACATTATCATACACAAAACATATTATATTTATATAAGGAATAATCCGTCTTATATTATAACTAACTTTTCTCTGCTTTGTTCTAACTAAAACTATTTCATATATATAAAACTTGGTAACTACAACGGTTTCTATCCTAATTGCAGTTAAAAGAAAAAACTATTTATTTATTCGGAAATCGCTCTTTAATAAAAACAAAACACTACACATTTATACCTTCATTCATTCCTATCACCCCTCTACTAATTTGTTGAACATGTCGTCTGTCAATATTTGTTAATCCGATGTCCGGTCAACCGCTTCCCTTCTTCGCCTACACTGTTGTTTATCCAGGTGGCGATAACGGAAGCGTGTTCCCGCTATGCTCTTGGCCTTGTACAATTAGGAATTTATTCGAGCGATATCCTGTTAGTTACTGACCTATGCTACTTTCTCATAACCAGCTGACTAGCCGTTATTTCCTTCTATCTTAATCGCTTCTACACTTTTCATTTTACAACTATTTAACATTACAACTTATACATTTTATTTACTGAACTTTATTACTATCTATTAATATCTCCTAATTCCTTCACATTTTAATTTTACTTTCCCTTCGGGCCTCCTTTCTTTCATTTTACATTTAGTAGAATTCTTAAACTTAACTTTCTTCTTTAGGTATCTTAAATTTCGTCCATTTTGTCTTCTTTCCGGATCCGCCATTTTGATTATAGCTCTCCGTTCTCTCCCGTCTCTTGTGTCGAATTCGTCTTGTGCAAGTTCTGAATCGATTTCGGAGTTATTATGCAAAATTTCGTCGTAATTTATTATTTTCGTAGATCATGGCCTCTGGCCCATTATTATTTATTCCTCCTACTTTATTTCCTTTAATCTCTGCTCCTATCAGCACTTCTTCTTCATTAATTAATTGTTTACCTTTATCCCACGCTTTCAATAGCCCATCATCTTTATTAAAATTTGCATTTTTCCTCCTTATCGATTCATTCCTTGCACTTAAGTAGAGTTCCCGGCAGTTTGGCACAAAAACGGTGGGGGTACCCCCACCCCTCCCCCCTCCCCCTTGGCCCCCCCTTGGCCCCTCCCCCTTGGCCCCCCCCCTGGCCCCTCCCCCTTGGCCCCTCCCCCTTGGCCCCTCCCCCTTGGCCCCTCCCCTTTAGGCCCCTTCCCTTCCCCCATTGGTCCCCCCACCCCTCCCCCTGCCCCTCCCCCTTGCCCCTCCCCTTTAGGCCCCTTCCCCCATTGGTCCCCCCCACCCCTCCCCCTGCCCCTCCTTTGTAGGCCCCTTCCCTTCCCCCATTGGTCCCCCCACCTCCTCCCACCCCTCCCCTTGCCCCTCCCCTTTAGGCCCCTTCCCTTCCCCAATTGGTCCCCCCACCTGTGACGTATTGTTGTCGAGACACACACAAGACGCCATACACACATGACGTCATACACTTAACTTTTTTAATACCGGTGGGATTCGAACCTGTGAAGTTTGGATTTGAAGGCGGACACGCTACCGACTGAGCTATCGTGCATAGAATTACAAGTCGGATAATTAACGCAGTATATAAGCCGCCATGTTGTAACCGAACGTCAGAACATTTCGTAGAAGTTCGGACACGAACCCCTTACCGTAAGACTTACCGAGTTTTTCGCGACCGCGAAAAACTCGCGTAAGTCTTACGGTACGGGTCTGACCCGAACTTCCGGGTTTAGGAGTTTTGGAATAGGGTTCTAAGAATCAGATAAGTATATTGGCAACAGTGGATAATAAGTATATTTACAACGGTGGACTATACTACATTGGTTAAATATAAACTAGTTAAACATATATTTAACACCTATAATGGTGAAAATTATACTACATAGTATATTGGCAACAGTGGATAATAAGTATATATACAACGGTGGACTATACTACATTGGTTAAATATAAACTAGTTAAACATATATCTAACAGCTATAATGGTGAAAATTATACTACATATTTAATCACATTGGTTTACAAGTACCTAACACGGAAGCTAAATGTATATCACATAGGTTTACAATTGAATATGAAAGTTTAAACATATAGGTATACAAAAGGCCTTATAATTGAATACGAAAGTGTAAACATATAGGTATACAAAATGTCAAAGAATTTGTAACAAGTACTTAATGTTAAATTCGTATTACATAGTTATGGTTCAAAAGATATAAGTATCACACTGGTGTACAATTGAATATAAAAGTTTAAACATATAGGTATACAATTTCAAAAAATAAGTAACAAGTACTTAACATGGAAGTTAAATGTGTATTACATAGTTAATCACTTTGGTGTACAATTTAAAAGTATTAGAACATAATATGGAAGTTTATATCACATTAAATAGAAACACAGTTTAAAAACTTAACACAGAAGTTCAATTACCAAAAACAGAAGTTCAATTACCAAAAACAAATAGGTTTACAGTGAAAAAGTACAACGCTGTAATCATTATGCAGGATACTTTAACAGAACCTTAGTACATCGATTGGTTAGTGGATATCGATCAGAGGCATGATAACATGTAATGTTATGTAAGTATGCAAACGGCGATTCACAAAAGGATACAACACCTATATTAAGGTTCACGCCATACATTGACGATAAAGTCTTTGTGTAGCGTAACTGTACATTTGCGATTTTACATATCTCTTCGATAACCTTAAATTCATAGGTAATATGATCCTGACAAGTGGACGGAAATCGAAATGGTTGATGTGTACCTATAACTAATGTATACCGATCCAGTGATGACAGGTCGAATGTATACAGATCCAGTGATGGGAGTATGTAATTACGACCCAAGGATCCAAAGTACTCTTTTGCAAATTCGTAAAAGTACATGTACGACTTATGTTCGGGCCAGTAGGTCGGTGAAACAATTATACTATTTAAAAGGGACTGATCCAACCAGTCCAAGCCGTTAATCTTTAAAAGTATTGAAATTGATTGTGCTAATATCCTAATACATATATATTTGCTAAAAGCAGATGATGCGTGTGCCGGTCTCAAATCCGTAGAAAGATATATTTGTCGCATTTTTACGCTAAGTTCTAAAGTTAGCAAGGCAAGACAAGGCCTGACGAATGTGATATCGGTAATCAATTCATTGGTGATAGGAATACGTGTCCTATGAAAACTTATGTATGAGAAATTACAAATATCGACATTTCGATGTACGACTATATTCGTTGCAACTCCACCCATTGTGAGAAAGCAGCAGAAATGTATGCAATAATAATAAAAAAACAAAAGTTTTTCTTTATTACTCTTACAATGTAAATTCCGGCAGAATTGTACATCTATGTCTAGATCCCCACTTAGACGTAAAGTTGAAACCTTGTCATACTGTAGATAGTCTAAAATACGTCGTAATCTATTTGAAGGTTTATGAAACTTCGATCCGACCATAAAGTAATTAATCAACCTTTTAGCTTCTAGCTCGTCGTTATAAATAAACGTTAAATCATTCCTTTCACCTCCATGAAAGGATAGGTAGGTGTCAAAATATCTACATTTGGCTATAAAATAGTAGGGCAGGTTAACTTCCATGTTTAATAAATGTTAGATTTAAAAAAACTGTTAGATTTAAAAAAACTTTACAATTTAATCAACTATTAGCGTCCAATCCACTGAATGCCTGCAACAGCTGAAACAAAAATTAGAATACTAATGAAAACCATTACCTAACCATTTAAATATTTGGAACAAAATGAGAATACAAATGAAGTTCCGTGTTGTGAGCCATGGGATAAAATTGTTAAATCTATAAATTTCCCAGTAAAGGTATTATAGAGGTTAACCTGACCATGGTGTGAGCCAAGGCACGAATGTGGTACATGTATATCATATCAATAAATTTCCCTGTAATGGTATTATAGAGGTTAACCTGACCATCCCGTAATGTATAAAACGGCCGATTTCGATTTCAACAGCTCATACACACAACACCATGGGGAAGAAACACTTGGTTAACGTAAGGAAAATGGAGACAAGATACGAACGCCGTAAGGTGGAGAGAGATATAAGAAAAATTCAGGCAGGTGTTAAAAGGTAAGTCTATGGTAAATTTGTGTAGCTGAAAAAGTCTTGTACAGACTATATGTAATGATATACAAAAAATATTAGTTGAAAAAGTTTTGTTCAGAATTTTTGTAATGATATACAAAAAATTATTAGGAAAGCGTTCACTTTGCTGTATAGGTTAACTTAAAACAAACAAAAAAAACCGTTTGTAATGATATACAAAAAATAGTAGTTATCTCAGAGGTCAAATAATCTCTTTTTTGTAGTTGAAAAATTTTTGTTCAGACCGTATGTAATGATATACAAATATTATTAGTCACATTACTGTATAGGTTAACTTTAAAAAACTGTTTGTAATGATATACAAAAATTATTAGTTATCGCAGAGGAAATAACTTGTGTAGGTGAAAAAGTTTTGTACAGCATGTTTGTAACGATATACAAAAAATTATTAGGAAAGCGTTCACTTTGCTGTATAGGTTAACTTAAAACAAACAAAAAAAACCGTTTGTAATGATATACAAAAAATAGTAGTTATCTCAGAGGTCAAATAATCTCTTTTTTGTAGTTGAAAAAGTTTTGTTCAGACCGTATGTAATGATATACAAATATTATTAGTCACATTACTGTATAGGTTAACTTTAAAAAACTGTTTGTAATGATATACAAAAATTATTAGTTACCGCAGAGGAAATAACTTGTGTAGGTGAAAAAGTTTTGTACAGCATGTTTGTAACGATATACAAAAAATTATTAGGAAAGCGTTCACTTTGCTGTATAGGTTAACTTAAAACAAACAAAAAAACCGTTTGTAATGATATACAAAAAGTAGTAGTTATCTCAGAGGTCAAATAATCTCCTTTTTGTAGTTGAAAAAGTTTTGTTCAGACCGTATGTAATGATATACAAATATTATTAGTCACATTACTGTATAGGTTAACTTTAAAAAACTGTTTGTAATGATATACAAAAATTATTAGTTACCGCAGAGGAAATAACTTGTGTAGGTGAAAAAGTGTTGTTCAGACTGTTTGTAACGATATACAAAAAAATAATAGTTACCTCAGTAAATTGAGTTAACTTTATTGTATAGGCTAACTGAAAACAAAATAAAAACAATTGTGTGTTTTACTTTGTTTCAGAGAAATCATGAGTACTCTAAGGGCCCTTCAAGCCTCCGGTGAGTCCCGGGTGGTATGGACCTTCAGGTCAACCATCGATTGGCGTCCAGCTGCCGCGAGGGACCATCAAAACGTAGAGCCGATACCACCAACGCCATGTCAGGAAGATGGTGATCAGTTACCAACTCTGGAAGAGTTGCTGGATATGGATCCAGGCGATCTAGTACAGATTCCAGAGGAAGAATTGATTGCCATCGAAAGAATGTTGGAATAAAAAAAAATAATAAATGTCTATTAATAATTTACAAGGTGTTTTATTTGAAACTTCCAGTGTACATAAAGTATATCTAATGTAATCGGTATTGAAATAAAAAACGGTCTATACATTAATTTCATCAAAATCTCTAAAGCGTTGTTTGAGACAGAAACATACTTCGCGCCTAATTACCGTCTATAAAAATGAAATGTATTAATACTTAAACTTTCAGTGTACACAAAGTATATCTAATGTAATCGGTATTGAAATAAAAAACGGTCCATACATTAATTTCATCAAAATCTCTAAAGCGTTGTTTGAGACAGAAACATACGTCGCGTGTGTTACAAACTGTCTATACATTAATGTCATCAAAATCTCTAAAGCGTTGTTTGAGACAGATACATACATCGCGTGTGTTACAAATTAAGTCGTATACAAATATACCGTCTATAAAAATGAAATGTATTAATACTTAAATAAAATGTGTCGTGTTATATGCTTTGTTAGAGACAAAAACATATATCATGTGTAAGACAAATTAACTCTATACACTGATTTATAAGAATTAAGTAAAAGAAAGATTGTCAAGTGTGCCACCTTACAAGAGCCTCGATCGATTAGCATACCGGTTCTCTAATGATTACAAAGCCTCCGGCTGTTTTGTTGAACACATCACGTACGTATTGGCAGCATTCTCCCACGTATTACATATTCTCCCACCATTAACAAGACAATATATAAACAATTGCGTATGGGCTCATTAATTCACTCTACATTCAATGTAGAGTCAGCTTTTAGTATTAGTAACTTTACAAACTATTAGATATTAGGTAGTTGTAAATATAATATGTTTTGCTTGTAAAACATATTATTATAAACTTGTTAGATAATAATTAGTTTTAATTATATTAATTACCTTTATAAGTCGAAAAACAAACAACTCGCATACGGGTTTTTGCGGCGGGTTGAAGATCTATACGATCTGTGCTTGTGAAACATATTATTATAAACTTGTTAGATAATAATTAGTTTTAATTATATTAATTACCTTTATAAGCCGAAAAACAAACAACTCGCATACGGGTTTTTGCGGCGGGTTGAAGATCTATACGATCTGTGCTTGTAAAACATATTATTATAAACTTGTTAGATAATAATTAGTTTTAATTATATTAATTACCTTTATAAGCCGAAAAACAAACAACTCGCATACGGGTTTTTGCGGCAGGTTGAAGATCTATACGATCTGTGCTTGTAAAACATATTATTATAAACTTGTTAGATAATAATTAGTTTTAATTATATTAATTACCTTTATAAGCCGAAAAACAAACAACTCGCATACGGGTTTTTGCGGCGGGTTGAAGATCTATACGATCTGTGCTTGTAAAACATATTAATATAAACTAATAGTTAATATTATTATTATTATTTGTTTAGTCAGTATTAGGTTATACGTTTTGACTTACGAAGCTGTCTAACGTCGTACTCCTCAAAGCACTCTGCCTTTCAAGATCCCTCAAAAAGGGACACAGCGGAAACCACCGCCTATGTTGTTCTAGAGGGCTATCTGAGGCCCTCCAGTCACAAAGCCCTCCTCCGCAGGCAAAGCAGATTGTTTGATCGTCTTTCCCTTTATAAAAAAACCCGGCCATACTTAATGAGGCCGGGTGCTGGAAGGATCCGGTGGGCCATAACATATAGGACGCCAACCGCGCCCTGTACGGTGCGTATTGTGGAAACACAGCGTTGTATGTCGGAGCACAATCCATCATCTGAAAACAATAAACAATATTTAGTTAAACGAAAGTAGTGTCGCTAGTGGTTAGGCAGCCTAATTAAAGTCAATCCCTGATATCTATGTAAAAAATACGCGTACGGTGGCAGCTATCTTTTCTCTACATAGGCCACAATGCTTTAATTTGAGTGAACAATTCGTACAAGCCAATAAATGGCCACAAGGCAACAAACAAACTTCTATATCCGATTCGTAGCATATTTTACATAGCCTACACTCGCAGATCGAACTGCTGCTGCTGCTATGTAACGTGTTACTTCGTTCCATTGCTCTCAGTGCTCTTATATATCTACATCTATTAAGTGACCATTTGTAATGCTCGATAATTGGGTCCTCGCTCGGCTCCCAATCTTTGAGACCCAAGCCACAGGCATAACAGCATACACGATCTTCAAAGCCTAGATAAAAAAAGCCAGCTTCGGACAATTTGATCGGTGACAAGGAATGTTTCCAATTTGAATAGCTACTCAATCGCGCAGCGTACGTAGAGTATGCACTGTGACGTACATTCACTAGAGCGATACAATCCGTCCACATGTTCCTTGCTGGCGTCTTAGCTCGATACTGAAACGAAATAGACTTGTCCTCTGTGTTTTCACGGGGTTGGAACCGTCACGTGGTACAGTGAAGCTGTTCCTCGTGCTCACATTACAAGCCGGGGCAAGCAGAAGGCTTTACCCCTTGTGGAAATAGCCCCAATTCCATCGCTATTTCCTGTGACCACCACTCCATTACAAAATTGTGGCCTCCAAAAATTTTTTTTGTTTTTTTTTAAATTTTTTGATTTTTTTTTGTTTTTTTTTTGTTTTTTTTTAAATTTATGTTACAAATTTACTTCAAGCCACATAGGTTTACGAGAGAATTAACTCTGCGCCAGGGACCTAAGAAACACACACACACACACACACACAGGTTTACGAGAGAATTAACTCCTCGCCAGGGACCTGAGAAACACACACAACTCAAATTAGGCTAGAAGTAAATCGTAATAACTTTTAGCACTTTTTAGTGCACATTTACTATCTACGTTACTATTATGCTGAGGTAATATACAGTTAATGTTATTGTTATAGGTGAATTTCTCTTCTTGAGGCAATTCCATGACGTGAGGATGGAATTGTCTCAAAAATAGTGCCTTTTCCAATCCTTTTGTGAAAAGTGTTGCAAAAGGCTTGCACAAAGTGCGTATCGTGTCCTCGTTGTAAGGTACACCGCCTTCATCCCATCTGATATAGTGGAAACGTGACTGTAGCCAACGAGCCGATTTTTGAGATTTTTCGTTAAGGAGAGAAAATCTGTAGGGCGGTTTAAAGACCGTAACACTTTGAAATTGATCACCGACAATGGCCAATTCTTTGACTATATACTTGTTGTCGTTATCGTGAAAGGCGTGAAATTCAACTACCGCCGCTTGCATGTTTCTTAAACAACTTGACTTCGTCGTACAGTTTGTCCGCTTCGGGGAGTGTGCTAGATACGAGCTCGTCGCTGGCCAAGATCTCAATGATGTAGGAGCGTAACTTTTCCTCGATATAAAACAATTCGGCGACACGTCTGGACACGAGCGGCATACTCTCCTCGAATAGCCTCCATTCGTCAGCGGTCAAGGTCATACAATGTTGCCCATCGTACAATTGAACGTAACGTTTTCCGAAAGTAGTCCGTACTATTACGTCACCGATACTCATGTCGAATTTTAACGTACTCTTGCTTCCGAGAGCTGCCGTTATAAATTTTAAATTAATCGACAATTCGTCGAGTAGATTATGATTTAAGTAAACAAATTTTTTACCACTCTGTACTAAAAGTCCGAGAGTGAAACCCGTATGCTGGAACAAACCGGTTGCTATGAATTTAGTACACTCTTTGTTTAGGAAATGAACGGATTTAAGAAAAATTCCCAAAGGGAGGTTAGGTGGCACCTGACGTTTAGTAGGAGCTCGCTCCACGTCCATCTTACTCGGATCCATTGTCTCGACTGACCGACGACGGCGGTTACAACTGACTTCTTTGATAAAATGACGAAAGATCGTGCAAATAACCTGTCTCAAGTTCCGGTTCGATTAGAACCAATGGGAACTCGTGTAGACGAGTATTTTTCGAATAGTATTTTTCGTCGCTTATATCATCCTCCCCACAACTGACACAATAATGGTTGCGATAAACCATCCCCACCCCACCCACTAAAACGTAAACCGAATCCGAAGACGGGCCGATGTCACCCGAAGATAGCCGACTCTTTAAACCTGTATAGACATGTTCCGATACTTGCGACTTATCGACATGATATTTGTCGTCATCGTCGCCATCGTAGATATACTCTGCGAATGTCAAGATCAACTGATTGTCTATTTCACTAGGGTTGAATAAATAATATAGTTTGCTTTCGCTAAAAAAGTCCTGTAAATCCGATATTCTATCCTTAGGCACGAGCCTGAGGAAGGCATGAACGACTCCTGGGTATGTGGTGCACATGATGTCTCGATCGTGAATGACTGGATCGATGATTGTATCGCATTTTAAGAGAGAGACTTTGCGCATGCGCACTTATACCATCACCTTTTTGACTGTACCCGAAAGGAGAGTGTACACGATATGCGAGTCGTGTAGAACGAGACAGTAGGCTGTAGTATTGGCCGGTATATTTTCACTTGCCTCTATTTCTAGGCGTACGTCCACAGGGCCCGATTTAATGGAATCGTTCTGTTTGGAACAGTCTATTACAAATATCGGGGCTCGAGATTCAAATGTGTCCAAATCGAGGGACGGAGATGATTCACGCATGTAATACGATTGTTGAAAACGTGTATACATTTCGTACATAGTGGAAACGTCACCGTGCAGATTGTCGTAGGGAAAGTAGAGAGAATTCAAGTACAGTTTTACATTGGTAATTTTGCAACGATCAAACAGACCGGCGTCCTTTTTGATCTGATTCTTCCGATCCGTCTGAAAAGCCAGAATAACGTATCGAGGTTTCTCCAGCTGGTTAGCCGTTTTGACCGTCCACGATAATTGACTCGTCTGAGGCAATGTTGGAAACTCGTAAATCTCCCACGAACGGAATGGTACGTGAATGGGGCTGTCTCGTTCGATCATTTTCAAAATTTTCAATCTATAGGCATCGGTCACCGTCAGGTGAGGAACCCTCCATTGTATCGTGGTTATTTCGAGTGTTATTTCCGTAGCATCGTCACTGTAAACGGCGTTCAAATCACTCGACGAACGCAAAAGTATGAGTTCCTGTTTCACGTTGACAACTATCCTCTTGTAGTCTTCAAAAAGACCCATTAACATCTTCAACGGGACGCAGAGTGTAAAGTCTGACGTCACAACTTTCATTTCTCCAACCCCTAACCAACCGGCGTTGCCGAGTTTATTCTTTTCACTCTCACGCAACGACAAAAGATTTTTCAGTGTACTCGTGATGCCTACATTTCTCGTACGGTCCACTTCGCCGGCGGATATCTCGTAACGTATATCGTCAAAGAGAAAAGCTACAGCGTTATTGACCAACTTGACCGTGGCAGCTCCACCGGTCAGCGTTTTACCACTTACTTTACCCTTTATATACAATTGACTTTCAAACGGTGACGTCATCACGTCCTGTTGATTTATGGGAATACGAATTTCATCATTATTGCCGTACGTTGATGACGCATACGGTCTATGCGAATGGTATTCCAGACTACTGATGACGTCATTGTACTCTGCAGCACTATCGATTGCCAACAGATCCATTTTTCACTTTAAAACCTAAAGCTCTCAGGAACAGGATATTTCGTCGTGTTAACTCGACCGAGGATTGATGTATACTGATGCGAGTCTGAGTACGACCGCTATTAATAACGAGACCCATTTCCCTTACGTAGATGTAATCTGACAGAGACTGTTTCACCTCGGAAATCTATAGGAGCACCGTTCTGATCAGTTAGACGTACGGTTATGTTATGAATATTTTTCACCTTGACAGGTAGATATATGATCGACGGTGGAGTGTCGACAATCTTGTAACCGGGCGGAACCTGAGGAAAAAACTCGTGCATAACGTGAGACTCTATACCGTTCTGAAAGGAACCGGTCACAATGTTACATTCTATGCGGATCACATTCACTTTAATAATATCGACCGGTAAATCGGATTCGTGTTTAGTATTGGCTTCCAATTTACCGCTCTTAAAACCGAGTAATTTTCCGATAGAAGCGTCGTTATCGAAATGAATCGTTGCAGAACACCTAATCTCCGCTTTAAGTGTGTTATTGTTCGGCTTGAGTGAAAATGTCACCCCCGACGGCAGTTGGGTTTTGATATATTTTTCAATGTCCTCGATTTCGTAAGAACCCGTGGGAATACTAATGGTGACATCAGAATCGTCGCCGACGATTCGTAGCTTGTTATTTATACCTTCAGTTATATTGGGGATGGAATTGTAAGTGGCAAAATCTATGAGACCGATTTCCCACTCGTCATCAACGCTCAGTTCTATGATTGGAAAAAAATCGCAAGCGATTACAGGTCCACTACCGCTCAGAACAATGCTCATTGTTGCGATAGAAACTTTAGGCACAAATGTCCGCAGACAACTGAGTTGTCACTCTGATGACGTCTGTAGTTATAGTGAAGATTGGCGTTGGAACCGAAATATCTAGACAGTTCGATAGGGGGCCTAAGATTACCGAAACTATCAAAGTACTCTACGTTAGGTCCACTTTTCCTATAGCATACCCAATGGGTACCCTCTCCCGAAATAGTGTCCAGATTCACAATGGCCGACTCGTTTTGCAAAGGTTGTACGGGTAGAGTGTCTCTCATATAGACTCCTCTGAAATGTGGTATTTTCAGTTTAACAGCGTATTTTTCGAGGTCAATGTTAGTCAGAGGTTTTATCGGGATCGAATCTATCGGCGATTTTTTTTACACGTTCGTCGCCGTCGTCGTCGTCCCGAGCCCCCTACGTAAGGTTTTAAGTAAAGTCCCTTGCCCTTCAATCGACTCAACAGTTGGTGAACCGTGAGCTTTCTTCCCCCTCTCTTCCGTCTCCGCCCACCTCCTAACTTTGTTTTCGCTTTCATAGCGGCCGATACGGCCAACGCAGCAGCGCGTTCGGCTAAAGATGCGTCCCCTGCTTTAACCCTACTCCAAGCTTTACCCGCTAATCTATCGTCCGCCTGTCTGCGATTTTCCGAATCACTATATTTACTGTACGCTATATCGTGCTCTTTACAAGCTTCGTCCAACGGATTGATTCCTCTATCACCACGAGCTAATCTCTTGGCTAGTTTTGTACCGGGACCGCAATAATTGTACGACGGTAGATGTAGTTCAACCGGTAATAGATCGATAGCTTTATTTAAAACCGTGTCACCAGCACTCAATAACCTAGACACAAGTCCACGTCCTTTCTTCACCGCTCTTCGTCTACGACTGAGCGATGTTGATCGTTGCACCGCCATTTCTATACTGTTGACACAGAATCTATGCACGAGTATAGATTATCTCCGATAGTAGTGTGTACAACTCCCTGAGACGATTCTCCTTCATACAAGTGATTTTTAACACATCTAAAATATCGGTATAAACCTCCGTGACGTAACCCAAAAACTCATTGTAGCCGTACACATTATTCTCACCGAAGAAGTAGAGATTACCGTCTATATATTTGAAACCTCCTTTTACAGTATTCGGTACACCGTTGTAGAGATCGGTAATCAGACCTTCGTGTAGACCTATGCTGGAGCACTCATCGTGTCTAAGCACATAACTATTATCGTACAACACCATCGTCATACCCCGATTATCATTCAGTACAACGTTTATGTGACTTTTTATCTTTCTACCGAGCCAATCTTCGAGTTTATACATGTACTTTCTTCGTAGACTAGGATAGTTGATGCTGTATACAGACGTGTTTGTTATTAAAACTATGTCGCTATTGGGTGCCTTATAAATCGAGTCGATACGTACAAAGTCTCTCGGTAAATAATCCAACCAATCTGTTATCAATTCGGGTACTAGATTTCCTACTCTTTTCGTCTCGTCCAAAGGTATTATCCACACGTATTTCTCGTAAAACAGATATATATGTTTATTAGCTATAAACACTGTATTGATCTTACGTCTTATCTTACATAGATCAGGGGGAGAAACGGGTGACTTGGGGGTAGTAATTTTTGGGGGCGGTTTTGTTGTTGTTGTCGGCCGTGGAGTTGTCGTGGTAGTGGTAGTGGTAGTGGTCGTTGTGAGTAGTCCGTATAACTAAGGTGAGGGATGTTATGGCAGGGCATACAGGAAGAAGTGTAGTTTTCGGCCTTGACGCTAATGCCAAGTCTGTTTTATGGCACAGCGGATACACGGACATTCATTTTTTTTTTTTTTTTTTTTTTTTTTTTTTTTTTTTTTTTTTTTTTTTTTTTTTTTTTTCATTCGGTATTCTCCATAAATTAGGTTAACTTCGAAACCGGAGTCTCATGTAACCGTTAGCAAATTCAGGTAACACGTGGTATACACTTAAGCGGAGATTATTTCTTTCCTATTTCTTATTTCTTTCCGTCGAGGAACTCCGCCGCTATCCTAACCAACTCCACAACCGCTTTCCTAGCTTCCCTGTTCTTAATCAATGCGAAACCACTGGCGTCCAGCCGTTGCAACTCTTCCTCATCAAGTTCACAAAACCATGTCCTAAGGTCCTCAAGTAGGGGGCACTCCATCACAAGATGTATTGCCGTCTGGGGCAAACCACAACAGCACGAGGGATCCTCTCTAAGAGAAAAAGATGTCAATTTGGCGGCGAAAAACCCGTGTCCTGTTAGAAATTGAGTCATTATAGGTGTTAAGTTTAGATCTCTTATCGCAATTCTCCCCTTTACCGACAACAGGGGAGAACTACTGGAGGAACTGCTGGCTTCGGAGGAACTGGAAATTATTAACGCTGAGGGTCAACCAAGTACTTACTTCACGCCAAGATCAGAGTCCAATATTGATGTTACAGTGGCTTCTTTGGCTGCCTTTAGACAAGTTGTCGATTGGAAAGTTCGTACGGATGCGTCAATCAGTGACCATCGCCTTATCACGTTCGACTGGAGACCAGAGGGGACCATTACTCGGACCAACACATATGGCCCCACAGGGTATAATTGGAGAAGAGCGGATTGGGAAAGGATGGCAGCACTTGCGGAGTCTGGCTGGAGGGAGTTGAGCCAGGACTCTCAGGGTGAGGTTTCTCTTGAAAGGTTGATGAAATTCGTTGAGGGGATCTTATCTAGGACTGTTCCTGTCAGACGCGCTATGAGGCGACCCCCGGTTAGATGGTGGAGCCCTGAAATTGGAAAACTCCGAAGAACACACATAGAGGCTAAGAAAAACTACTCTAGAGAAAGGAAAAGGAGAAGGATGGACACTTCGGATCAGGTACTCGGCAGACTGTCTGGGGACATAAGGAGGACCAAAAATGCTCTAAATGTGGCAATCAGAGCGGCTAAGAGGAAAAGTTGGGAGGCGTTTGTGATGGAGAACTCTGCCGACCCGTGGGGCTTCGTCATGAAGATGGTAACTGGCAAACTCAGGATTGCTGAAAGCATGTCAACTATACTGGTGGACAACATCTACACAGTTTCAGGTGAGGAGTCTGCACGGGCTCTGGCTGCCTCTTTGATTCCGCAAGACGACATCACCATTGACACTGCTGATAACTCTGCTGACAGGATTAGGGTGAGAGATAGAGCGGAGAACTTGGACCTTGGTGAGGACGATTGGGAGATTTCTTTGGACGAGGTAACATCTGCCCTCGAAAGAATGAGAACTGGGAGTGCACCTGGGCTTGATGAAATCACAGTTGATGTGTGGAAGAACCTGTGGAGCACCTTGGGTACAACAGTGGTCAAACTATTTAACCAGTGTCTATTAAGAGGCTCGTTCCCCAGAGAATGGAAAAACGCCAATATCAAGTTCCTACTCAAGGGACCAGACAAGAGGAAAGATCTGCCTAAGTCATACCGACCGATTGCTCTTCTACCTACTTTGGGTAAAATCCTTGAAAAGGTCATTGCAACAAGGCTGATAAGCTTCTTTGAGGAGAGAGAGGTGATCTCCAACAGACAATATGGGTTTAGAGCCGGAAGGAGCACTGAGGACGCCATCATTGAGTTGATTGGTATCGTGGAGGCCTCAACAGAGAAATACTGCGCAATATTATTTATTGACATCGAAGGCGCATTCGACAATGCTTGGTGGCCTGCTATTTTAACAAAGTTAATAGAAATAAAGTGCCCTAGGAACATCTTCGGACTCATTCAATCTTACCTGTCGGATAGGAAAGCCACCATAGCGTCGAAAGAATGGAAATTCGTCAGAGATGTAACTATGGGATGCCCTCAGGGATCCGTTTTGGGGCCTCTTTTGTGGAATCTTCTGTTTGACGGTCTGCTGCGGGTGGATCTTCCAACTGGATGCGGGGCGGTGGCCTACGCTGATGATGTAGCTGTGGCGGTGACAGGAAAGTCTAGGGCTGAGATTGAGCTAAGGGCTTCTGAGGTTTTATCTGCTCTCAAGAGTTGGTGCTGCAGTGTTCGCCTTAAGATCTCGGCTGAGAAAACAAACATCCTTATGGTGAAAGGTATTCTTCGTAGAGACCCAACTGTTCGGCTGGATGGACGTCCAGTTAAGTTTGTTAAGGAAATTAGATATTTAGGCGTGATCTTGGAAAGGGGATTGTTCTTCACCAAGCATGTGACTGCAATGGGTGAAAAGGTAAAGTCGTTGTTCTTTAAAATAAAGAGATTAGTGAGAAAGGACTATGGGCTATCATGGAGGGCTCTAAGAACAGTCTACAATGGTATATATTCAGCAATAGTCACCTATGCTGCGGGGGCTTGGTACCATAGGGTAAGAAGAATTGAGATACAACGCTCCTTATTAAGAGCTCAGAGGATCATCCTCATTGCGGTCACTGGCGCTTACAGGACGGTGTCCATTGATGCCATGCCGGTGGTGGCAGGTGTTTTACCTGCGGATCTAGCAGTGTGGGAAAGAGGAAGCAGAAAGACATGGAAATCTGGAGGCGACCTACTGTTGGCTGATGGTGGCAGGATGTACCATAACAGACAAATTCCTATGGGAGCTATTAAGAATCACATCAGAGATGAGGCTTTCCAAATCTGGCAAGAAAGATGGAGCTCCAGTGTTAAAGGAGAAGTTACAAGATGGTGGTTCCCATCGGTAAAGGGGAGAATTGCGATAAGAGATCTAAACTTAACACCTATAATGACTCAATTTCTAACAGGACACGGGTTTTTCGCCGCCAAATTGACATCTTTTTCTCTTAGAGAGGATCCCTCGTGCTGTTGTGGTTTGCCCCAGACGGCAATACATCTTGTGATGGAGTGCCCCCTACTTGAGGACCTTAGGACATGGTTTTGTGAACTTGATGAGGAAGAGTTGCAACGGCTGGACGCCAGTGGTTTCGCATTGATTAAGAACAGGGAAGCTAGGAAAGCGGTTGTGGAGTTGGTTAGGATAGCGGCGGAGTTCCTCGACGGAAAGAAATAAGAAATAGGAAAGAAATAATCTCCGCTTAAGTGTATACCACGTGTTACCTGAATTTGCTAACGGTTACATGAGACTCCGGTTTCGAAGAAAAAAAAAAAAAAAAAAAAAAAAAAAAAAGTCCGTATAACTGTTGTATAGCGGAAATAGTGTCAGGGGAGAGATCCAACTGATACATATCTGTAATGTTTCTAGGTGGAATAGAATAGCGAAACATTGTGGAGGTGTGACTAGGTGAATGGTGTAGACCTAGGGCGTGTCCGATTTCGTGTAAAAGGACCGTATAGAATGATTGATGACTATTTGAGGGTAGATTCATACTAAAGTCCCAATTTTCCTCCATATCGAAATGAATTTCCGTCTGCTTTGTGGTCAGCGTGGGTAGAGTTGCGTGTGCAAGGGTGCCATTTCTACCGCCGAAATCGCTAAAACACTTATTACCACCGTTGACCAAATTAATATGATCTTGTTCACCAAAAGAAATGACTATATTGGGTAGTGAGCTGTCGCGAAAAAATTTCAAATTGGAATGTCGACTCCAAAGTTTGAAAGCGTGCTGTACAGTTTTCATTTGTTCACGGTTTCCGGTACCGTACATGTACCACGTTAGCGTAGTATTTATCCATCTAAATTGTCCCGACGCGTCGAGTGGATTAACACTATCGTTATAGCCGCAATATCCATAACCCGCTACATCTACTGTAGTAGTAGTAGTAGTAGTAGTACTGTCGCTGACATCATCAGCGAGACTCGTCGCGCTGCAACAGAGTACAAAGACGACAACCGCTTCGGTCAAAGTCATGTTTACAAATGAGAGTGAATCCAGATGTTTAGCTTTATAAGGGTAATTATTCCTTATCGCTCGAACCCCATAGTGATCTCCAGTTCGTTACTCGGTCTTTGGAAACATCCACTTTACTGTATTCTCTCTTAATAACACGAGCGAAAGCGATAAGTTCCGATTTAATGTACGCCTTAAAACCATTTTCCAACGCCTTTATAGAGCCGGCCAATTGTGCCACTGTAATTGCATCCGTATCGACATCGCCTTTGGCGACATTACAGATACGTTTCCCCTCGGCGTTAAAACAGTCGCCATTTTTCAACAACAACACATTGTTCCTTATCCACGTCTCCAATTCTCGAATGTATTTTTTCAACTGTCTTAAAGTCACTACATCCATATCGTCGACGGCATCGGCTACACTAGTTATCCTCTTATTTTCAGCATTGAAAACCGATTCACCGGATGTCGGTGATTGGTGTAGATGTACGGTATTTTCCATGAGGAAAATCAAAGTGACAGCATCATCGGCGTAGACGGGAGAACCGACACTTGCAATCCGACGATGAAGAAAATAATACCCCATATGGTCGGATACAATACTTTTATTGTCAACGTACATCTTATTGACGGCGTCCGTCTTACTAGAGGGATACTTTAAATTACAGATTCTAGCGTTACGAGCATCAAAGGCTCCCGCTTCCACCTCATCGCTCCCCTCCAAATTTTTCACGAGAAAATTTTTCCTGGCGTATGCTATGTTGACGGCATCACCGTCGTCTATAGGTTCACCTACATCTTGTATTCGACTCTGTCTAACGGAATAGTCGGTCATAAGTGTAATCGGTATTAAAGATTCGAGATATCCTCTCGTTACAGCGTCATCGGTATCTTTAGTCGGACCCAGACCGCCCAAGGGTATGCCCTTTGTGTGATATTTTTGTGCGACTTTATCAAAGGTTATACACGTCTTATCCACAGTGTCTAGATTTACAGCATCTTTTTCCGTTAGAGGAGCGCCTACATTACGCAAGAGTTTACCCTTTATATCGTAATTCCCCTCAGGGGTAAGGTCGTATCCTCTAACTATCGGTTGGGTGGATAAAGCCCTTCTCACCGAATAACGTCCGAACTTGTCGACACTCATCGTATCAATGACCGTATCTTTCTATTACCCGAACCTTTTATGAATCCTGCCTCTCGTAGTTCCTCCACGATGGAGGCGATTTCATTTGCGTGACCCGTATGTCCGGCATCGTGAGATGCCAACAAATGTCTCAGTCTGTCACACAACTCATTCGGATTGTCCCAGTATGAATAACCTCTACCGCTAACGTTTTTAGGTGGGAATAAACGCATTATAATGTTTTTATATTTATACGATCTGTTACTATTAATGCGTCCGTTCGGATCGTGTAATTGTTTGTGTGCACTGGACGCCAAACAGATATCTCTATACGCTCGTAAATCGTCCTCGGTATATATTTCATCATCGGGTATACGCTTAAACACCAACTCGTACAATCCGGGCGTCCCTTTATAGTGAACTCCGTCAATTATAAGTTTACCATCGTCAGACAACCGAAGAGTCTTGTTACCGATCATAATAGAGTCGGCTCCGATTTTCGGTCCGTAACTGTGATCTATATTCTGACTACGGACGGTATCTTTAATCATTTTGAGCATATACTTTCGCGCCAGCGGATGTTTGAAAGTACTGTTTACCCATTTTTCAGATTCACTTTGCCCTTCGGGTGTAGACAATAGCTCCGATACACTGGTCTGCGGCGGACCCGGAGTTTCCGCAATTACTTCGGTATCCATAAAACTAGGAGAACCCCACACATCCCCTACCTCTTCCTCCTCCACCTCATCCCCTCCCTCCTCCTCCACCTTATCCCCTCCCCTCTCGGCGATCTCGTTCTTTACTTCGGCTTTGACATCGGGTGCAGACGGCGAACCCTTTATTTTCGACATCTCTTTGAGTATAGGGCTATATTTTTTTGTGAGCATTAGTTCAGAGTCTACGTCACCGTATCGCATTCGACGATATTTTCTCTTGATAGCGTCCTTCAACAGTGCAATCTCCATCGTTAGTACGTCCTGCTGTCGACGATCGGCCATTACGGAAGTTCGAAACTACTTTTTCCTAGACACAGAGAAACCGTATAATATCACCGGCGGATGCCACCGGACCACAGTGGCAATTCGTACACGTGCCTGTCGAAACGACTAATGAGCTCTGTGTTGTCGGTACTGGGAAATATATAGGTGCGTTTGTCACGCCATGCACATCATTGTACGTGTAGATACGAATTTATATATCCTTCACGATACGATCAAAGCCGATACGATAGCGACCGTTTACTATTTCGCTGTCTTTGTCTATAACGACAAATCCGTGTTTCTCTTTCCAGGCCGCGGCGCAAATATTTTGAAAAACTTTAAACGATACGTCAGGTGTGACGTGATCAGAATAAATGTGACGTAAATTCATGTCATCCTGTTTAAACAGGATCAACAGGTTGGCGTTGTCACGAATCAATTGTTTCGGTATACGACTGTAGGTTTGACCCAAATAAAAAGAGTCTATATCGTTGTGACGGCCCATGGTGAAATAGTTACGTATATTGTCATGTTTTTCACAGGCAATATCGTCGAAAATCATCACGGAATTCGGTTTAGCTTCACTAGGCGGTATAACGCTTTCATTGTCCGAAAATGGAAAATAACCGATCTCGTCGTCGTCGTCGTTGTCGTCACCACCACCACCGCCTAACACTTTTTCCAAAAACTTGTACTTTGACTGGTTAAGTGACTTTGAAAATACGTATACATTTCGAAATCTGAGTCCGTTGGGTTCAAACAATAAATTGAATACAACATTGGTTTTACCACTATTCGACGGTCCACACACTATAGCTCGTATCGTATTCGGTAATAGTGGACCGTGACGTTTTCTTTTTTCGGCTACACCCGATCCTGTATATAGATCGAAATTTGTCATTGGGAGCACGTGAGATGTGTTTTCTATTCGCATTATGACGTAACACTGAGTTGAATATAAAGTGTGAGACTCGTTATAAGCAAATACCGGTTAGTAGTCACAAGGTTTAGTCTGTCGCAATATTAAGTCACAAGGTTATTCTTATCTATCCACGAGTTGTGTGTTTTATCGAAGCCTAACCATTTTACAAAAACTCTATTCCCTTGTTTGCGCAATACTTTTTCTACAAGATAGACATCACCGACATTCGATTTACTCAATTCTTCACCGTAAAATCCGCCCTTTAGGATTTCCCCTTTCGAGTCTTGTAAAACGTACGTTACGGGTTTCGTCGGTACAACGGCGTACACGGTAAACACTTCGTTTGTCCAGTTGGGTAGATAGCCTTTAGCAAAAGTTTTTTTATATTTTGATATTCTAACTTTGTCGTCTAATTTAAATTTCGGGGCTGATTTGGGACTTTTAGTCATCGGTGCGATTTTTTCCAAAAGTATTCGTTCGTGCTTTTTCGTTACACGGCCGGGTTTCATACCGATAGTACTGTGTACAGTATTGTTGTACGTTTTTACAACACTTTGCAAGAGACTCAACCACGCATAACTACCGCGTGCCGTAAATTCGCGCCACATTATATTTTTCAAAGTACGATTCAAACGTTCAACTATGGACGCTTTCTTCTCCGTATATGTCGTATAGTGATTTATATTGTATTTTGTCATCAATTTTTGCACGTGCGAATTAAACCACTCTTTACCCTGATCCGTCTGAAAGTTTTTCATACGATGTTTTTTCAATATAGGTTCCAGTACTCTGGACACCTCGGGAGCCGATTTCGTCTTTAACGGTTCTGCAATAGCGAATTTTGTCAGACAATTGATCATTGTCAATATATACTTGTAACCACGATTCTCACCAGAGTACGGTATCATTTCTACCAAATCGGCTTGATACAAATCATTCACACCTTTCAACGTTACACGTCGTGTTTTGAAATTTCTTCGAGCCGGTTTGTGCAACTCTGCTGCAATAGTTTGTCTCACGCCCTCCATTTCACGAATGAGTCCGTATGACGGATCCCCTTGGCTATATATATGAACTACGGTGGAACCTTCCATCACCAGCTAGAGCCTATAGCCTAAGGCCAGGGTAGCCGTCCCATGGTGTCGTTAAGAATCCCTCTAAAAAGAGGCCTACCGTCAGACGAGCCCATGACGAGGGGCATACTATCTGTTACTCTAACAAAGTACATACATTCCTTGTGGACAGTTACGTCACGACAGAGGGCACCACAGCCTTACGGGTTTTTACACCGCTCCAGAGGGCACACACACACAACAATGTCAGAGTAATAGACAGCGGTCACCATTTTTACTCGAAACGCATGGTTTTACAATAGCCATTAGGTAGTGTATCATATTGTCCGTCTCTTTTTCGTTTCGCACCTGTGATTCTAAACGTTTTACTTTCGCTAACGGTAACCACATCACGATCTTTTGTTCTACGGATCCGTGATTCGGTTATCGTTAGAGATTCGTCTTCCTCTTCCTGAACCATGCGCTTTAAACTTTCAAAATTCACAATACCGTCGGTTCGCAGATTCAGAGTCAGTCCTTTAACTTTACATACAGTCACCGGTCCATCGGGTGTCAGAATTTTGTAACCGTAGGTTTTTGGACCTCCGGACACAAACTCTGTTATATATGAACCAGGACCGTAGTCTTGCAATTCGTCAGTCATCTGTCCCAAGTAGTCACCTGTTTGCACTCTGTGTAAGCCCTCTTTATGCACATAGAGTACACTGTCTGTGTCATAATAGAGAGCCTGTGAACCGAGTGAATCCAGATGCTCGTACAGTTTGAGTCGAGCCTGGGCCGTAGTGTACGCTGCAATTACAACATTGACTGTCGGCAATACCTCACAGTCATCTTCAACGTAGTGCCAGTTAACCATTATCGTCTCGTCGTTCACCTCCTGTATATTATTCACCTCGACGGACGGACTGACTAACATTTTGAAAAGTTCCGTAGGCTGCCTAATTATGGACGTCTTACTCTGATTCTCTCTCTGACCGAACTTACCCCAAAATGAATTGAGCATAAGTTTTGCCAGAGAGCGTAGACCCTCGTTCTTGCCTATTCGCTCATTGTTTAGGCGTATGCCCTCGTTACAAAAGTAGTCGTTAACGTACTGTGTCTTGTCTTGGTCAGTCTTACACCAGTTAGGATACCCTGACGCCTCTTGTTTAATTTTAAGAAATGTGTTTATGAACTCTGTGAACAATCCACCACGCCCCTCGTTGAACGACACGATTTCATATTCCCAGAGTTCATACATTTCCACTATTACGTATCCTGTAGACACAGCCTTTCGTATCTCGTCCATTGTCCAGGTTCCAGTCAACACTCGTTCGTCAATGGTATGAGTACACTCACCGGAAATTAATTTTTGGCCGCATGTTCGACACAGGACAAACATTAATTTCTTGTTCATGCTTGCCGGAAGTACGGGATGATACAGATCACGGGGTGGTAGAACTTTACATTTCAAAAGACCCTCTGAATTCATCCCGCGCTTCCGGCAATCCTCGTTACCTATGTGAATTGTCGGGTGGCCTACTGGAAACTTGCCGTATTTACAGACCCAAGGATAGAGTGAACATACATCAACGTACTGAATTGTTTCACCCTTCTCCTTGCATCCGTAATAGGATCTTGTATTACCAGTACGACCGCCAAAAAACGCGTGTCTAGGGTTAAGGGGTGCAGTGTCTAGGATCGGGTGTGTTTCGAGATAGGCCATGTCTTTGTTACCTTTTTTCATCTTTAAAAAGTCGCACTCCCAAATCTCGATCACATCGTGATCACGAGTCAGCTTCGCTATCTTAGATTTCGTGCGAGCTAGTCGAGCGTTGTGCATGTCGGACGGATCGTCTGCCAGGGGTTCATCGCGACCGTTGGGGAAACATTTGGGGCAGCCGTGCCAGTAACAACCGTGGAATTCGAACAGAATTCCTTCACACACTCCGTCCACACGCACTCCATCCACTATTACTTCACGACCACGCCCTGCATGTTCCATTAGGGCCCCACGCTGATCTTCCTCCCACGTCAACCACTGCAGTGCAATAGCTGATTGGGTATCGACCAATCGGTAACCTTTTTTGGGAACAAGGCCTATGGTATTTGATCGTAAGAAGTTGCGTCTAAATGCCAGATTACACGCGCTGGCAATTGTTACGGCCTCGATGAAGGGATCGACGTTGCACACTTGGAGGAACGAGGCTCTAAATTTTATGCACGCTTGTGCCAAAATCTCCACGTCGGAGAGACAGTATTCGAATATTTCCTTTTGGAAATCGAATACGTACTCGCATCGTACCTGCTCGTCGTACCAAGTTATAAATTCTCTGTGTCCTTTGTCGAACATCGAGTCGGGACAGTAGTACTTTTGTTCGGGGATAGGGCCAACGTAATTTTGATTCTCCACCGTGTTGAAAAGGTGAGGAAAGTATCCCTTTTTCTTTTCAGGTGGTAGGTCGAATGCTTTGGGCAGTTTGGACAATGCCATAGGCATATAGTTCAGAGAATCTATAAACTTTACATTGTCTATTTCCATGAGTATTACTTTTGTACCGCGTGTTATGAGCTCTGGAGTGAACTGCGTTTTCTCCAGCAGATACTTTAGGAGGAACTGGAAGTCGAAACCTTGACCGTTGTGAGCGATTACGCAGACTTTTTTGTACGGTTTACGTACGTCCATTATGTAGGACATGAAACCTTCGACGGGATCGTCTTTGAAGACGTGTGTACGGTCCCCGCAATTTTCACACTCTTCACCGTTTATGCATAACCAACATTACTGTTGTGCTACGCATAAAGTTACTCTGTGTACTTGAGCCGAGTCGAGAGCTTCGTCTTGACGCGTCTCCAGATCGAAGAAGATGAAGAGGAAATCTTTTTCCATCGGTTTCCTACGGTCTACTTTCATGTAGCACATGTGATTAGCGGGCATGTAATCTCGACACACTTTACAGTACGTTTCACCGCACACGTGTTCGGTACTACGTTTTTTCTTCATGATTATTTTCTCACATTCGCGACACTTTTTCATGTTGGCACAGATATTTCGTTTGTGTGCAACAAAACAGTCCTTGTTCATAAACTGTCTGTTGCAGTCGCCGCAATGGATGTGACCGTTTTCCATTATGCACGGTGGCGAACGTTTACAACCGTAACAAGTGGCCAAACATCTATGTTCACCACGGTGATCGAAAGGGACATGACAAGTTTCACAAAAATAACTGCAGGCAAAAGCGGCTGTGAGATTTGTGATTACGTTAAAATGACCTTGGTGGAAGTGTAGATTAATTGTGTATTGAGGATTGGTTACGTCACCTTCGAAATACACGACACGCCCTTTATTCCCATAACTGTACACAGTTATTTTGTGATTGGGTAAAAAGTCTTGGAATTTTTGCAATTCCTGCACCCCTGCACCCTCGACACCGATTTGGACACCTGCGTCAGTCATTAATTGTTTAGCTCTGATTGTCTGTCTCTTAGCTCTGTCCATACGCACGAGCTTATAGTCTTTGTCTTTCTCGGCGTGGGCTTTACCGACTACAATAGAGCAAGGCAAGCAAAGAGAGTCTGTATTCGTAATCACGACAATACCCTTTCTAGCTTTACATTCTTCGTCATAGTTATTGTACAAGCCCGGTCTAACACGTCCACGTCCTCGACCTACAGGTACTTTTACTTTAGTACATTCTACTTTAAACGTATCGCTAGACTTGAAACCTTCTGCGTTGCTCTGAATAATACCGCCGAATATTTTCCAGAGCACATCGTACGTTATATCTGTAGCGGGTCTGAAAGCTACGTACCCAGGCTCGCGATTTTTTACATTCAAGCTAGTCAGTGTAAACCCTATTTGATCTTCGTCGGTCGTATTTTCGGTCATTTGATCGATCAACTCCTCTAAACCACGTTTGATCCATTCAATTTCCTCCACGTCCGACGGTAGTGAATTGAATTTAAAAACGACTTTGGTCCCGTACAAACGAAACTTTTTTACGTACGAATCACAAGTCGAAACAACGTACACGGACATTATTCAATTCTAAAGAATACTACAGCTATCAAGTTTACTCACCAAGCGTTCCAAGAAGAATGAGAATGATGGGTGGGGGCGAGTCGCATTTATAATGTCGGTACGCCCGATCCCCACTCTCGGACTGATAGGTGGGGGTGACGGCTATGTTTGTGGAGGTGGTACTGGTAGGAGTGGGATCGGTCCCCAAACTGTATATAAGCGCTGTTCTGTGAGCTCAGTAATCATTCTGTACTCGGTTTGTCTACCGTTGTAGTACAGGGTAAGTTTGTCATGGCGTCTGCTATTGATAGGTTCAATACGGTCGGCTATGCTGCCGTAGAGACGGTAGCAATTAGATCTTTGAAAATAGGATTCGAATATCCTATTGTCGATGCGAAGATTGTAGAGTCAAAGTTCGGTGCGTGTGTATTTGTTGATCTGATTAACGATTCGGAGGAAAATCCGATTAGAACATTTCTACCAAAGCGTTACGCAGACACTCTGAGCGAATCGGATATTGCTGAGATTGTTGGCGCGAAACTTGTTGTGACTGGTCATAGCGGGAAGACAGTGCTTGTAGAGTTGCGGCACTAGTTTTTACCGGTAGTCAGGGAGGCGACACTAGATTCATGGTATGGTCGTCACCGGGAGCCGCGTGGTTGGGGCGGCTTCCCGGAGGATGATACGTTCATCCTCTGTAGGTAGTAGTAGTAACATTTCAGAGCGAGATTGAACCAATACGGTCGCAATTAAATCGTTGAAAATTGTTTTTTTTTATCTGCTTAACGAATCCGGACATATATGGCAAAGCGTTACACAAAATTGTAGGGTCAACTTATTCTAAATGGTCGTACGGTTCAATCTCGCTCTTCACTTTGTAACGTTATTTACAGGATAGCAAATATGTCACGTCAACGACAGTCACAATGGCTTCGTCGATTACTGAAGCAGCCGCGAGAGCAGCCGCGAGAGCAGCCGCTAGAGCAGCCGCAAGAACAGCCGCTAGAGCAGCCGCAAGAACAGCCGCAAGAGCAACCACAGGAGCAACAGGTAACCCGATTTGACCAATGGTATAACCACTACTTTTTACTAAATATTGTTTTCTTTCTTGACTGTTACATTCACACACCCTAACTATTGCATTTATTTCAGGTGGTTCAGCCTATCGCTAGGCGACGTAACAGGCAGCCAGATTGGCTTCGGCAGCTCTTGGAGCAACAGGTAGTTCTTTCGACTTTAGTCACAACGCACGCACGCTCGCACACACACACACACACACACTCTTACTGACTTTTGTTTTTTTTTCAGGGTCCAGTAGTGCAACCAGCAGCTGTAGCCTCTGATAATGTAGAAGGGCCAGTTGTAATAGCGCCTGATGCTACTCCAACACAGGGCGCTTGTAGTGTAAGTTATGTTTTTAAACTTTGTCACTAACCGACTGTTTATAGACATCTGTTCAATAGATTTTATAGATATCCATTGTTTAACTTTTATAGATGAATGTCTACGCCGAAAGGAAGCTAGAGGAATTGGAACGATATTTTGCTGGTGGTTGTGATGACTTGAGACGTGATCTGGAGGCAATGAGAGCGGGGCTGTCTCACAGTTTAACGTCCTTTCAGGCTGCGTTGTCCGATGTTCTGGATAGGCGGATGGCTGAATATAATGTCGTACCTGTTGACGCGGAACAAATGCAGCGGATACGTTCCTCCTCCACTACTCGAGTCACGCCACAACCAGCCTCGCAACAACAATCATATACGTTACACCATCACGGTCCAGTCAGTCATGAGACACTACACCTAGCGATGCAACCACACAGCCGACTGGATTGTGGATTCTGTTTGTGTTCCGGCATAATGTACCAGGCTGTGGACAACACTTACTCTGTACGTATAGGAGGGAGAGAGAGAGCTTGTCAACTGTCCGATGGTTGGTTACATTGTAAATAATCTTTTTCTTTTCACAGTCTTCCATCAACGAGGCCAGAACTCAGGCGGCTATTGAGATACTTACTGGGTCGTTACCTGCATTACAATGTCTTATTACTGATTTGGAGAACGCTGCTAGACGTCCTTACTTCAGGACTGGTCAAGCGTTTGCGCAGAGTGTATGGCGGCTCATGATGAGGGATTTACGTATTATAATAGACAAAGGAATGAATACTATGCAGCAAGCAGAATTCCGAGCACGATACCCTGTAAGTATTAAAGCTTTGTAAAAAGTAACCTTTTCAAACTCACACACACACACACACACAAAGAAGATCAATAATGTGACTTATCTTTTTCTGCCTACAGGAAGTTCCGCAGTCCTCGGGAGTATTCGTACATAGTCGGATGCTCTCACCTTGTCCAGTATGTCTCATCAAGCTTCCTACTGTGGCGTTGATACCTTGCGGCCACGTCTTCTGTTCCGATTGCGTAGTACAATGCAGGAGGTGCCATCTTTGTAGGCGTAATGTGGAGAACAGCTGTCAGCTTTACTTATACTTTGAATATTAATTTAACTCTGACGTAGTTGCTCTTAATCTATACTTTGAATATTAATTTAACTCTGAAGCGATTGCTGTCGTTGATGTGAATCAAAATATATACTTAATATATAAGTTATTGCTGTCGTAGATGTGAATCATAATATATTTATATACTTGGCTATGGGTACACTGATTCTTATTTCTTAGAACCCTATTCCAAAACCCGGAAGTTCGGGTCAGACCCGTACCGTAAGACTTACGCGAGTTTTTCGCGGTCGCGAAAAACTCGGTAAGTCTTACGGTAAGGGGTTCGTGTCCGAACTTCTACGAAATGTTCTGACGTTCGGTTACAACATGGCGGCTTATATACTGCATTAATTATCCGACTTGTAATACTATGCACGATAGCTCAGTCGGTAGCGTGTCCGCCTTCAAATCCAAACTTCACAGGTTCGAATCCCACCGGTATTAAAAAAGTTAAGTGTATGACGTCATGTGTATGGCGTCTTGTGTGTGTCTCGACAACAATACGTCACAGGTGGGGGGACCATTGGGGGAAGGGAAGGGGCCTAAAGGGGAGGGGCAAGGGGAGGGGTGGGAGGAGGTGGGGGGACCAATGGGGGATGGGAAGGGGCCTAAAGGGGAGGGGCCTACAGGGGAGGGGCAGGGGGAGGGGTGGGGGGGACCAATGGGGGAAGGGGCCTAAAGGGGAGGGGCAAGGGGGAGGGGCAGGGGGAGGGGTGGGGGGAGCAATGGGGGAAGGGAAGGGGCCTAAAGGGGAGGGGCAAAGGGGGAGGGGCAAAGGGGGAGGGGCAAAGGGGAGGGGCCAAGGGGGAGGGGCCATGGGGGAGGAGGGAGGGGTGGGGGTACCCCCACCGTTTTTGTGCCAAACTGCCGGGAACTCTACTCACTTAACTTACTTCTTCGCTTTTGACCACCATCGGTTTCGTCACTACTCGGTCTAGACACGTCCATTGCTTTCTGTTTTAGGTCCATAAGCGTTTTAATGGCCAACACACAAGCCCCTTTTACTCGCTTGTGCGAATTTGAGCCTCCATTTTTCGCAGCTGACGACGCCACAATATTGTCGGTTTCGCCGCCATTTTGTTGGTCTTTCTGCACATTGTTTTTGCTCAATCTTAAATTATTTTCTTTAACCCTCCAACTGTTAAAGGCCCAAAACCGTACCCATTCTCCGGACAAGTTGGCTATAAAACACATATTTTGCAATTCAACATTTCGCCCACTTAGAATCGTCCTATTGCAATAAACAAAATAGTGTTGGAAAGCTAATTATCCGTAGATACATAATCATGCAAAAAAATACCACAAAAGTTATAAATAATATTCCAAAAATTGCTGAATTTCACGTATTTTTGATGTGTAACGTCAAATATTTGCGGTAACAATTTGTAAACAAAACTAACGTCATGTTTGGCTAATATTCTTAATTTGACATTTCTGTCAAATTGATCAAACATAACACTGTTCCATAGATCGTTTCTTTCTCATCCAATCTGTGGTTTTCATTTGTTTCTAGGTGAAATAGTTTTTATTATATAAAAATTAAACAAAATCAAGAATTTTAACTCCTTTTTACACGCTAAAAATTACATTTTTTGCAATTCAACTTTTATCCTAGTAGATTTTATATTATCGAAATGTATTCTATACCATTGAAAATGTAATTTTTTAATCTTTCATAACCAAGTTTAGAACATTTTATATAGCGCGTAGTAGAGAAATAAGACTAGACTGAAGTTTACCTTGTTAGCGCTAGATTGCGACAGTTTCTCGCGGCGAGTTTTATATAGAAAATATCACCTATATGTTCATATATTTTTTCGAAATGGTAAAACTTATCCAAATGTTACAAGTTGACAATATTATATAGTATTTTTCTTCCTCTTTCGAACTATGAAGACGAAATCATCCTAATTTATATAGTTTACGAGTTATATCCATTCTAGGAAATGATCCTCTGAACTTTCAGACCGGTTTGCTATATTCAGTGTCTAGACAGTCTTGAAGAATCCGATCTTTATTTTTATACAATCTTGTCGTTTTTGATATAACTGTAAAGAGGAGATTTCAATGTTTAACCTTGTATTTGAAACACATCTGTACAAGGAAAAATACAAAGGCTGTAGTACTTTATAAAACGTAGAATAACCTCAAATTTGTTACTTCGATCTCGCAAGATTTTTGCCGATGTGGAAATTTCAATGTGCAATAGCTTTGTGTTTTTATAGTGAATATAAGTTTCACTAAGTGATTTTTTTATTATAATTTGTTTATACAACTTAAAATAAATGTGTCAATGTTTGTAGAGTGTAGTTATGAGTGATAATTCATATTTTCGGCCTAGTCTAGCCAAATCTTGTACTAGTCAGACCTAGTTCTAGATTTGCTATTGGAACTTTTAGTTTCAAGAAACCATTTATTTATTATAATATGTATATACATAATATATAAATGTATATACAACTTATAATAAATGTGTCAATGTTTGTAGAGTGTATTTATTAGTGATATTTCATATTTTTGGTTTTTTTTTCACAGCCCTAACCTCAACGTCTAGGCTATTGTGAAGGTAGATTTTTATCATAAATGACCCATGTCTAATGAAAATTTTCAAAATTGATTTTTCTTTTTAGCAACTTTTATCCACAAATATGTCACAAATATGTAGTAACTGTTGAAAATATAAAAAAAAAATTTTGTAGGATTTACATTACCATTTCTGTGAAATTCTTGCCTCCGTTACTCTCGGATTTTTTGGTATTTCACATATAAACTCCAAATGTTTTACATCTAACTTTTTTTCCACTAGACAGCTAAATTATATGCACCTTTCTAAATATAATAATATATAGAATTTGTGTTTTCCATACATATTACTATTTTTGGTAAATTTTTGAAAAGGAAAGAATAAAGTTGCCTTTTTTAAAAAAAAATGATAATTTTTTTTGAAAATGTAACAAATGTTTTTTTTCCTTCTAAATATGTTCACAAATATATTACAAACCTGTTTGTATAGTTGAAAAAATTCCAAAATTTTTTTTATTATGGTGTACATTACCATTTCTGTGAAATTCTTGCCTACGCTACTTTCCGATTTTTGGTTATTTTACATAAAAACTACAAATGTTTTACACCTAACTTTTTTTTTCACTACACACCTAAAATCTATGCACCTTTCTGAATATAATGACTTATAGAAGTTCTGTATAAAATATATTTTACTATTTTTAATGTTTTTTTGAAAAATTAAAGAGAAAATTCAGTTTTTACGTAAAATATTTTTTTTAATTTTAAAAATATAACAATTTATTTTTTTTTTCCTAAATATATTCACAAATGGTACACAAAACTTTTGTATATCTTAGAAAAAGGTGGTAAGCTTTTGATTTTGGATGAATCAGCTTTTTCTTGAAAAATGATAACGTCGTTTTTGACATGTAACATACTTACTCCAAAACCTTTTAAAAAAAAAAAGTTTTTTTACATAGATGGATTCTATGCATCTTTCTGAGAAAAATGATGTCTTATAAGTTAGGTTTTGTGTAAAATTAATATTTTTTATTAATTTTTTAAGAAAATAAAACCTTTAACATTGAACAGTTGGAGGGTTAAGAAAATCTACCACAATAAATTCGTTTTCTGTTACCAGTTGTAGGAAACCCTTTTCCATATTAATTCGACTTCGATATTTGCACATTAAATCACAACCCATTATCATTTTGCTCTCTAGCTTTGGTACCACCATAAATACCCCTCTTATTGATTGGTTACTTATTCTAATCTCCAATAATGCTTGCAATTTAATCTTCTGTCGCTGGCTTTTTATCGCCGTCACCATTTCCGTATTTACAACTGGTAATTCCAAGATTTTATTGTTCCTATTTTTTAGCACATTTTTATAAAAATCCTCTTGAACACAGGACATTTGAGCTCCTGATTCAATGGACATATTTACTTTTACATTTTCAATTTCTATCCCAATTTCCGGACATTTTTCGTAAACATCACTACTTAAAATTTTATTATCTCTTTCCTCCATTAAATCTTTTTTAATTTCGGTGTTTAAAATCCCCAATTTAATTCTATTTATTTTCGAATCCCCCCTTTTATGTTTGCTAAATTTGGTTTTATCTTCGATCTCAATTCCGTTTGTATTTTCCAATTTCTGCCAAAAATTTTTCCTTGAGACCTCGTATTTTAGTTTTTTGTGACCTTAGGTGGGAATTTTTGGTTTGAAGGACCAGGGTTTTGAGGTATCTGTGGTTGGGGTTTGTTTTGGGTTTGACCATAGGATCGAAGGTTAGGGTTTTGGGATGGTTTTGAGTAGTCTTGGTTCCTTTGCCTGAAATTTTGATCTCTTTGTTGTCCGTCCCTCCTTTCGAAACTATCGGGTCTTTGCACTTCTCTTAACATCCCGTCTACGTTTTCAATTGTCCTCAAAAACTTAATGGCGTCCTCTAAATGCTCACTAGCCCTACCAATACACGCTAATTGAACTTTTTGGTCAAAATGCCTCATTAGTTGGTATATAAGGAATTCTTCCGGAATTTTGGGTTCCAAATACTCGGCTTTTCGCACCATTTTACAAAAATAATCTACCCGTCTTATATTTCCGTTAGGATTATATCTATGGTTTTCGATCTGATTCCTAACCACTTGTTGAGTTTGATAACCCCAATAATGTTCTAAAAATAGCAATTTAAACTGGCTATATTCTTCTGTATCGCGCTTGATTATTTCCCACCGCTCCATGGCAGCTCCTTTCAATTTTTTCTCCACAACTTTTAATTTATCATTTTCTTCCATAACCGGATTTATTTTGTAACATCCTAATTCCATAACCAAATCTGCAAATAAATCTCATTCACTCGTCTTCCATAAATTCAACTTCCGTCCCTTGACAGATGCTGGCACTTGGCGACCTTCTCCAAAACTAAGCATCGCATGACATGCACGCGCAAAGTCCATCCGCTGGTCAGGCTATCGGATCTAAAACTCTAGTCTAGTCTACCTGTAATTATTCGCCATGTGAACGTCTTTCCATAGCTCCGTGAGACACATTCCTTCTTGCCTCAAAACTTACAACCTTCTCGTCTCAAAATTTACTACATCCTCGTCTCAATATGTTAGTCTACAGTTTTGTGCGCTCAAGTGTTCTAAAATGTTAAATAAATTTTTATTTTCACGGCACAAGATCACGTGCTCCGCGACAGGATTTTCCAGGTATTTCAAATTTACAGATTTTGTCATATCATAAATTTTATTAATGTTTTAAAATAATTTGTTAATTATCATGTATTCTTTAAAATATATATTTCATGTTTTATTTAATATTCTATGTTCTTTTTGAAACTGAATGATTATAAAAATTTTCATTTCTTAAAACATACTTTACAAAACCTTGCAAAGGCACATTTTAAGTTTTGAACAATTATGTGAAATTGGTGCAAACTAATGTTGAACATTAAACAATCAGAATATCTTATTGAACATGTCAAATATAAAATAACTAGAGAAATCTCTTCTAAAACAGAAAATTTCGTTTTACAAACTTTTGCAGATTTTGCAAGTCTTATACAAGTTTTGTTTTAAACTAAACGAAATATATATAAATAGCTTTATAGTCATCTAAGAAGCTTTTATTATAATCTTAACGAAGTTCTGTGATGCAATCAATTTACTTTAATTTTGACAAATAACCAGATATTTTCTTCAATAAAGAACATTAATGCTACAACATGTCTGATTTTGCACAGACGCTAAAAAACGTGTTTTTTTTTGCCTTAGCTAATACGCTGGTTGGAGAAACCTAGCAATTCTTGCCTCACATTGCATAGACCAGCGAAAGATCTTAACATGTTTCTACCTGTTTGCAAAACACGTTTTGTTTAATATATCTACAGAGTTTCAAGTGCACAAAAGTGATGTTTTTTTTTTTATAAAAAAACTGACTTTGCAGAACCTTGACTAAACTTACATTGTACATGTGTCTAAATTGCTTCAGCGAATATGTTTTTCTTAAAGCTATCTTTTAGATGTAGACTTGTGTAGTTATTTATAAATTATATAACAAATCATTGGGTGGAGCCTGCATGCAAACTTTCGGTCCTAACAACCTCCAAGAGGTTATTTTCTAAATTAACAAAAATTGACGTCAATTAATAAAACTTCAATATTCAAAATTTTCTTTTTTTAACAAACTTCTCATTTTATAACAAATTCTTTTATTTAAAATATATAAGTTTATTGGCCAATTTAGTATTTAAGAAATTTATCAAACAAGAAATATTATGTAACTTTTAGTCTAGTGATGAACCTGTTTACAATTGATATGAATTTTTTGAATTTAAAACATCAAACTCATTTATAAATCTTTTCACTGTTAAATTCTGTAACTGTTTTAAAAACTATCATCTCATAAAGTAAAAGGGGGGAATAAATATCAGTATCTTTTCATCTTTTTTTTATATTCTAATTTTACATTAAGGGCGTATAATCTTTTTTTTTGATTAATTATAATCCTGTTAATTATTAAGCTGTGCTCATTGTCTTTTTTTTATTGTTAAATTTTGTAACTATATATATATAAACTAAAAGGGGGGGATAAATTTTCAGAATCTATTCATCAACTTTTTTTTTAATTATTATCATATGTTACATTAAGGGCGTATAACTTTTGATTAATTATAATCTTGTTAATCATAAGCTGTGTTTATGATGATTTGTCTCAGGATGTCTTTTAATTTGTAAATGATAAAATCTGAACCGTCGAAATTTCTTTTTTTTGTTCAATAAACTTGAGCCTTGTTAATTACTAAATTTGTCTTTGTCTTTTTTTAAATTTTCTAAACATTGTTACCATTTTGGTTCCGCCTATTCTTAAATTTAAGTCCCCTGGTAACAATTTCTTGAAATACTTCCTCAATTTGTTTTAAAAATTGAACCGGATTATCTCTTGAATTTCCCCAAAATTCTATAGTTTTTGATTCTAAATTTTCCCTATCTAAATAAATTATATTTTTAGCATTTCCACCGGTTTCTTTAATTTTTGCGACTTCCCTAATTTTAACTTCTAATTTTTTAACTTTCTCTCCAATTTCTTTAGTCGAATTTCCCTGTTCCTTTATACTGTCTGTCATCTTTTTAATTTCTCCTACGCACTCTTCCACTTTTTCTTCACAATTTTCTATTCGCCTAATATTTTCGGCCATATTACTGTCTATAGATTCCTCAATTTCCTCCATATACTTCCCTATTTCCTGTTTTCTAGCTTCTTCCCTTTGGATCCGTTTGGTTTCCATTTCTTCCTCTCTCTTTATTCTCTTGGCTTCTGCTTCTTCTCTTTCTTGCTTCCATCTTGCTTCCAATTCTTCTCTCTCTCGTTTCTGCTTGGCTTCCATTTCCTCCTTTTCTTGCTTCCTTTTGGCTTCCATCTCCTCCTTTTCTGGCTTCCTTTTGGCTTCCAATTCTTCATCTCTCTTCATCCACTTGGCTTCCATTCCTTCCCTCTCCTGCTTCCGTCTGGCCTCCGACTCTTCTTTTTCCTTCTTCCGTAATTCCTCCATCTGGATCCATTTTGTCTCCATCTCCTCCTTCTCCTGGTTTCTCTCGATTCTTTCTTCCACTCTTCTTATTTGGTCGTTGTCTTCCTTCTCCTTTTCTTTTCTCAGTTGTTCCGCTTTGTCCTGTTCCCTCTCTTGCTTTCTTCTTTCCTCCATTTGGTTCAGGTACCTCACCATTTTCTGTATTTCCGTCTCCTGTTCCTTTGAACCTTCCTGTTTTGCTTTATCTTTCGCTGGTCCCATTTTCACTTCACTTATTCACTTGATTTTATTAATTAAAAATTTAAATTTCGGTTTAATTTGGACTCTACTTTTAATTATTATTATTTTTGCAATTTAGTATATTTGTCGTTGTAATTACCAGCACAACTTATTACTAACACACATGTACATATAAATTATATCAGAACTTAAGATATTCTCGTTCGTATGAAACACTGAAAAATTCAATATTTTGAAAATTTGTTCCAAAACTTTGCTTTTCCGTGCTCCACGCTATTGGGCGCCACTTACCACCCTACTTTCGCTCACGACTTAGGTTCGCGCCCCACCTTTGGAACGCCACTTACCACGCTCGCTTCGCTCACGATTTTAAGAATCTTTGTTCCCTTTTTGGAACGCTATTTATCACGAACTCTTAAACTCGCTGTACGATCCCCACCGATTGGGCGAACCACCTTTCAGCTCAGAGCAAACGCGGACAAGGCCAAGATGCTCACTTTTACATTTTATTCAATCAAAGATATTGCAAATCTTGGCTCTAGTAAGTATGAGCTTGTCCTCATAAACTTACTACTTTTAATTTACGCAAAATTCCCTGAATTTTATCTCAATGCTCGATTTTTTGACTCTTTCTTAAGATTAACACTCTTTCTCTCCAAGGTCGTGCCTTTTGGGAGAAATCGGCTCTTAAGTTCTGATGATAACTTTTAAAATTTTCAAATTAGATTACCAGAGCACACATATAATATTTATATTTAAACAAGGTTAATAGCATATACAGAATGGATATATATTGAAAACACAACAAAATTTAGAAATAAATTATTTATATATTCTTTCCTCTTTTGCACAGTAAAAATGTTAAATTCATAAACTTTTTTAATAACAATTAAAATTTGATTAAACAACAACACAACTATTTATTTATTTGACAAAATTTACCAATGTACTATTTTCTATATTCTAAACAAAAATAAAAACGCTTGACTTTTCAGACAGAACCACAGATAGTTTTTCCTGTACTGAAAAAGTCGTACTTAATTATTAATTATTTACAACACCAAAGCAGAAGTATAAAAATGAATTTAATTTTTAATAATTCCCCTAATGACGTTATATTTGAAATGAAGTTAATATTTGCGAATTATTCCTTAAGTATAAGATACCTTCACACTTTATTAGAAGTTCTAGTTGGATTTGGAATTTGTTGTATAATTAGGCTGATGTTGATATAATATTTTCGATCCAGAGTCTGTAAACTGCTATGTAGTTGAATGCTGGTCTCGAATTCTTCTAAGTTGCCTTGAAGTTCGATAGGAGTAGAAATTATTCTAAGTCCAGTTAAGTAGAGTGACAGTTGAATTTTCCTCTCATCTCGGAGTCTGTAGCAGAAGAAACGTCCACCTTGCGTCGATTCCAAATCAAAAGTACCCGTCTTTCGACAGATAAATTATGGTCTCCCGTTCCGTGGGAATCAATCCAGTTCCTGGAGCCAATTTTCCTCCCTTTTAGGGAAAAAGGTATTTTCTTCTTATTACGTGTTTTCAGGCCCTTTTGGTCTGAAATATTTACACTATATATTTTATTAGTCATATTTTTTGACTAATGAATAGTTTTCTTCCTTTATTATTAATTAAAACACCTTTTAATTAATAATTTATTGTATTTATTCTTCAACGTTATCTGTGATCCAAGTTGGCAATATGATGTTTCAGACTTTAGATTCCTACTGAGGGTGCGCGCGCCACATTACAGGTTTTTGCATGAAAATTTCTACTTTGGTCGTTTTTTCGTTCAACTCGCTATAACTTTCGAACGCTGGAACCGATTTTAAAGTTCCTTTCGGATTCTTCTTCCTATCCATCTTGTGGGTCTTGTGGAACTTGATTCATCGTTCTACTGCGCTTCGTTCGCGAGTTATCGCCCTTTCCCCGAAATTCGATTTTTCTACTTTCCAAATTTTGAGATAAGTCCTTTCTCAAAATTCTTTTGACGAAATCTTGTTCCTCTTCTACTATGACGAAAAACTCTGTTTGTACTTTTCACGTAGCTCGCTTGGTTCTCGAGTTATACGTCCTTGAAGTCCCAAAGTTTTTATCGTATAAGTTTTTGTTCATAAAACCCCCCCCCCCCCATTATATATTATCATTTCTGCTTTGAGGTTTTACAATTTTACATACTAGATATCTATAATTACAATGTTATTTCTCCCCTTTAACTTCAAATTTAACCGCTTTTGGGCTTTAAAGTTTTACTTTTTGTAATTATTATATCTCCCTTATTTTATTTTCAAATTTGAATCTAAGTACATATTATTGTGCCCTATTGTGGTCTCATCAATTGTACTTATTATTATTTTTTAATTAATCCCCCCTTCAACTCAAAAATTCCAAAAAACTCCCCAAGAATGACTTTCTAAGTCCATTCTCACCTGTTTATTATTATTAATTCATATTTTTTATTTATTATTATTGTTAGTTCCCCTCTGAGTTATGACTCTACGTTTTTTGAATTTTGAATTTAAGTTTTTTCCAAATTTTAGGTTTTTGAGCCCATATAAAAACTTGAATAACCTTTTTGTTTAAATTGCTTTTAAATTTATTTTTCGATATTATTTATCGGTTGATTCTACTGAACATTAATTTATTTTAATAATTTAGTATTTTAATAGAATAAGAAACGAGGCAGAGTGACTTTTCACGAATCAACATGCAGTGTTCAGCACCTGTTGGCGTGACGTCATCGTTCCTCCTCGTCCCCTATCTACATGGCTTTATCGCGGGAATTTAAACTGTTTTAAATTGGCTTGAGACTTTTGGCTTTTTCCAAACCGTCTCAGTGTGTGTGTGTGTGTGTGTGTGTGTGTTTTTGTGTGTGTGTGTGTGTGTGTGTGTGTGTGTTGCAACGCACCCCCCCTTGGCTGGCTTGACTGCGGACACGCAACTTGCACCTCTCGGGACGGCGCTCTTTGCAAGACCCTACCAAAACCCGCGTTATATAGAGAGATCCCTTCTAAGTTTAACAGTTTCGATAGGCTCTTGATTCTTATGTCACACAAGAATAATTTATTTTAATCAACTTATGCTAACACAGGAAATTTTACTATATTAATATATTCACTTCTTATACTAGCTTACCTTTTTTAAAACTCCAGACTCTTTTTCAAAGGGTGTGCCCTTTGGAGCTCTTCAATTCATTAACACCAAAATTTGCTCTTTTTTGAATTTTTAACTTTATACTGGTGAGCACTTACTTTTTCTTCTTCTAATGTAATGAGTTTCTTTGAATGGGTTAATTTTAATTAAAATATTCAACAGTGAAATTTAACAAATTTATTTAAAAGTCTACAATTTAATTTTTACTGTGAGAAACAATGGATTTCTTTCGAATCACTTACAACAACTAATGTCGCCTTTTCTGACAATTTATATTAAATGCTTTCTCTTTTAATCAAACTGAAAATCTACTATACTGAACAATTTTAACATTAACTAAAACTAACAAATTATATTCTTATTCTAATACACATAAATATGAATCCTATTATTTATTCCTTTCCAAACTGTTACTTGATTGCTTTATTATTGGACTCGAATTTTATTGTATTTTATATCTCTTTATTTGAATGAATTTAAAATTGGCTTTATTTTGACTTTACTTTGTCTTTAAAATGTTATTATTTAACTTTATTGAGTTTAATAATTTTGGACGTAATTCAAGTTTATTAAAAAATATTTTATTTATTAAAAAAGCTTGATTTATGCAGTACCTTGTTTTGTGGAGTGCACAAGTCCGCTCGTCCTGATTCTGAGAGTGTTAGAGGATCTTGGAGATGTTTTCTGAGAGTTGTCTAGAATATCTCGAAGTCCAGTTCTCGAAGAATCTGTTGATGACGACAAGTTCTAGAAGAATGTTTGCCGGAGTCCGTAGTGAAGATCTCTTCTACTAAGCTGTTGTAGGATGTCACGTTGTCTCCTGCAAGGCCGATCCTTTCTGTAGGCACCGTTATTAACCTGGCGAAGTACAGAGCGTTGACAATATTTTTCACGACGATTTCCTGTTCAGACTTGAGTAAAGTTGGTGATCTTTCCTGGAGCTGCTATTAGAAGACTTCCCTGGAGCTGGTACTAAACGAGACTGTCGAATTAACTTGAAGAAAGTTAACTCGTCGAAATTTAGGCCTTTCAGTGTGGCCAACCTTCACTGATTATTGTTACTGTTTTATTTCACAATTTAATTAATTTTATTTATTTATTTGCACTACGATGAACTTTCCTTGGCTTATTCTTCTATTGTTTGTCTATTTTTTTCATTTTAAATTATCTATTTCTATTATTATTTGTTATAATTAGTTTAATTTCTTATGGTGGATTTGTGTTGAAGTTGGTAACTTTCCCTCTCCATGCGTCTACTGCTTTCTCTGCGCACGACGTTCAAGACAAGTTGATTCCTGAAATTTATAATTTTTTACTTGCGAATTCTTCTTTTCTTCATATATCCCGTTCGCTTCGCTCGATCTTCTTCTGGGTGATTTCATTTTGAAGCCCTTCTTTTCCTGATGATTTTCCATCTTCATTTGTAGCGATACGACGTATATTTTTTCTTTTACGGAGATTTGAAAATTTCGTAAGTGTTCAAAATTTAGTTTTTCCAATTTTGGAAATTTTGAAAATCTTCTTCTTGTAAGTTGTTCCTCTGATGCTGAAAGTTCCAAAACTGCTTTCCTCTTCTTCCTCGCTTCTGGGTTTCACAAGTTACGGTACTTTCTGCATTTTTGGTTATTTATTATTTAATTACTTTATGGTCTTTTATTAAATTTTGATTTCGAGTTTTATTTATTTCTAGTTTATATTATGGTTATGCGTTGTTATTATTAGATTTTGGAATTTCTTCATTTTAAGGGTTTTTTATGTTTTATGACGTTTTATTATGGCTATAACTTTTTTATTATTAATTTGACGAGTTTATTCTCTTATTATTTATTATTAGGTTTTCTTAGCTCTACACGATTATATCATTTTAATTTAAGTTTTCGGATTTTGATTTTTTTTTTTGTATAGAAACATATGGACGACTTCCTGTTCAATCCGGAACGCTAGATAATTTCCTGTCAAGGCGCGTGACCTTGGCTTGGCTAACCTACATATTCCCTTTAACTTTACATGTGTTATTTTATATTTTAGAAATGTTTTTGTCATTTCTACAATTATTATTTGATTTAATTGAAATTTTGGAATTTAGCTATTTTCCAAAATTGCTCATTGCAGGCGGTTCAATTAAACCGTTGCAGTGTGTGTGTGTGGGTGGGTGTGTGTGTGTGTGTGTGTGTGTGTGTGTGTGTGTGTGTGTGTGTGTGTGTGTGTGTGTGTGTATGTGTGAGTGTGTGTGTGTGTGTTCATGTTTTTACTCAATTGTGGATACATCGACATGCACACGGCCACACTGTGGATACATTTTCAAATTGTGGAAACATACACACGTTTCCACAATTTTCTGTCGTATATTCTTTAACAAAATGCAAAAAGAAGTCATATGAACATCAGTTTCCATAACTAGATTTTTGGCAAATATGTTGAACAATTTTCTGATCTTATATTCTTTAATAAATGCAAAAATAAGTCATTTCAACATGAGTTTCCATAATTAGGTTTTTGGCGTGTTGTGTTAAAATAATATATTTAACACTTCTATGGAAACGTTAAGAAAGCCTACTATAGCGCTCTTGGCGGACCGTCGAGTAAACTTATACAGTGTTGCCGGTTTACTATCACATCATTTTACAGTGTTAACTTTTAAATGCATTTGACAAGATATTTTTTAATATAGTGTATACAGTATATGTATATTAAATTAATAAATATTTAAATTATTTTCTAATGCCATTGTATTACTTGCCAAACCCAGCCTAGTCATCACGTCATTTTACAGTGTTAACTTTTAAATGCTTTTGATAGGATTTGTTTTAATATAACGTATACAGTATAAGAGCATTAATAATTATTTAAATTATTGACGAACGCCATTGTACTATTTGCCTAGCCCCGCGTAGCCATCACATCATTTTACAGTGTTCTTTTAAATGCATTTGACAGGATGTTTTAATATAGTGTATACAGTATAAGTGTATTAATAAATATTTAAATTAAATACTAACGCCATTGCATTACTTGCCCAGCCCAGCCTAGATATCACATCATTTTACAGAGTTAACTTTTGAATGCTTTTGACAGGAAATGTTTTAATATAGTGTATACACTATACGTACATTAAGAAATATTTAAATTATTTACTAACGCCATTGTATTACTTGCCCAGCCCAGCATAACCATTAGGGTATATCATATTTCAGCGTTAACTTTTGACAGGATATGTTTTAATATAGTGTATACACTATATGTACATTAAGAAATATTTAAATTATTTACTAACGCCATTGTATTACTTGCCCAGCCCAGCCTAGCATCACATCATATTAGAGTGTTAACTTTTGAATGCTTTTGACAGGAAATGTTTTAATATAGTGTATACAGTTGTTACCAGGCGACTTAAATTAAAGAAAAGGCGGAACCAAATGTAACAATGTTTGAAAAATAAAAAAAAGACAAAGACAAATTTTGTAATTAACAAGGCTCAAATTTATTAAATAAAAAAAGGAAATTTCGACGGATCAGATTTTACCATTTACAAAGCTGAAAAACATCCTAGGTTAGATTACTATAAGCAAAAGCTTGATAATTAAAAGATTACAAATAATCTTTGAAAAAAAGTTATACGCCCTTAATGTAAAATTACAATATATAAAAAAAAATTGATGAATAGATTCTGATATTTATCCCCCCTTTAGTTTATATAAACTGTTACAAAATTTAACAATAAAAAAAGATTCTATAAGTAAGATTGATATTTTAAATTTAAAAAAATATTATATTAATTCTAACAAGTTCATTATTAGATTAATTATTACATATCATGATTTTGTCTGTTAAATTTCTTAAATACTAAATTGGCCAATATATATATTTTTTAAATAAAAAGAAATTGTTTATAACATGAGAAGATTTAAAAAAAAAGGTGAAAATTTAGAATACTGAAGTTTTTAAATTGACGTCAATTTTTATTAATTTAGAAATAACCTCTTGGAGCTGTCAGGACCGAAAAGTTTGCATGCAGCACCACCCAATTATTTTTCTTTTAAATTATAAATAGTTACACAAGATTACATTTAAATAACAGGAAACACATTTTGCTAAACCAAGTTAGCTACATGTACAAAATATATATATAAACAAAGTTCTCTAAAGTCAGTTTTCAAAAGTCACTTTTGTGCACTTGGAAATTTTTAGATTTGCTATATCAAACATGTTTTAATGAACAGGCAGAAACATGCTATACACTATTTTGCTGTGGTATGCAAAATCAAGCAGGTTCGATCTCTTTCTCCGACCAGCATTTTGGCTAAAGCAAAAAACACGTTTACTAGCATTTGTGCAAACTCAGACATGTTGTAGAACAAGATTCTTTAATTAAAATATCTGGTTATTTCGTCAAAATTTGAGAATATTGATTGCTTTACAGAAATTCTTTAAGTTTATAATTAAATGCTTCTTAGATGGTTATAAAGCTGTATATAAATACTTTGATTTTGTTTAAAATAAAGCTTGTATGAAACTTAGAAAATCTGTAAAAATCAGTAAAACAAATATTCTGGTCTAGAAGAGATTTCTTTAATTAGTTTTTATTTGACATGTTTAAAAAGATATTCTGATTGTTTAATGTTTGTTACCAGTTTGCTCTAATTTCACATAACTGCTCAAAACTTAAAGTCTGACTGTTTAAGGTTTTGTAAACTATATTTTAAGAAATGAAAAGTTTTTATAATTATTTAGTTTCTGAAAATTTTTGAATATTAAATAAAACATAAAATACATACCTTAATGAATAAAGTTTAAAACATTAACAAAATTTATAATATGGTAAAATCTGTAAATTTGGTTACCTGGAATTCTGTTGAAAGTTTTCGTGAAACATGTGCCGTAATATATGAAAATTTAACCAACTTAACTTTATTTAGAACACCAAAAACACATCACTGAACTATTGAATTGAACTATTACTATTATTTGATTTAACTGAAGTATTACTTCGGCATACTGTGACTTTTGATTTAGATTTAACTAAAACGTGATGAAGAATTTGACTACATATTATGAATGCAAGGACATGAGTAAGTACGTATTTTATTCAAGCCAGGGTCGCTAGCCGTTGTACCTTGTACCTAGACAGAGACAGATGTAGAGATCAGGCGATAGTTACGGCAGACGGTCACTACGCGGAGACACTTGTCAAGGGCGGAATGTACTGTGGTAGGATATTGGGTTGATAAATTATCTGCAGATTATATTTGTGAGTTTTTAGAATGCTACACAGTATAAGTACATTAATAAATATTTAAATTATTTACAAACGCCATTGTACTACTTGCCAAGCACAGTCTAACCATCATATCTTATTACAGCGTTAACTTTTGAATGTTTTTGACAGGATATGTTTTAATATAGTGTATACAGTATATGAACATTAATAAATATTTAAATTATTTACTAACTACTGAAAAAAAATGTATATTATGTTTTGAAGTCATCAATGAAGAAAATATAAAATAATAATTAAAAAGTGTGATTTTCGTGATTTTTAACACGTTTATGTGTTAAAAAAATCGGTTTAACTGTTTTCTTATTAAAAAATAAATACACTTTGACATCCATAAACGCTGAGTTAAAGAGAAAAAATGATAAATTAGATTTTGTTATGTATTAAGAGCGTAAAGCGGTCATAATCGAACGTGAGAAAACGTTGCCGCCCGACTCGTAGCAGAGAGCGATAAAGACATCACTCGAAGTACAAACAAAACTGTTAACTTATTTTACTGATTCCTACGCTTATACAAATGATTTTGTACATAGTCATTTATACTATGCCATTCCACAGTTAAAAATTACCTCTTTCTCAACTAAAAGAAGCAGAGGATTTACACACTCTTAAGTCATCCATGAAGAAGAAATAACAAGACTATTTAAATGTGTCCTTTTAATATAGACAAGTTAAAATTGTAACATGAGTGTCATAAAAGTAACCACGAGACTGGGAATTTCCCAAGTAAATTAGTGAACATGTGCGCCCGCAAGACCTAATCCTTAGTGCGGTACTGTCTCAAACACTAGGTTGTAAATCGTGTCTTACCTACCGGAACCTAAGAGTTTTAGTTGGAGTATTTTAAGTAGTATTGACATTATTTATGTTTGGCATTGTTCCCCTAAATTCGTGTTGACGGGTTGATGTAGGGAAATATACAACGTTTACCGAAATTCGTCGTCTGCCATTTGTTCACAAAATATTCCAAAAGTATTGTAGCATTATTCAGTAATCAAAACAATTTAATTCTTCCATACCAAATAAATCTGCACTAAAGTTATCAACCGTCTACCTCTTCTGTTCCGTCTACATGTTTCTGATAAGTGGCGTAGCACTGCGGTCTGCGCTGAAAACTATCGTCCGAGCTATCTCTGTCTCTTTCTACCGGATGAAGTCCAACCAAATGTACCGTTATCTCATACAAAAGTTCAGTTCAGTTTAGTTCTACTAGAATATGTAGTCGCAAAAATCTCACCGGACTTCTCCTTATACAATGATCTGAAATCTTCGTTCCATTTGTTACAAAATTTTCCTACAACTTTACGATGCAATTAATCTTTCTACCGATGTCAGTGTTTTAGTGTGGTACAATTAATGTGTCAGTGATCTCTGTTTTTTTTATAATTACGGCGTAAGCCTTCATTCAAAATATTCTCTGCACCTCACAACCTGTCCAGGTAACTTATTTCTCAGATTTTGCTATACTATAAGATTTGTTAATATTTTTGGCTTTGTTCATTAAGATATGTATTTGATGTTTTATTTTAGTATTCAAAATTTTACTGAAGTATAATAATTTATAAAAGCATTTCCTTTCTTTAAAACATAATTTACAGAAGCTAAATGTAAACCTTAAACAGTCAGACTTTGAGTATTGGGCAGTTATGTTGAATTTTGAACAGTTAAAATATTAAATTTTGGTCATATCAAAAAAACTAGCAAAAAGGTTTTTCTGAAGTAGAGTTTTTGTATTTAAAAAATTTCTGACTCTTGTTATAAGTCTTTGTTTCAAACAGAAATCAAGATATCCATATACTATTAAAATTAACAACTAAAAGGACTTAATCATAACCTTTTCTGGATTTCTATAATTATGATAATTTTCTTGATTTTGATGAAGTAACTAAGCATTTTGTATAAAAGAAAATTTGTGCTGTTACATGTATAAAATTGCATGAATCTCTATTAGACCTGTGTTTCTTTCCAACAGCTAAAGCTGGTCCCAGCTTGGTGGAATTTTATATGCAAGATTTTGCAAGTCAATACAGCAAAGATAAGATGCCTGTTTGAAAGACTCTGTTTAACTGTTCGAAACATGTTCGTAACACAAAAAAACTTTAAAACATCGTCATGTGCACTATAAAATGATTTTCATCTAAAATACTGACTTTTGTGGAACTGTTTATATATATATTTCTGTTCTGCGACTGAACTCTGTTTAACAATAACATGTCCTTTACTGTCTATATGTGATTATGTGTAATTATTTATAATTTAATATATATATAATTGGGTGGTGCTGCATGCAATCTTTCGGTTGTAACAGCCCCAAAGGGGATATTTCAAAATTAATAAAATTGACGTCAATCTTTAAAACATTTTTTTAATTATTTAACAATTTCATATTTAAAAAATTTTCACTTCTAAACATTTCCATGTTTAAAAATTTCAATATTTAAAAATTTCACTATTTAAAAATTTCCTTATATGATAAACAAATTCCTTTTTTAATATTTATATGTTGGCCAACTTAGAATGTAAGAAATTTGATAAACAAAATCATGATAATTTATAAGTAAGTTAATGATGAAAACTTGTTAGAATTAATATATTTTTTTTTTTGAAACTAAAATATTAATCTTGATTATAGAATTTTTTTTATTGCTAAATTCTTTGTAACAGTTTGTATAAATAAAGGGGGGATAAATGTCAGAGTTTAATTGATAATAATTTTTTTTCTCTTTCTCTTTTACTTATTAAGGGCATGTAAACTTTTTGAAGATTCAATTTGTAATCTTTTTTTTAATTATTATTAAACTTTTGGTCATGTCAAGTAAACTTAAGGTGATATTTTCATAACTGTAAATGGTAAAATCTGATCCGTCGAAATTCCTTTTTTCTAATTCAATAAATTTTGGCCTTGTTGATTATATAATTTGTCTTTGTCTTTTTTTATTTAAACATTGTTACCAGTTGGTTCCACCTTTCGTTAATTTAAGTCGCCTGGTAACAGTATAATAAGTGGTAGTAATTATACCTACGTTCTTACCAGCATTGGTTATTGAGCGACTCCTGACATACTACTTCAACATGTTACATCTAAAACTTTTGTATATATAAATAAATTCTACACACGTTTCTGACTATATATATATAATATATATATATATATATATATATATATATATATTGCAAGTTTGGTTTTGTATAACATAACAATATAGGCTAAGTGATTTTTTATAAGACGATTGTAAATTGCACAAAAATGGTCTACCACTTTAGAAATTTCTACTGGCCCCGTTATAAGGCTGTAAGCTACTAAGTTTAGGATTTTTCTTTCATGACGATTTTCATTGTTCTCTACACTTATATTACTTGTTAAGCGGGCTTGAAAATCTAGATATTTAAATGAGCAACCATTTCCTTCAATTTATTTTGTACTCAGTTTAAAGAGGTCTTATATTTATATATAGCATCTAATAACTGTGAATTTATAACTATAACTCATGATTTAATTTCAATAGTCAAGATGAACAAAATAAACTATATAGACTAACTATGGTTTCAAATTGAGACATAATGTTTCACTTTCATTTTAAATTCGTCTTGATCCTATATCAATTTTAAAATAAAACAACTTATTTATTCCGTACATTATATAAGACATATTAAATTATCAATTAAACAGAACGATTTGAATTAATCAATGACAATATAAATCCAAACACGCAGACCTCATACATGATACATATAGAGTAAATCAAGTATAAAATTACACACTATACAGCTTGAAAAAAGTAATAATTATAAATATATCAGTTTACTGAAGCGTTTTTAACGGCCTGGTTAGAACGAGAAGGGTATAAAATTCTTATTTGCCACCATAATTTTTATGAATGAAATTCATGGCCAACTATGTCTTTTTACATATGAATAACAATTTAAATATCAAAAGATGCAGTTCGTAAAACTTCATATCGGGAAACGCTTTTCTTGAGGCCAATGAGGAAATAATTCAAAACATGTTACAAAAACACTGCTATAAAATGCAGTTTCTTAATAAAATGTTCTTCATTGCCTCAAGTATTATTCGTAATACTTCATCTTAAATTCGTGGTGAAGTAAACTAAAATACCTGCACTATATGTTTGTCAATTATATGCCAAATGTATTGTTGAGCTTCAATATCCAGAGTGAATACTGAAATATTGTTGATTTTTGTACTTTTCGATGCAGGCCTACGTAATGGAAAGTGAGAACATTGTCCAAATATTCGTTCCAAATCAGTATTTGTGATTGTGTTAATGTGTAACTATATTTATTAGTAAAATACCGCATATTGTATTTCTCGTTGAACAGTGCTTACAACTTTTTGTCTTAAGTTGGTTTTCACGTGGTACTTTTTTTATAAATTTCAAACTGAGTCAAATAATATAGCCTACTATGCTTAGCGAAAAAAGTTTTAGGCTTAAAATAACAGTGTAAACAAAGTATTTAAATTATCATTTTATACGGGTTAAGCAATAATAATAATTGGTAATATAACTAGTTTTATATCATATATTTTAAAGCTAATTTTTGTTTAAACTTTCTGAAAAAGAGAGAATAAATGGTTAACAGAAAATCATCATGGTTAACCAATGCAGTGATTTTATCAGCAACAGTTTTAAAACTACTTGCATAAAAGGAAGAGAAGAGTGTGATTTAATTTAAAACAATATTTGAGATAGGGACTATAGTTTTGGAACATTTAGAATGCACATCATTAGAGTTTTGAATTGAATTATATTAGTCACTTCATGTTTTTATCATAGAATTCATAGAAAATATGTATGTCGACTTACATTAAATTGTTAAATAGTTGCTATTAACAAAGATTGATGGAAGAAACTAAAAATGTGTAAAATTTTGATTATCTTTATATTATTGTAAATTTTAATACATATAAAAAAATGTTTTTTTTTTGTTTTCCTTTAATCCTGCTACAATAACTTGAATAGTTATCCACGGATTGAATTTAAATTGATTGGAAATGTTGATCTAACTGTTATGAATAAAATATAATCAATTTCGTATCGATATCTTTAATGGTTTGTCAGATATATATCGTTTAAAGAAAATGAAAATATTCAAAAAAAAAAGTTTAAAAAAAATGTTAATAATGTATTCTTATATAAAATTAAAATGTAAAAACAATGAGACTATACACGACATGGTATCTTTTTTACTTTTTGAGTTATTTGCATTTAAAATGTCTAAATTTTGTAATTGTCATTTTCAAAACGTTATAACTTGAAAAGTAATAATCATAGAGAGTTCTAGATATGCTTAATCGTTCAGATTTTCTCTATAACAACTGTAAATTTCCATTTTTTGTAATTAAAAAAATTCACTCAAAAATCCACTTTTTTTCATCGTCAATGTTTACGTTTTGTGAGTGAAAATTTTTTTAATTACAAAAAAATTTAAATTTATAGTTCTTATAGACAATTAAAAATCTGAACGATTAAGCACACCTAGAACTATATAAAATTTAACGTTTTTAAACTATCTTAAAAGTTAAAAAAAAAAAACTTTTTCATTAAACGATATATTTCTGACAAACCATTAAAGATATCTATACAAAATAGATTAATTTTATTATATGAACATTTCTAATCGATATAAATTCGATGCGTGGACATCTGTTCAAGTTATTGTAGCAGGATTAAAGGAAAAGAAATAAACCTATTAAATTTTTTATAAATTTAAGTTATTATTTTTAACGGATCTATAAATAATCATATCGGATCATAATAATAATAATAATGGTAATAATAAGTTCAATTTTATTAAATCAAAACTGTATTTTATTTTAATAATTTCCTATAAATTAAATAGCTATTTCGTTAGACATGCTGTTAGATGGCCGCCGCTGAATTCATCTAGTACAGAACTTGCACACTATATTTGTGTACCTCAGTGGACAATGCAACCGTTTGACAAGTACTAGCTATGTAATTAAAAACTCACAAAAAGACTAATTTTTTTTCAATTTTTGTACAACCTATATTTAAATATTAATTTTAAAATAATAATCATTTATATTATACAGACAATTGAACACAATGAGAGGAGAGTGCAGAGTGGGAAGGTAAGCTCTCCTCTAATCCAGTCAAAATTTAAAAAAACAAACTCTTTAAAGCATTTTTTAAACAGCACAAAATGTTAATTAAATATTGTGTATATTGTTTACTTTTAAATAGTTTAAACTAAACATTAGCTTAATATGTGATATAGTGTCAATTATACATTAAAAGAATCTACTTAGATTTTAAACCAAGGATTTAATTACTGAAGCAAAATAATTGTATAAGTTTTTCGTAATTGGATCCCTTAATTGTTGATTTTGAATTGATCTGAAGCTCGAAATCGAAAGATCCACAATTAATGTTTATCAAAAATAATCAACAATCCCTGGTAAATCATAATAGCAAAACCAACGAAAAATGATTACGTAAGATATCTATCTATTAACCAATATATACCAGTTTAACAGTATATATATATATTATAAAGTAGTACATGTTAATACAGTTATTTTGAATTTTGGTTAAATTTAAAAAAAGCAATAAAAAAAATTCCTTTTTTTCGAATTTCTTAACATTGTATTTACGATTCATTAGAACCCTAAGATCGAGAACGAGTATATTAAATTTAAAATGTGGTACATAAAACTGTTAACGTACTGTATACAGTGGTACACGTACTTTGCATGACCCCACAATCGTCTCAGGAATATGATAGCTTTACTACAAAAGAGTTGGGGGATTTTACTAATACATCATATAACTCATTTCCATTCTAGGTACGATGTTGTACATTCAAAAGTTAACGCTGTAATATGATGTAATGGTTACGCTGGGCTGGGCAAGTAATACAATATCGTTAGTTAATAATTTAAATATTTATTAATGTTCTTATACTGTATACACTATATGAAAACATATCCTGTCAAAAACATTCAAAAGTTGACGCTGTAAAATGATGTGATGGCTACGCTGGGCTAGGCAAGTAATACAATGGTGTTAGTAAATAATTTAAATATTTATTAATGTTCTTATACTGTATACACTATAATAAAACATATCCTGTCAAAAACATTCAAAAGTTAACGCTGTAAAATGATGTGATGGCCTGCTGGGCTGGGCAAGTAATACAATGGTGTTAGTAAATAATTTAAATATTTAATAATATACTTATACCGTATACACTATATTGAAAAACATCCTGTCAAATGCATTCAAAAGTTGACACTGTAAAATGATGTGATGGCTAGGCTGGGTTGTTTTGTTGATGTAGTGCCATCTCATCCCAGTGCTATCTCATCTAACATCAAATTTCCTAGAAAAAGTGCCATCTCGTCCAGTGCAGTTTTACTGTTGATTAAACACACTAATTAGTGCCATCTCGTCCACATGAAAACTTGACAAGGGAAGGAACGCAACGCAGGTAGCCGGAGGTTCATGACCCCTGTGGTTGTGCGCCCTGGCCTAGCTCTGGAATTCCCGTGGAATCCCACCCCTTTGTTTACATGTGGACACTACCACTTTAAATCTCATTTGTATGCTTGATCGGTAGGTGTAAACACCTGTATGAATATGGAGTTTTCGACTACCATAAGAGGCCAACCTAGTCTGTTATATAACGGTTTCCGGTATACAAATAAAAAAAAAAAAGTGGGAAGATATTGTGTGTGAAACCTAACCTAACCTAACGGCCGCTTTGAATATTTTCAGATTTTGTTTGCTACTTATGTCAAATAATTCTGTTAATATACTAGCGGCTTCATATTCTACAAACCTTGAGGTGGAACATTATAACAGACTCTTGTTGAACTGCGCAACCTGGAGCCTAGGTAAGGAGCACCCGCAAGAAGATTAGTTTTCTCCCTGTATTACATACAAGGCGAGTTTTAACATGATTGTACATGATTTATAGCATTTTGATATAAAAAGCAAAGAGCATTTAGGGGGGGTTTAAATAGTATGAAGCTAGAAAATATGGAAGACCCGAAATTTTATAAATAATAAGAATTTTATAAAATTATAAAGGTAGGCTACTACAAACGTTCCAATAGTTTTTTGTAAACCTGTCAAGTAAACAATAGCATAGGTTTTTGGATGGCACTAGTTGGCGGGTAAAGAATTAATACCCTGCCCTACGTCCGTGGAATCTGGAAGAGATGGCACTTGGATGAGATAGCACCTGGACGAGATGGCACGACCCGTTTTGTTTTATAGATGTGTGAATTTTTAACATAAATAAAACTAAAATTTATATTTGGAAAGTTTGTTAGAAAGGTCCCTAAATGTATAGTTGTGTAATATGAATTAGTAGTTTTCAATAAGTATTTGTATTTTTGACGAAATTCAAAACAATGCTTTATTTTGTGTAGACCTCATCTTATACTTTTGTTTGTAAATATTATTACAATAAGCTGTATATTAAGTGTTGCCTATTTCAAGTTTGGCTGATTAAATAGTATGCGATAACATCGTTTTATATTATTCTACCTTATTTCAAAGTACTCTTAAAATAATATTGTATCAAGATTAGGATATTATGAGAAATATAAAATATTTAACAAATCGTACAGTATAACGGCTAAAAAATAACTTTCGACCATTTCGTTACTTATAATCTAAGCACATCGTGTTTTATATCACTCTTCTTAGTTTTTTTAGTACTTTAAAAATATTCTATTTAGATTGAGATATTATGAGAAAGTAAAAAAAGTTAATAATTCTATTAGAGCTGCTAGTTGGTGACTCATTTAGGAAGCTGACGGGACTGTGCGCCGCCCAACGGTATACATACTATAAGAGGCATTTCAAAATATAATTTAAAAGTGTCTGACGTTTTACCTTTTCGGGAAAATCGTTGTTTTTAATATTCCTTTAGACTTAAAGAAAGCGAACACTATCCCAATTCTTATTGCCAACAATAACTAAAAAATAAATTATACATTTTACATTTTAGGAAATATTGGAAATTTATAGAACTAAAATATTTTCGTCTGCCGTCTAATGAAATATATATACATTATCTTCAAATATTCACAGTTCTTGTCGAAAGTAGTATTCTGAGTATATCCCTATTTAGTTTGAAAGGATATCTATAACCGCTCATGTTTGTAACATAATATGAGATTATGTTAGAAAAGGGAATTAATACGGAGCGGAAGAGTTGGGGGATTTTACTAATACATCATTTAACTCATTTACCATATTAGGTACGAAGTTGTACCTAGTCTTAGTCTTAATTTCTCATCATATAACATATTTTCTGAATTTGTATCTTACAAGTTTGATAACTGTGGAATTCAATATACAATTTAACATGGCTGTAGTCCAAAATTTACTTCAGCTTTGATTTATAAACATATAACTTAATAAAGTTAGACCGGTGTAACCGATTTTATTGAAATGTTCACAGAATATTTCTATCACTACTACAAACTACTGTATGCAATATCAGGTTGCTGAAGTAATTTCTCTTTGTGGTGTAGGCGAAATATTGAAAATTGACGAAGCTGAAATATTTTCGTTTGCCGTATAATGACATATCTCGACTGTTTATGTATATATTATTTTCATATTCACAGATCACGGCAATGGAATTGTTACGAGAAGATGTCAATTTATTTTGAAAGGATATCTATGACATTTCGTGAAATATATGGGATTATGTTGGAAAAGGGAACTAATAATACTGAGTGAAAGTGTTAGGGATTTTAGTAATACATCAAATAACTCAAACCTACAATGTAATACGTGTAAATAAGATTACTGTTACTGCTTAGACATGTTTAGTTTAATTTTAAATTGAAATTCCGATTTTAGCTGAATAAAAATAATGAAATGAAATTGTATTTATACATTTACATCTTTTTTTTACTTTATAGAGTAACTGAATGAAATAGTAAATTCATACATTTTCTTACAACAAGAGTGAATTAGAAATAGTAAAATATAGGCTAATCTAGTAGTTCTACAGTACACTCACAACATCTAAACTTGTACAAATTTTAAAATTAGGTAATTGTGCTTTTTAACCTTTTTTAAATGTAAAAGTGCTCGAATTGTTGACCTTGAGTGGTTTGGCAATGTAAAAACTAATTTCCTAGAAATAACTAAGACAAGAGCATTAGCTATTGTTTTGTTTAGTAGTGTTTGTACCTTTTGCTAGGCAACATTATTTATCTTTAAGAAATTTGCGGTGAAAAGTTTGATGTTATTTACACGGCAAAAACATCGTATACGTTGTTTTATTGCTTATGGTGTAGGTTTAAAATTAATATATCTAGTAATTTGTAGTGTATAGGCAGGGATTTTATGTCTTTACTTTTTAAATTTGTAAGTAGTTAATTACCTTTATGTACGGAAGTTGATGAGAGATGTTTTCCGTGTCATTATTTTCCTCTTACATATACCTCTCCAATGATATATCACAAGATAAGAATTGACGTCGTAAAATCATATAATTTCCACCCTTTATTTCCGTATCAAAGGGGCAGCATCAGGTGCATCAGGTTTTATTATAGATTCCGTACAATCAAATCACATTCTAAAAATATTATTATTACCTATTATTTCGAAGAATAAATTTTTTTTTTTTTTAATTGTGTGTGAGGGTATATCATAATAATTAATATAATAATAATAATCTCTCTACTCGTATATACGAAATCTGACTGACTGACTGATTGACATATCAACAAACTGTACATACTTGGAAAAAAAGGTCATAGAACCATGAAAATTGGATTATATACAAAGTGTTTCTGTAATGCACGGAGATAATTCATAAGGTGGTTATATGGTTCATAATATAGAAAAAAGTTCCTATAAACATGTTACCAGGCTGACGAAATTATTAAAAGTTGGAACCAACTGGTAACAATGTTTAAAAAAAATGACAAGGACAAATTATATAATTAACAAAGCCAAAATTTAATAAATTTAAGTTTAAGTTTTGAGTTTCAGATTTGACCATTCACAATTAGGTAAATACCAGCTTAAGATTACTTGACAACAAATGCTTATTAAAGAATAAGTTTACAAGTTGAATATCCTTTTAAATAAAAAAAAAAATTACATGTCCTTAAAAAAAAAATTAACAATTAAACTTTAACATTTATCCCCCCTTTTTATACAAACTGTTATAAAAAAATAAAAAATAAAAAAAAGATTATATCATCAAAATTAAAATTTTAGTTCGAAAGGTATATTAATTCTAACAATTTTTTATGATTAATATTACTTAAAAATTATCATAATTTTGTTTATTAAATTTCTTACATTCTAAGTTGGCCAACTAATATATATATATATATATATATATATATATATATATATATATAAAAGAATATTGTTTATAATATAAAGGAAATTAATTTTTTATTCACGTCAATCGTTTTATTTTATTAATTTTGAAAGTAACCCCTTTGGGGTTGTGAGGGCCGAAAAGATTGCATGCAGCACCACCCAATTAATTATTTTATGAATTGTTACACATTATTACTTATAAGTAATCAAGGACATATTATTACACAGAGATCAGTTAAAAAAATATTTTTTGAAGAAAAGTTCACAATTCTAGTTCCTTCATTTAGAACAAATGTTATTTTATAGTGCACTCAGTGGAGTTAAAAAAGAATAGTTTTTTTGTTTCAAGGCTGTCTGAAAAGGTTAGGTAGAGTTGTCTCAAAAACGATATCCTATTTTGCTGTGCAGACTTGCACAATCTCCAAAACAAAATCCAGCAAACTTGAACTAGCTTTTCGCTGTAGCAAAAAAAACACAGGTCGAATAGAGATTTATACAATCTTATACATGTTATTGCACAAGTCTTTTGCATTAAAAATGTTTTGCTGTTTAATCAAAAAAGAAAGGAAAATTATCAGAATTAGGGAAATCCAGACACCAATATAATTAAGTCCTTCTTTGATGTTAATAAGAATAGTATATAAAATATTTTGATCTTGGTCTAAAATAAAACACTTGTAACAACAGTTAGAAAATTTCTAAAGACAAAGATTCTAGTTCAGAAAAAAAAAATTTCTAGTTAGTATTTTGATATGATTAAAAACTTAATATTGTGACTGTTTAATACTTAATGTTTGACTGTTTAAAGTTTAATACATGACTGTTTAAATTTACCTTTAGGTTTTGTAAAGTATCTTTTAAATAAAAGAAATCTTTTTATAAGTTATTGAGTTTCAATAAAAATCTTTGAATACTAAAAGAAAATACGAAACACATAATTCAATAAACAAAGATTAAAAATATTAACAAATTTATTGTATAGTGAAATCTGAAAAATAGAATACCTGAACTCGTTGAGAAGTGCTGAAAATTTTTAGAATTGAAGCACATGCCGTGTTGTATAAGAAACAAACTCACCAGCTTTATCGATACTTTTGTAAAAGCACATCACTAATATAAAAAGCACTCATTACAACTTGAATGTGACTTTAAACATGACTCAAAACTGACACTGTAAAAAAAAGTCCAAAATGCGTTTTGTTTAATTTAGCAACTACATGTTTTAACGGCAGAATAGAAAGTGACTCACATTGCAAGATTTTATTCTAAGCTGTTAGAGAGAGAGAGAAGGATGTCATGCGATATTTTTCGGTGCCGGCCGGTAGACTGCACCACCTGTCAGATACGATAAATAAGGGTTAAGAGTCAGGTGGATGGTCGATCGATAATCAAGATTACAGATTTATTTTACTGAAATGTGAGTGATGTTACAAACATATTATATTCAAAAATCAATACCTACCATTTTATTTTTAATAAATAATTTATATCTTTAGAACGGTTTGAGTTGAAATGTTTCACGGTACTCATCAAAGTAAAGACCTAGTTTGAAAGAAAAAAATAATCAACTTGTTCCAAGAATTCAATTCGTTTCAAAATGGCGGTTATTTAAAAGTTTTTAAAATGACACAAAAATAGTAATTTTTTATGTAATACGTCAAGACTAAATTTATGTACCATATTTAATTTCCTATCAAATGTTATAACTGTCAAAACTATTGAACAAAACATCTTTCCAAATACTTGTACTAAGCTCCCACAAACTAACAAACATACAATTATAAAGTATAAAGTATAGATTGTAAACATATCAGACTTCTTATGTTAAGACATTTAAAATAGTCGGCATAATTTACTGGAAGCATAATAAATATTCCTGGACTGAAAGATGTCACTTGAACATTTATGCTTCAATGGGTATAAAGAAAACACCAGCCCATATACCAGCCATATATAAAATCCCTTAAACCTTTTTATACCTACTAACTGTCCTGCCATCCAAGTAGAGATTGGGGCAGTTTAGATCCAACATTGCGACTGTGGATGGTGGGGATACCACCTCCCCTTTTGCCCTTCCCCTTTACCCCTCCCCTTTAGGCCCCTAACCTTTGCCCCTCCCCTTTCCCCTGCCCCCTGGCCCCTCCCCCTTGGCCCAACCCCTTTAGGCCCCTCCCCCCTCCCCCTGGCCCTTTCCCCCTCCCCTCTAGGCCCCTTCCCTTCCCCCTTGGCCCCTACCTGTGACGTATTGTTGTCGAGACACACACACATGACGTCATACACTTAACTTTTTTAATACTAGTGGAATTCAAACCTGTGAAGTTTGGATTTGAAGGCGGACACGCTACCGACTGAGCTATCGTGCATAGTATTACAAGTTGGATATTTAACGCAGTATATAAGCCGCCATGTTGAACGCCAGAACATTTCGTAGAAGTTCGGACACGAACCCCTTACCGTAAGACGTACCGAGTTTTTTGCGACCACGAACGTACGTCTTACGGTATGGGTCTGAGTCGTACCTGTAGGTTAAGGTTACTCTGATGTATACAACAAATCAAAATAGTAGTGTCCAAATTTAATGTGTTAAGATAGTTAACCTAACCTATAAGTTTTCCTACTTTTGCCTATGTTCACCAGAGCCTATTTGTATCATATACCATACTTAAAAAAACCTATCACCATCCTAACCTATGTATGAAAAGTTACTACTTTTGCTTGTCCACCAATTACAACGTGGACAGATTAGGTTAAACTAGACGGTGTAACCTAGGGTAAATATCTACCAACCCTATAGAAGGTGTAACCTGATGTACATATTTACCAATTTTATAAATGGGTAACCTAGAACACTTATTTACCAACCCTATAGAAGGTGTAACCTGATGTACATATTTACCAATTTTATAAATGGTGTAACCTAGAACACTTATTTACCAACCCAATAGAAGGTGTAACCTGATGTAAATATTTACCAAATTCGCAAAATTGTTTTGAGATTTACAATGTTTTGAGGGTGTTAAGATAGTTAAACTAACCTATTAAAGTTTCCTACGTTTTGGCTATGTTCACCACGGCCTACTTGTATCAGGTGGTTCATTTAATGTGTTATATATTTATATAATGTGTTAAGATAGTTAAACTAACCTATGTATGAAAAGTTTTTGCCCATGTTCACCACGGCCTATCAGCTGGTACAATTAATGTGTTATATATTTATATAATGTGTTGAGATAGTTAACCTAACTATAAGTTTCCTACTTTTGCCTATGTTCACCACAGCGTACTTGTAACAGCTGGTACAATTAATGTGTATTTATATAATGTGTTATATATTTATATAATGTGTTAGGATAGGTAACCTAACCTATAAGTTTCCTACTTTTGCCTATGTTCACCACAGCCTACCTGAATCAGCTGGTACAATAATGTGTTATATATGTATATAATGTGTTAAGATAGTTAACCTAACCTATGTATGAGAAGTTTTTGCCTATGTTCACCACAGCCTACTTGTAACAGCTGGTACAATTAATGTGTATTTATATAATGTGTTATATATTTATATAATGTGTTATATATGTATATAATGTGTTAAGATAGTTAACCTAACCTATAAGTTTCCTACTTTTGCCTATGTTCACCACAGCCTACCTGAATCAGCTGGTACAATTAATGTGTTATATATGTATATAATGTGTTAGATAGTTAACCTAACCTACGTATGAAAAGTTTTTGCCTATGTTCACCACAGCCTACTTGTAACAGCTGGTACATTTAATGTGTATTTATATAATGTGTTATATATTTATATAATGTGTTAAGATAGTTAACCTAACCTACAAGTGTCCTACTTTTGCTATGTTCACCACAGCCTACTTGAATCAGCTGGTACAATTAATGTGTTATATATTTAAATAATGTGTTATATATGTATATAATGTGTTAAGATAATTAACCTAACCTATAAGTTTCCTACTTTTGCCTATGTTCAACACAGCCTACTTGTAACAGCTGGTACAATAATGAGTTATATATATATATATATATATATATATATATATATATATATATAATGTGTTATATATTTATATAATGTGTTAAGATATTTAACCTAACCTAAAGTTTCCTACTTTTGCCTATGTTTACCACGGCCTACTTGTATCAGCAGGTACATTTAATGTGTTATATATTTATATAATGTGTTATATATTTACGTAGTTTCCTCCGTTGTCTACCAGGGTGTAGCACATGTGTTTATGTATCGTGTTAAACCTAAAACCTAAAATATTGTTAACCTAGACTTATTATGTCTATTAAAGTTCCTACTTTTGCCTAAACCTATGCTTACAACAGTCCACACGGGTGTTAGTCTTATTATGGCCACTATTTAACAACCGAAATATATTTTTACCAACCGATTTACCAACCAAAATATACTTTTACCAACCGATTTACCAACCAAAATATACTTTTACCAACCAAAATATACTTTTACCAACCGATTTACCAACCAAAATATACTTTTACCAACCGATTTACCAACCAAAATATACTTTTACCAACCGATTTACCAACCAAAATATACTTTTACCAACCGATTTTCCAACCAAAATATACTTTTAGCAACCGATTTGTCAACCCGAACATCCAACCGATATACCTGTTAGCGACCTATGGATTTGCATAGTCATAGACTTTGCTTCCCCCACTGAGCTGGGAGAACCCCCCACCACCACCTCCCACCAGAGCGCGTCTGTTAGCGACCTATGGATTTGCCCGGCCATTTTTACAGACTTTGCTTCCCCCACTGGCTGGGGGAACCCCCACCACCACCTCCCACCAGAGCGCGTCTGCGTGTGTGTGTGCGTTGAAGTGACAGCATTGGACGAGAAGCGACGGTGCAGCATTGGACGAGAAGCGGCTGTGCAGTTGGAGCATTCTGATTGGACGAGAAGCGGTCACGTGACCAAATGGACGATTCCTATTGGTCGAGAATAACTCCATAAGAGTCCCTGTTGGGACCAAATCCCTGGTATGTATATCTATGTAAAAAATACGCGTACGGTGGCAGCTATCTTTTCTCTACATAGACCACAATGGTTTAATTTGAGTGAACAAGTCGTACAAGCCAATAAATGGCCGCAAGGCAACAAACAAACTTCTATATCCGATTCGTAGCAAATTTTACATAGCCTACACTCGCAGGCCCGACTGTTGCTGTTATTTATACTGTTGTTATGTATTGTGTTACTTCGTTCCAGTGCTCTCAGTGCTCTTATATATCTACATCTATTAGATGTCCATTTGTAATGCTCGACAATAGGATCTTCATGTGTCTCCCAATCGCCAAGACCCAAACCACAGGTAAAACAATATGTATGGTCAGAAACACCGGGGTAAAAAAATCCTGCTTCCGCCAATTTTTCCGCTGACAAGGGATAGTCCCAATTTGAATAGGTCTGTAGCCGTGCCGAGTAAGTTGAGTATCGGGAATCGTATACATTTTCTAAACTTATGCAATCGGTCCACCACATCTTCTCACACGCGCTTCTAACCAGTAACTGAAACGAAGTAGATTTGTCCTCTGTGTTTTCACGGGGTTGGAACCGTCACGTGATATAGTGAAGCTGTTCTCCGTGCTCACATTACAAGCCGGGGCAAGCAGAAGGCCTTACCCCTTGTGGAAATAGCCCCAAATCCATCGCTATTTCCTGTGACCACCACTCCATTACAAAATTGTGGTCCCCAAATTTTTTTTTTATTTTTTAAAAATTTTTTATTTTTTTTTACAAATTTACTTCAAGCCACACAGGTTTACGAGAGAATTAACTCCTCTCCAGGGACCTGAGAAACACACACACACACACACACACACACACACACACACACACACAGGTTTACGAGAGAATTAACTCCTCGCCAGGGACCTGAGAAACACACACAACTCAAATTAGGCTAGTAGTAAATCGTAATAACTTTTAGCACTTTTTAGTGCACATTTACTATCTACGTTACTATTATGCTGAGGTAATATACAGTTAATGTCTCCACTATGGGAGAATTTCTCCTCCTGAGGCAATGCCATCACGCACGGATGAAATTGTCTCAGAAATTGAGCCTTTTCCAATCCTTTTGTGAAATGTGTTGCAAAAGGCTTGCACAAAGTGCGTATCGTGTCCTTGTTGTAAGGTACACCTCCTTCATCCCATCTGATATAGTGAAAACGTGATTGTAACCAACGAGCCGATTTTGGAGATTTTTCGTTAAGGAGAGAAAATCTGTAGGGCGGTTTAAAGACTGTAACACTTTGAAATTGATCACCGACAATTGCCAATTCTTTGACTATATACTTGTTGTCGTTGTCTCGAAAGGCGTGAAATTCAACTACCGCCGCCTGCATGTTTCTTAAACAACTTGACTTCGTCGTACAGTTTGTCCGCTTCGGGGAGCGTGCTAGATACGAGCTCGTCACTTGTCAAGATCTCAATGATGTAGGAGCGTAACTCTTTCTCGATATAAAACAACTCGGCGACACGTCTGGACACGAGCGGCATACTCTCCTCGAATAGCCTCCATTCGTCAGCGGTCAAGGTCATACAATGCTGGCCGTCGTACACTTGAACGTAACGTTTACCGAAAGTATTCCGTACTATTACTTCACCGATACTCATGTTGAAGTTTAACGTATTCTTGCTGCCGAGAGCTATTGTTATAAATTTTAAATGAATCGACAATTCATCAAGTAGATGATGATTGAAGTAAACAAATCTTTTACCACTCTGTACTAAAAGTCCGAAAGTGAAACCTGTATGCTGGAATAAACCGGTTGCTATGAATTTAGTGCACTCTTTGTTTAAGAAATGAACTGATTTAAGAAAAATTCCCAAAGGGAGGTTAGGTGGTACCTGACGTTTAGTAGGAGCTCGCTCCACATCCATCTTGCTCTGATCCATGGTCTCGACTGAACCGTGAGCACACTGTTCTATCACTACTATCACTCCCACCGCGTAACATTATTGTTGAAATGTTCGAGTAATTTTAGTTAAATCGTTGTCAAATTCCGGATAGATTTGTACAAGAGGAAACTCGTGTAATCGTGGTTCGTCGTCGATATCGAATTGATAGTATATCACGTCATCAATCTCGACATCTTCACAAGCTTCACAATATCGGGAACGAAAAACCACTCCTACAGCACCCACTAAAACGTATACCGAATCTGTAGCACAGCCGATGTTACCCGAAGATAGCCGACTCTTTAACGCTGCATAGACGTGTCTCGATATTTGTGTCTCATCGACTTGAAACTGACTTTTGTTGTGGAGCAATCCGTCATCGATGAATGCTTCGATCAACAACTCTTCCATCTTATAACAATCGAATGAATAGATATTATCCTCGTCAATTACATCATCTAAATCGGATAACCTATCCTTAGGCACGAGCCTGAGGAAAGCGTGAACAACTCCTGGGTATGTGTAGCACATGGTGTCTCGTCCGCGAATGATCGGATCCCTGTGTATCGATAATAATATACTGTGTGCGCGTGCGCATCTATTCCACAACCTTTTTCACTGTGCCCGTAAGGAGATTGTACACAATATGCGAGTCGTGTAAAATCAGACAATAAGCTGTAGTAGTTGCAGGTATGTTAGCAGAAGTTTCTATTTCTAGTCTGACATCCACGGGACAAGATTTAATAGAATCGTTCTGTTTGGAACAATCGATTACGAAGAGAGGACAATTTGTAAAAGATTGTAAATCTAGACTGGGCAAGGACTCGTGCATATAGTACGATTCTTGGAATCTATGGTACATTTCGTACATTGTGGAAATATCGCCGTTAATATTATCGTAAGGAAAATACTGTGAATTTAGATAGAGTTTTAAATTTGAAAGGCCGCACTTGTCAAACACAGAGGCATCCTTTTTGATCTGATTTTTTCTATCTGTTTGGAAGGCTAGAATAACATAGTTTTTCCAGCTGATTAGCCGTTTTAATTGTCCACGAAATCTGATTTGTTTGCGGCACTATTGGATACTCGTGTAACTCCCAACTACGAAACGGAACATGGACAGGTTCGTCTCTTTCGATCATTTTCAAAAGATTCAATCAGAATGAATCTGAAACCGTCACATAAGGCACTCTCCAGTGTATACTAGTTATCTTTAGATTAACGTTTACAGCATCATCACTGTATACAGCGTTCAAATCGGAGGCCGAACGTAAGAGCACTAGTTCCTGTTTTACGTTCATTACAATCCGTTGGTAGTCTTCGAAAAAGCCCATCAACAGCTTCAATGGTACAGAGGGAAAAGTTTGAAACGGTAGCCATCCCACCGGCTCCCAACCACCCTGCGTTGCTGAATTTATTCTTCTCACTCTCTCGCAACGACAATAGATTTTTAATGGTACTGGAATTTCCGACATTTCTCGTACGGTCCACTTCGCTACCGGCAAATTCGTATCTAATATCGTCAAATAGAAAGGCTACGGCATTGTTGACCAATTTCACTGTTGCAGCACTGTCGTCCGATTTTGTACCGCTCAGTGTTCCTTTTATATGCAATATACTACCAAACGGTGCTGTGATCACGTCCTGTTGATTTATAGGAATACGAATTTCATCGTTATTACCGTACGTTGACATAAGGTCTGTGCGAATGGTATTCCAGACCACTGATGACGTCATTGTATTCTGCTGCACTATCTATTGCCAGTAGATCCATTTTTCACTTTAAATCCCAAAGCCGAGCGAAAACGTATATTTCTAGCTGTTAAATCTATGGAGTTTGAACGTACACTGATACTGTTCTTATAACGTTGTCCATTAAATACGAGACCCATTTCTACGTAAATGCAATCGGACAGAAACTGATTCTTCTCTGAAATTTATAGGTACTTCGTTCTGATCTCTAAGGCATACGGTGATGTTATGAATGGTTTTCACGTTGACTGGTAAATATATTACAGTCGTCGGTATTTCAACAATCTTGTACCCCGGAGCCACTTGTGGGTAAAACTCGTGTATATTGTGTGATTCTTTTTCATTTTGAAATGACCCAGTTACAATATTACACGCAACTCTAATAACATTCACTCTTATAATATTGACGGGCAGCTCAGATTCGTGTCTTTGGTCGGCTGATAAATTCCCATTATTGAAACCGAGTAATTTTCCTATAGATCCGTCTTTAAAATGAATAGTCTTTGAACACTTAAGTTCCGCTTTAAGTGTGTTATTGTTCGGCTTGAGCGAAAATGCAATCTCCGGCGGCAGATGTGATTTGATATATTTTTCAAAATCCTCAATTTCGTACGAACCTGTCGGTATGTTAACGGTCACTTTATAATTATCGTTTTGATCTTCACCGAGATACAATTTATTATTAATTCCTTCTTCGATATTGGGAATGGAATTGTACACAGCAAGATCAATGAGACCGATTTCCCACTCTCCATCGGATAGATCAATCGGTGGAAAGAAATCACACCAAAGTGTAGAACTATTTCCGTTTAAAACAATACTCATGATAGTAGAAACTTTAAGCACAAATGTCCACAAACGACTGAAGTGTCACTTTGATGTCGCTCGTAATTATAGTGAATATTAGCGTTGGAACCAAAATATCTAGTCAGTTCGAGTGTAGGTCTAAGATTTCCAAAACTGTCATAGTATTCTACATTTTCACCGCGCTTTTTATAACACACCCAATGTGTACCTTCACCCGTGCTACTATCGAGGTTGACAATGGCGGATTCGTTTTTCAACGGCCCCGTCGGGGGAAGATAATCCCTCATAAAAACACCTCTGAAATACGGTATCCTCACAGCATATTTCTCTAAATCAATATTGTTAACGGTCTGTTTGGTAACTAATCAATCAAACTTTTTTTATTGATCTTCTTCTTCTTTGTTTTGCTACTGCCTTTCAGTCCCCTGCCTTTTGGATACGGTTTGAGATACAGACCAGTGCCTTTTGCATATGGTTTGAGATACAGGCCGCTGCCTTTTTGATACGGTTTGAGATACAAACCCCCACCCAACAAGAGACGTTTCGACTTTTCCCACCTCCCAATTTGGATTTCGCTTTCATGGCCGTTGTTACAGCCCACGCTGCTGCCCGTTCACCCATAAACGCGTTACCCGATACGACTCGACTCCAAGCCCGTTCTGCTAAAATTTTGTCCGCTTCTCTACGATGCTCTGAATCACTGTATTTGCTGTACGCTATATCGTGCTCTTTACACGCTTCGTCTAAAGGATTGACTCCTTTATCACCTCGGGCTAATCTCTCGGCTAGTTTTGTACCCGGACCGCAATAGTTGTAAGAGGGTAAATGGAGTTCTACAGGCAATAGATCTATAGCCTTGTTTAAAACCTTATCACCAACGCTTAAAATTCCGGAAACGAGACCACGGCCCTTTTTGACTCTTTTTGATGTTGTTCGTCCCTTTGCCATTTCTATACTGAATCAATACTCAAGGGAGCAACGTATTTATTGTTGTTCAGTGTCGTCGCTCCACACCATACGCCAATGACTAAATGTATCTTTAGGAGTATCGACTTTACTATATTGCTTTTTAATCGTATGTGCGAGATCAATCAATTCCCTTCGCCATTTGTTGTCTAATGTGTTCACTCTCTTACTGCATGCTTTTAATGTTTCAGCTTCAGTTACTCTTATAGCCTGTACAATTGGGCTCGTGTGATGGCATCACTATCCGTAACACCGTCGGCAATATTACAAATACGTTTTGAGCAGGCATCAAAGCAGTCTTTTGTTTTATATCTGAGTAGAGGACGATCTATAATTACACTCAATTCTTCAAGCTGTTGAAAGTTGATTGCATCCAAGCTGCTAGTGCCATCCTTCACGTTGGTCAGTTTTTTACCGTCACAGTTCCAAGCGTTACTGTTCAACGGTATTAACTTGCTGTCCACATAGTATTTGTTGGCTGCGTCTTCCGTGTGTATTGGGGTTTTTACGTTGCATATATAGCTTTTTTGAGCGTCAAATTTATTGTGCCAATTTTTCCCAATAAAGTACATTCTAGCATATTTCACGTTTAAGCCATCGCCTTCCTCTAGAGAAATACCAAATCCTGTAGCCGATAATTTTTAAAGTCATAGCCACTATCAAGTTTAATTGGTATCAACGATTCGAGATATCCTTTTGTCACGGCATCATCATTGTCTTTCGGTTTAGCTAAGACCTATAGGTCTCCAGCTTGCGTCATATCGTTTCCTCTTGTCATCAAACATTAAACACTTTGTTTCTAATTGGTTAAGGGTGACCGCATCGGTTTCAGAGCGTGCTGTAGCTACATTATGTAACAATTTACCTCCTATATCATATTCCCTCTGATGTAAGGTTAAAACCTACACCTTTAGGACCTATTTTTCTGTTGGAGCCGCCACTCTTATAACGTCCAAACTTGTCGACACTCATCGTATTAATGTTCTAATTTTTGCAATTCCTGCGCCTTTTATAATTCCAGCTTCTTTTAGTTCTTCTATAATAGAAGCTATCTCCCGTATGTCCCGTATGTCCTGCATCGTGAGATGACAACAAATGTCTCAGTCTGTCACACAACTCATTCGGATCGTCCCAGTATGAATATCCTCTACCGCTAACGTTTTTAGGAGGGAATAAACGCACTATAATGTTCTTATATTTATAAGATTTGTTACTATTAACGCGTCCGTTCGGATCGTATAATTGTTTGTGTGCACTGGATGCCACACAGATATCCCTATACGCTCGTAAATCGGCCTCGGTATATATTTCATCATCGGGTATACGCTTAAACACCAACTCGTACAATCCGGGCGTCCCTTTATAGTGAACTCCGTCAATTATAAGTTTACCATCGTCCGACAACTGAAGAGTCTTGTTACCGATCATCATATAGTCGGCTCCGATTGTCGGTCCGTAACTGTGATCTGTATTCCGACTACCGGCGGTGGCGGTATCTTTCATCATTTTGAGCATATATTTTCGCGCCAGTGGATGTTTGAAGGTACTGTTTACCCATTTTTCAGATACACTTTGCCCTACAGGTGTGGACAATAGTTCCCTTACACTGGGCTGCGGTCGGTCCGGAGTCTCTGCAATTATATCGGTATCCACAAAATCAACACTGGGTGTAGCCGGTACTTCCCCGACAGTCCACTCTTCTTTTTTCTCTTCCTCACTGTCGCTGCTCCGCTCATCCGCTATTTCCGTCTTTTCATCCAACTCTTCTTCGGGTTTAATTTCTTGTTTCGGCAAAAACACTCCACTCTTCTGCAACTCTTTAATTATCTGTGTGTATTTCTTAGTATACATTCGTTCCTCTTCTGCCTCTCCGTACCTCAACTGTCTGTACTTTTTCTTTATAGCCTTGCGCAATCTGGCTATCTCCAGCGTTAGATGCTCTCTCTCCTCAGACATCTTGTAGAATGACGTTTGTTGCAAGTATCAAGCCTTTTGTACCTTAAAAATCTGTTACAATTCGATCAAAACCAATTCTAAATCTTCCATTCTCCGGTTCACTGTCCTTATCTATTACAACGAATCCATGTTTATCTTTCCACGCGGTTGCACAAATGTTTTTAAATGCACTAAACACCATGTCAGTGTTTACGTGATCATTGTAAATGTGTCGTAAATTGAGATCGTCCTGCTTGAAAAGGACCAAGAGATTGGCATTGTCTCGAATCAATTGTTTGGGAATCCTGCTGTACGTCTGTCCTAAGTAGAAGGAATCTATATTATTGTGACGTCCCATGGTGAAATAGTTACGTATATTGTCGTGTTTCTCGCAAGCTATGTCGTCAAATATTATTATCGAATTTGGCTCCGCTTCACTAGGATGGATGACATTTTCGTTGTCCGTGAATGTGTAATAACCAATTTCTTTGGTATTTCCCAGTATAGTTTCCAAAAACTTGTACTTTGGCTGCTGGAGTCATTTAGAAAATACATAGACGTTGGCAAATTTCAGGCCATTCGGATTGAAGAGCAGATTAAATAGCACATTAGTCTTGCCACTGTTTGATGGGCCGCACACTATAGATCGAACTGTGTTTGGTAATAAAGAACTGTGACGGTGCATTGTTGACCCGCCTCCTGCAACAACGTCAAAGTTTCCTACACGTAGTTTATCCGCTGTGTTTTTTAAACGCATTACGCAACGTTTGTCTAAATACTGTGGAAAACTAACAGTGCTATCCTATTAAATACCTAAACAACAAGCTTGGTTTTATCAATCCAACTGTCGTGTTCCTTGTCAAACCCTAACCACCGCACCAGTACTTTGTTACCCTTTTTGCGTAATACTTTTTCAACAAGATATACGTTGCCGATCTTTGACCTGCTTAATTCTTCGGCATAGAATCCCCCTTTCAGAATGTCACCTTTCGAGTCTTGTAGAATGTACGTTACAGGATTGGTCGGTACAACAGCGTACACGGTAAACACTTCGTTTGTCCAGTTGGGTAAATATCCTTTGGCAAAAGTCTTTTTAAATTTCGATATTCTAACTTTGTCGTCCACTTTAAATCGCGCCAGTGCTTTTGTACTCTTGCGTGCTGTTTTGTCCAGTAACATTTTCTCGTGCTTTTTCAACACTTGAGCGGGTTTCATGCCTATAGTACTGTGCACAGTGTTATTGTAGGTCTTTACTACGTTTTTCAACAGCTCCACCCACTCGTAACTACCGCGTGCCGTAAATTCACGCCACATTATATTTTTCAAAGTACGGTTCAGACGCTCCACCATAGACGCTTTCTTGTCTGAAAAAGTGGCGTAGCGATTTATATTGTATTTTTTCATTAATCTCTTTACGTGCATATTGAAAAACTCCTTCCCCTGATCGGTCTGAAAGTTATTCATAGGATGTTTTTTCAGTATCGGTTCTAACGCTATAGATACGTCTAGAGCCGACTTTGTCTTTAACGGTTCTGCAATCGCAAATTTTGTCAGACAATTTATCATTGTCAGTATATATTTGTAGCCTCGGTTTTCCTTAGCATATGGAATCATTTCCACTAGATCGGCTTGATAAAGGTCGTTAACTCCTTTCAGTGTCACACTACGTGTTTTGAAATTTCTTCGAGCGGGCTTGTGGAGCTCCGCCGCAATGGCTCGCCTTACATCCATTAGGTAAATGAGTGTGTTTACAGATTGGTGGCACTTTTTATTTCGTGGAGATACTCTGGTGCATGTAATCTCGAAATTATCGCTGCTTGTTCCCGCCTCACCGTTGCTTTGGATTAGTCCGCCAAAAATTGTCCATAAGAGATCGACAGAGATGTCGGAAGCTTTACGAAAAGCAACGTATCCAGGAGTCGTTGTTTTAAAATTGAGACTAGTAAAAGTAAAACCCAACAGATCACCATCAGCTGTTCCATTTTTCATTTTGTCCACCAAACATTCAAAGCCTCTTTTTATCCAATCAATTTCCGTGACATTCTCGGGTGGTTGATGAAATTTAAACTGAATTTTAGTCCTTAGAGTACGAAATTTTTTCGTCTCCCTACTTTGCGAGGAAACAATGTAAATTGGCTCCATAGTTCTTTTCAAGTAACTCTAACCGTGTGAGTCACCTTGTTTCAACTTAGGGTGGTTGACCGGTTCTACACTCTTGTAGTCGATGGAGTAGTGACTGTGGACACTACTTTTGAATATTGTTGGGGGGAATAACCTAGAGGTCAGGGCAGGGATTTGGTCCCAACACGGGCTGAGACCAATCGTCCATTTGGTCACGTGACCGCTTCTCGTCCAATGCTGCACCGTCGCTTCTCGTCCAATGCTGTCACTTCAACGCACACACACACACGCAGACGAGCTCTGGTGGGAGGTGGTGGTGGGGGGTTATCCCATGGCAGTGGGGGAAGCAAAGTCTATGACTGGGCAAATTCATAGGTCGCCTACAGGTATCTCGGTTGGATGTTGACAAATCGGTTGCTAAAAGTATATTTAGGTTGGAAAATCGGTTGGTAAAAGTATATTTTGGTTGGAAAATCGGTTGGTAAATGTATATTTTGGTTGGTAAATCAGTTAAAAAAATTATATTTTGGTTGGTAAATCGGTTGGTAAAAGTATATTTTGGTTGGTAAATCGGTTGGTAAAAATATATTTCGGTTGGTAAATAGTGGCCATAATAAGACTAACACCCGTGTGGACTGTGGTAAGCATATGTTTAGGCAAAAGTAGGAACTTAGACATAATAAGTCTAGGTTAACAATATTTTAGGTTTTATTTTTAACACGATACATAAACACATGTGCTACACCCTGGTAGACAACGGAGGAAACTACGTAAATATATAACACATTATATAAATATATAACACATTAAATGTACCTGCTGATGCAAGTAGGCCGTGGTAAACATAGGCAAAAGTAGGAAACTTTAGGTTAGGTTAACTATCTTAACACATTATATAAATATATAACACATTATATATATATATATATATATATATATATATATATATATATATATAACACATTATTGTACCAGCTGTTACAAGTAGGCTGTGGTGAACATAGGCAAAAGTAGGAAACTTATAGGTTAGGTTAACTATCTTAACACATTATATACATATATAACACATTATATAAATATATAACACATTAATTGTACCAGCTGATTCAAGTAGGCTGTGGTGAACATAGGCAAAAGTAGGAAACTTATAGGTTAGGTTAACTATCTTAACACATTATATAAATATAAAACACATTATATAAATACACATTAATTGTACCAGCTCCTACAAGTAGGCTGTGGTGAACATAGGCAAAAACTTTTCATACATAGGTTAGGTTAACTATATTAACACATTATATACATATATAACACATTAATTGTACCAGCTGATTCAGGTAGGCTGTGGTGAACATAGGCAAAAGTAGGAAACTTATAGGTTAGGTTAACTATCTTAACACATTATATAAATATATAACACATTATATAAATACACATTAATTGTACCAGCTGTTACAAGTACGCTGTGGTGAACATAGGCAAAAGTAGGAAACTTATAGTTAGGTTAACTATCTCAACACATTATATAAATATATAACACATTAATTGTACCAGCTGATAGGCCGTGGTGAACATGGGCAAAAACTTTTCATACATAGGTTAGTTTAACTATCTTAACACATTATATAAATATATAACACATTAAATGAACCACCTGATACAAGTAGGCCGTGGTGAACATAGCCAAAACGTAGGAAACTTTAATAGGTTAGTTTAACTATCTTAACACCCTCAAAACATTGTAAATCTCAAAACAATTTTGCGAATTTGGTAAATATTTACATCAGGTTACACCTTCTATTGGGTTGGTAAATAAGTGTTCTAGGTTACACCATTTATAAAATTGGTAAATATGTACATCAGGTTACACCTTCTATAGGGTTGGTAAATAAGTGTTCTAGGTTACACCATTTATAAAATTGGTAAATATGTACATCAGGTTACACCTTCTATAGGGTTGGTAGATATTTACCCTAGGTTACACCTTCTAGTTTAACCTAATCTGTCCACGTTGTAATTGGTGGACAAGCAAAAGTAGTAACTTTCCATACATAGGTTAGGTTGGTGATAGATTTTTTTAAGTATGGTATATGATACAAATGGCTCTGGTGAACATAGGCAAAAGTAGGAAAACTTATAGGTTAGGTTAACTATCTTAACACATTAAATTTGGACACTACTATTTTGATTTGTTGTATACATCAGAGTAACCTTAACATAGAGGTACGACTCAGACCCATACCGTAAGACGTACGCGAGTTTTTCGCGGTCGCGAAAAACTCGGTACGTCTTACGGTAAGGGGTTCGTGTCCGAACTTCTGTTACCAGGCGACTTAAATTAAACAAAAGGCGGAACCAAATGGTAACAATGTTTGAAAATTAAAAAAATAGACAAAGACAAATTTAATAATTAACAAGGCTCAAATTTATTAATCAAGAAAGAAATTTAGACGGTTCAGATTTTACCATTTACAAAGCTGAAAAACATCCTAAGATAGATTATTATAAGCAAAAGCTTGATAATTAACAAGATTACAATTAATCTTAAAAAAAAGTTATACGCCCTTAATGTAAAATTATAATAATAAAAAAAATATTGATGAATAGATTCTGAAATTTATCCCCCCCCTTTTAGTTTATATAAACAGTTACAAAATTTAACAATAAAAAAAAAATTCTATAAGTGAGATTGATATTTTAAATTCAAAAAAATTATATTAATTCTAACAAGTTCATTATTAGATTAATTATTACATATCATAATTTTGATTGTTAAATTTCTTAAATTCTAAATTGGCCAATATATATATATATATATATATATATATATATATATATTTAGAATAAAAGTAAATTGTTAATGGCATTAGAAGATTTAAAAAAAAAGAAAAGATGAAATTTAGAATATTGAAATTTTTTAAATTGACGTCAATTTTATGAATTTAGAAATAACCTCTTGGAGGTTGTTAGGACCGAAAAGTTTGCATGCAAGCACCACCCAATTATTTTTCTTTTAAATTATAAATAGCTATACAAGATTACATTTAAATAACAGTTTTAAGAACACATTTTAATAAACCAGATTAGGTACATGTACAATATATATATATTTAAATAAAGTTCTGTAAAGTCAGTTTTCAAAAAAAAGGTCACTTTGTGCACTTGGAAGTTTTTTTGATTTGTTATATAAAACATGTTTTAAAAACAGGCAGAAACATGCTATACACTTTTTGCTGGAGTATGCAAAATCAAGCAAGATTGGTGTGTTTCTCCGACCAGCATTAGCTAAACCAAAAAAAACACGTTTACTAGCATTTGTGCAAATTCAGACATGTTGTAGCATTAATGTTCTTTATTAAAAATATCTGGTTATTTGTCAAATTTAGAGAATATTGATTGCATCACAGAAATTCATTAAGCCTATAAATAAACGCTTCTTAGATGGTTATAAAGCTGTATATAAATGCTTGGTTTTGTTTAAAATAAAGCTTGTATGAAACTTGAAAAATCTGTAAAATTCTGGAAGACAAAAATTCTGGTCTAGAAGAGATTTCTTTAATTAGTTTTATATTTGACATGTTTAATAAGATATTCTGATTGTTTAACGTTTATTACCAGTGTGCACTAATTTCACATAACTGCTCAAAACTTAAAGTCTGACTGATTGAGGTTTTGTAAACTAAGTTTTAAGAAATGAAAAAAAAATTTTTATAATTAATTAGTTTCTGAAAAACATTGAATATTAAATAAAACATGAAATACATATCCTAATGAATAAATTTCAAAACATTAACAAAATTTATAATATGGTAAAATCTGTAAATTTGGTTACCTGGAATCCTGTCGAAAATTCACGTGAACATGTGCCGTAATATATGAAAATCTACACAACTATTTTATTTAGAAAACCAAAAAAGAACACATCACTGAATTGTAGAATTAAGATATTACATTTTCTTTATGAAGCTGAAGTATCACTTTGTCATGCTGTAACTTTAAATTAGAATTAACAGAGCGATGAAAGTTGTAACTACATGTTGAGAATCCAAAGACCAGAGTGCAAGACGTGTTTTAATCAAGGCAGCTGGCTGGCTGTACCTTGTACTTAGATAGATCATGCGATGATTTCTGGTGACGGCAACTATGCGGCAGCACCTGTCAGGGACGGAAGGTACTGTGGTAGGAAACTGATTTGATAATTTATTTGCAGATTTTATTTGTGAGTTTTGGAATGCTACACCTCTACGAAATGTTCTGGCGTTCAACATGGCGGCTTATATACTGCGTTTAATATCCAACTTGTAATACTATGCACGATAGCTCAGTCGGTAGTGTGTCCGCCTTCAAATCCAAACTTCACAGGTTCGAATCCCACTAGTATTAAAAAAGTTAAATGTATGACGTCATGTATGTATGACGTCATGTGTGTATGACGTCATGTGTGTGTGTCTCGACAACAATACGTCACAGCAGGGGGCCAAGGGGGAAGGGAAGGGGTCTAGAGGGGAGGGGGAAAGGGCCAGGGTGAGGGGTGGGAGGGGCCTAAAGGGGAGGAACATAAAGGGGTGGGGCCAAGGGGGAGGGGCCAGGGGGGAAAGTGGAGGGGCAAAGGGGAGGGCAAAAGGGGAGGGGTACCCCCACCATCCACAGTCGCCATGTTGGATCTAAACTGCCCCAATCTCTACTCATCCAATGAACAAACAAGTATTACTTTTCTTGGAATAAGTGAATTTTACTTGAAAGCCTAAATGAAAGCAACTCTCTTAGAAATAGTTGTTTTAAAGTAAAGTTTTAATAACTTTAAGAACCCTGACAATTATATGTTTACCACGGCCGATGATTTCCCTTCAAAACAGTATTTTCATCCTAGATCGTGTTATTTTGAGGATATTATGATTTAATTTTAGGAATCTGTAGACGTTAAGGATGATGTTGGTCTTTGGAGGAGTTTTTGCATTAGGTGGGATAGAAATTGTATTATTGTAAAACCTATACTTTTGTAATTTCAACCCAGGTTATTTTCACTTTTTGACTGACAACTACGAAACTGTCACTTTTGATGACGAATAATTTTGGTTTTATTTTGGATATAGATGAAAGAGAGACTTTTTGTATGGTTTTTGTACGGTTTGTTTCACTATTTGATCAATCTAACATCTCATTCTCTAAGATTAATTAATTTTTCAAAATCATATCTACAGTTTACTTCCAAACTTTAATTACCTTGTGAAAAATGGCAAGTAAAAAACTATGATTGTCGTTTATCATACAAGCAAAGCAAGTTTTAATACATAAATAATATTTGTTCATAGACTGCTACCATATTTTATTTTCACTCTTTTACTGTCAAATAGCAAACTGGCAGTTCTGCTAAGGAATATGTTTGGTTAGTGTTGAGGATGGGTAAGTGAGAAAGTACTTGCAGTGTTTTTGGTTACAACAGTTTTGATAAAATTTTGTTAAATGTATCCGTTAAGGACCTAAATAAAATGTATCATTTAGTTGGCTATTTCTGGAAAAAACATATGATTTAGAGTATTCAATTTACTTATTACTATAATTTGTTTTTACATGTAGCTGGGCATATAGGTTTCATGTAGCTGTTCTCACGGGAACTATGTTGAAACTCAACTTTAAAAACATCGACTGCTGAATAAGAGACACACAAAATAAACCTAGTTTCCAGGAAGTCAACTTCCGTGTAATTACAGAACAGGCGTTCTAAAGTATATTTCGAGACATCTACAATTTCCTATAAAAAGGTGATTTTTTATATTTTGATCTGTCCTAAGAACGATACCACCACATTAAAAAAAATTATAAAATAAAAATAAAATAGAACATTGAGATGGAAATTAGTGATGTGTGAATTCGAATTAAAATATTCGGACGAAAACCTCGTAACTAGGAACAAGGAGGAGGTAATGTGTGAGAATGAATTCGAAATAAAATCCCCGGACAACGATATTCGTTAGTATTGTGTCAATTCCAAATAAAATGCTCGGTGTTTCTACTTTGGTTATACAGTATTAGTTTCTAAGCTGATTTTTCACTACACATTAATTAAACATTACATTTTTGAGTTTAAATGATTTAGATTGGGTAACAAGTTCAATTTAAAATAATAATATTCATTTATTTCCACATTAACAAAAATCAAATTAAATTATTATTTAATTGTTATTATTTATATTTAAATAAATATTAATAAGTTACCAGCTTTATAAAAAAATATAGTAAATTAACTTATTTTAAATAATAACTAAATTATTAATGTTGGTAATAATTGTACTAACGTTAAATTACTGAATTTGTGTTGAGGCAGGATAACATTTAATTACGTATTACAACCGAGCAATTCGAGTATCCATTTCACCAGAGTATCAACATCGTTAGTAGAAATATGGGGTAAAGGATGTAGGGCGAGGGGTAGAGGCGAGTGTCGGAGTCGGTTCATTATGTAAAGAAAGAATTGAAAAAGTCTACAGCGCGTCCAAGCACGGTCAAAACATTCCAAAGGATCACTTGGCAACAGCGCACGGATGGATTGTGGTGGGGATACACACAGTCCATGTACCCATACGTAACTATGGAAACTCTAATACACTTTGTGCATACCACAAAACAGTGGAAAGTTTCCACAATTTCAAGTATAATTTTTATAGGGTAATTTGGTGTGTGAAAAAAAGTTTATTTCCAAACTGGTGTTGTCATAGGCTATCTCCTACTGTACATAACTCCGATGTTTCCACTATTGGGTGTTTTCCACAATGCGGCAGATACCTGTGTGTGTGTGTGTGTGTGTGTGTGTGTGTGTGTGTGTGTGTGTGTGTGTGTGTGTGTGTGTGTGTGTGTGCGTGCGCGCGTGCGTGTGTGTGTGTGTGTGTGTTGAGACGGTTTGGGAAAAGCCAAAAGTCTCAAGCCAATTTAAAACAGTTTAAATTCCCGCGATAAAGCCATGTAGATGGGGGACGAGGAGGAACGATGACGTCAGGGCAACAGGTGTTGAACATTTCATGTTGGTTCGTGTACAGTCGCTCTGACTTGTTTCTTATTTTATTAAAATACTAAATTATTAAAATAAATTAATGTTCAGTAGAATCAACCGATTAATAATATCGAAAAATAAATTTAAAAGCAATTGAAACAAAAAAGTTATTCAAGTTTTTATAGGGGCTCAAAAACCTAAAATTTGGAAAAAACTTAAAGTCAAAATTCAAAAAACGTAGAGTCATAACTCAGAGGGGAACTAATAATAATAATAAATAAAAAATATGAATTAATAATAATTAACAGGTGAAAATGGATTTAGAAAGTCATTCTTGGGGAGTTTTTTGGAATTTTTGAGTTGAAGGGGGGATTATTTAAAAAATAATAATAAGTACTATTGTAGAGACCACAATAGGGGACAATAATATGTACTTAGAATCAAATTTGAGAATAAAATAAGGGAGATATAATAATTACAAAACGTAAAACTTTAAAGCCCAAAAGCGGTTAAATTAAAAGTTAAAGGGGTAAAATAAGATTGTAGTTATAGCTATCTAGTATGTAAAATTGTAAAACATCAAAGCAGAAGTAATAATATATAATGGGGGGGGGTTTTTATGAACAAAAACTTATACGACACAAACTTTAGGACTTCAAGGACGTATAACTCGAGAACCAAACGAGTTATGTGAAAAGTACAAACAGAGTTTTTCGTCGTAGTAGAAGAGGAACAAGATTTCGTCAAAAGAATTTTGAGAAAGGACTTATCTCAAAATTTGAAAAGGAGAAAAATCGAATTTCGGGAAAAGGGCGATAACTCGCGAACAAAGCGCAGTAGAACGATGAATCAAGTTCCACAAGACCCACAAGATGGAGAGGAAGAAGAATCCGAAAGGAACTTTAAAATCGGTTCGAGCGTTCGAAAGTTATAGCGAGTTGAACGAAAAAACGACCAAAGTCGAGATTTTCATGCAAAATCCTGTAAATTGGCGCGCGCACCCTCAGTAGGAATCTAAAGTCTGAAACATCATATTGCTAACTTGGATCACAGATAACGCTAAAGAATAAATACAATAAATTATTATTTAAAAGGTGTTTTAATTAATAATAAAGGAAGAAAACTATTCATTAGTCAAAAAATATGACTAATAAAATATATAGTGTAAATATTTCAGACCAAAAGGGCCTGAAAACACATAATATGAAGAAAATGCCTTTTTCCCTAAAAGGGAGGAAAATTGGCTCCAAGAAGGGGATTAATTCCCACGGAAAGGGAGACCGTAATTTGTCTTTCGAAAGAAGGATACTTTTGATTTGGAATCGACGCGAAGTGGACGTTTCTTCTGCAACCAACTCTGAGCTGAGAGGAAAATTCAACTGTCACTCTACTTAACTGGACTTAGAATATTTTCAACTCTAACCGAACTTCAAGGCAACTTAGAAGAATTCGAGACCAGCATTCAACTACATAGCAGCTTACAGACTCTGGATCGAAAACATCAAATCAACATCAGCCTAATTATACAACAAATTCCAAATCCAACTAGAACTTCTATTAAAGTGTGAAGGTATCTTATACTTAAGGAATAATTCGCAAATATTAACTTCATTTCAAATATAACGTCATTAGGGGAATTATTAAAAATTAAATTCATTTTTTAAACCTCTGCTTTGGTGTTGAAAATAATTAATAATTAAATACGACTTTTTCAGTACAGGAAAAACTGTTTGTGGTTCTGTCTGAAAAGTCAAGCGTTTTTATTTTTGTTTAGGTTATAGAAAATCTTACATTGATAAATTTTGTCAAATAAATAAATAGTTGTGTTGTTGTTTAATCAAATTGTTTGGTGTTATTAAAAAAGTTTATAAATTTAACATTTTTTCTGTGCAAAAGAGAAAAGAATATATATAAATAATTCACTTCTAAATTTTGTTGTGTTTTCAATATATATTCATTCTGTATATGCTATTAACCTTGTTTAAATATAAATCTTATGTGTGTGTGCTCTGGTATTATAATTTGAAAATTTTAAAAGTTATCATCAGAACTTAAGAGCCGATTTCTCCCAAAAGGCACGACCTTGGAGAGAGAGTGTGTTAATCTTAAGAAAGAGTCAAATAATCGAGCATTGAGATAAAATTCAGGGAATTTTGCGTAAATTAAAAGTTAGTAAGTTTATGAGGACAAGCTCATACTTATTAGAGCCAAGAGTTGCAAAATCTTTGATTCAAAAAGGTAAAAGTGAGCATCTTGGCCTTGCCCGCGCTTGCTCTGAGAAGAAAGGTGGTTCGCCCAGTCGGTGGTGATCGTACAGCGAGTGTAAGAGTTTGTGATAAATAGTGTTCCAAAAAGGGAACAAAGAATCTTAAATTCGTGAAGAGAGAGTTGGGCAAATAGAACCCTACGGGACCGAGAGTAGCGTGGCAAGTGGCGTTCCTACGTGGGGCAAAAAGAACCCAACGGGATCGTGCGTAGCGTGGCAAGTGGCGCCCAACGTGGGGCAAGAAGAACCCCTACGACCCCGAGAGTAGCGTGGCAAGTGGCGCCCAACGTGGGGCAAGAAGAACCCCTACGACCCCGAGAGTAGCGTGGCAGTGTGTGTGTGTGTGTGTGTGTGTGTGTGTGTGTGTGTGTGTGTGTGTGTGTGTGTGTGTGTGTGTGTGTGTGTGTGTGTGTGTGTGTGTGTGTGTGTGTGTGTGTGTGTGTGTGTGTGTGTGTGTGTGTGTGTGTGTGTGTGTGTGTGTGTGTGTGTGTGTGTGTGTGTGTGTGTGTGTGTGTGTGTGTGTGTGTGTGTGTGTGTGTGTGTGTGTGTGTGTGTGTGTGTGATTGTGTGTGTTTCAACGGTTTAATTGAACCGTCCGCAAGGAACAATTTTGGAAAACAACCAAATTCCAAAATTTCAATTAAATCTAATAAAATCTGTAGAAATAACAAAAAAATTTAAAACATACGTAAAGTCAAATGGAACAGCAAGGCTGAACCAAGCCAAGGTCACGCGCTTGAACAGGAAATATTCAACTTTCCGGTTTGAACAGGAATAATCTCATATAATAAAATGTTGTAAATTCAAAAATTCGAAAACTAAAAATAAAACAATACCATCGTGTAGAGCTAGAAAAACCTAGTAATAAATAATAAGACAATAAACTCATCAGATTAATAATAAAAAGTTATAGCCAAAATAAAACGTCATAAAACACCAAACTCTCTTAAAATAAATAAAATCAAAAATCTAATAATAACAATACATAACCCTAAGATAAACTAATAATAAATAGGACTCGAAACCAAAATTAAATAAAAGACCATAAAGTAATAATACCATAAATAACCAAACATGCAGAAAGTGCCATAATTTGTGAACCCAAGAAGCGAGAAAGAGGAGGAAAGCAGTTTCGGGACTTTCAGCATCAGAGGAACAATATACAAAAAGAAGAATTCAAAAATTTCCAAAAATGAAAAAAGTAAATTCGGAAAAACTACGGAATCTTCAAATCGCCATAAAAGAATAAATATACGTCGTATCGCTGCAAATGAAGATGGAAAATCATCAAGAAGAGAAGGGCTTCAAAATGAAATCACCCAGAAGAAAATCGAGCGAAGCGAACGGAAGATATGAAGAAAAGAAGAATTCGTCAGTCAAAACTTAAGATTTTCAAGATTTAACGTGTGTCCAAGGTCGCGCGCACGAGAGGCTCTCGCCGCATGGTAGGATAAGTATACCAACCCTAACCAAAATTCACCGCAAACAATTAAACTAAAACAACTAATAATAATAGAAATAATTAATCCAAAATAGAGAAAATAGTCAAATAATGTAAGGATAAGCCAAGCAGAGTTCAAAAGTAGTTGAAATAAATATAGAAACTTAAATAAATCGCGAAATAAAGAAGGAACAAAAATCATGAAAGTTGGCTATACTGTATAGCTCAAACTTCGACGAGTTAACTTTCTACAAGTTAATTCATCAGTCTCGTACCGGCTCCAGGAAGGATCACCCACTTTTACTTAAGACTTTAGAGGAAATCGTCGTGAAAATATATTGTCAGCGTTCAGTACTTCGCCGGGTTAATAACGGTACCAACAGACAGGATCGGCCTTGTAGGAGACAACGCTACATCCTACAACAGCTTATTAGAAGAGATCTTCACTACGGACTCCGGCAAATATCCTACAAGAAATTGTCGTCATCAGCAGATTCAACGAGGAAAGGACTTCGGGAGATTCTAGAACAGAATACAACTCTAGGAACAATCTTCAGGATCCATTCTCAGAATCAGGACGAGCGGACTTGTGCAATTCACAAAAACAAGGTACTGCATAAATCAAGCTTTTTTAATAAATAATTTTATTTTTTAATAAACTTGAGTATTGTCCAAAATTCTTAAAATCAAATGAGTTAAAAAAAAACGTTTTAAAGTCAAAGTAGAGTCAGAATTAAAGTCAATAAAGTATAGAGAAATCAAATAAGATAAATTCGAGTCAAATAATAAATAAATCAAGTAACAGATATGAAACATATAAATAAAAGGGTTCATAAATAAATGTGTTAGATTAAGAATATATTTTGTTAGATTTAGTTAATATTAGAATTATTTAGAATAGAGAATTTTCAAGTTGTTTGAGAGAGAAACGTTTAATATAAATTGAAGGAAAAGGCGACATAATCTGTTGTAAGCGATTTTAAATAAATCCATTGTTTCTTGAAATAAAAATTAAATTGTGTCAATTTCAATAAATTTGTTAAATTTCACTGTCTGATATTTTGATTGAAACTATCCTATGCAAATAAACTCTTAAAGTTAGAAAGAAGAAGAAGTTAGTTCTTACCAGTAAAAAGTTAAATTCAAAAAAGAGCAATTTTTGGTTTAATGAATTAATTAGCTCCAAAGGGCACACCCTTTGAGAAAGAGTCTGAAGTTTCAAGAAAGGTAAGATAGTTTAAGAAGTGAATTTATAAAATATATAAAAATTTTCATGTGTTAGCATAAGTTTGATAAAATTAAATTATTCTTGTGTAACATAAGAATTAAGAGCCTTATCAGGGACTTTAAAAGGTAGTCAAATTGGAAGAACCATTTTCTACTTCGTCGGGAATATAAATAAAGTATTGTAGAGTCTCCGGTAGGGTCTTGCAGAGTGCCCCATCTCTTAGTAGGTGAACCCTACTCTACCTTGCGGGGGGTGCGTTGCAGTGTGTGTGTGTTCTCTCTCTCTCTCTCTTCCTCTCACTCTCTCTCTCTCTCTCTCTCTCTCTCTCTCTCTCTCTCTCTCTCTCTCTCTCTCTCTCTGTCTGTCTGTCTGTCTGTCTGTCTGTCTGTCTGTCTGTCTGACTGTCTGTCTGTGTCTCACATATACTTACAGAGTAATTGTTGTAATTCCTGAAATAAATGCAATAGTTAGGGTGTATGTTTTTGAATGTAACATGTATGTGTGTCAAGAAAAAACAATATTTAGTAAATTCTGTAAAAAGTAGTGGTTATACTAAGTACTATTGGTCAATATTGTAAATCGAGTTACCTGTTGTTCCTGTGGTTGCTCTTGTGGCTGCTCTTGTGGCTGCGGTTGCTCTTGCGGCTGTGGATGCTCTTGCTGTTCAAGTAATCGGCGAAGCCATTCTGATTGTCGTTGACGTGACATGTTTGCTATCCTGCAAATAAAATAGCGTTACATGTCGTTTGAAGAGCGAGATTGAACCGTATGACCTGTTACAACAATTTCCGACTCGCTCAGAGTGTCAGCGTAACGCTTTGGTAGAAATGTCCCTAATCGGATTCAGAATCGTTAAGCAGATAAAAAAAACACATCGTCGATATTCGACTCCTATTTTCAACGAATTAACTGCTACCGCCTCTACGGATGCGACCGTATTGAACTTATCATTGGTTTAATCTCGCTCTGAAGTTTTACTAATTCTACTACAGAGGACGAACGTATAGTCCTCTGCGAAGCCGCCCCAACCACGCGACTCCCGGTGACGACCATACAAATTATCGAGTGTCGCCTCTGTGACTACCGGTAAAAACTATTGCCGCAACTATACAAGTACTGGCTTCCCGCTATGACCAGTCACAACAAGTTTCGACCCAACAATTTCCACAATATCCGATTCGCTCAGATTGTCAGCGTAACGCTTTGGTAGAAATGTCCTAATCGGATTGTCTTCAGAATCGTTAAGCAGATCAACAAAAACACACGCACCGAACTTTGACTCAACAATCTTCGCGTCGATAATAGGATATTCGAATCCTATTTTCAACGATTTAATTGCTACCGCCTCTACGGCTGCATAGCCGACCGTATTGAACTTATCAACAGCTGATGATGACGCCATGTCAAACTTACCCCGTACAGCGGTAGACAAACCAAGTACAGAATGATTACTGAGCACGCAGAACAGCGCTTATATACTGTTTGGAAACTGATCCCACTCCACAAACATAGCCGTCACCTCCATCTATCCGCCTGAGAGTGGGGATTGGTCGTACCGAAATTATATAAGGGACTCGCCCCCACTCATCATTCTCATTCTTCTTGGAACGCTTGGTGAGTAAACTTGATAGCTGTAGTACTCTTTAGAATTGAAATTTGAGAAATGTCGGGGTACGTTGTCTCGACTTGTGATTCGTACGTAAAAAAGTTTCGTTTGTACGGGACCAAAGTCGTTTTTAAATTCAATTCACCACGGACGTGGAGGAAATTGAATGGATCAAACGTGGTTTAGAGGAGTTGATCGATCAAATGACCGAAAATACGACTGACGAAGATCAATTAGGGTTTACACTGACTAGTTTGAACGTAAAAAACCGCGAGCCTGGGTACGTAGCTCTCAGACCCGCTACAGATATAACTTACGTTGTGCTCTGGAAAATATTCGGCGGTATGATTCAGAGCAATGTAGAAGGTTTCAAGTCTAGCGATACGTTTAAAGTAGAATGTACTAAAGTAAAAGTACTTGTAGGTCGAGGACGTGTTTGACCGGGATTTTACAATAACTTTGACGAAGAATGTATAGCTAGACGGGGTATTGTTGTAATTAAGAATACAAACTCTCTTTGTTTGACTTGCTCTATTGTAGTCGGTAAAGCCCACGCCGAGAAAGACAAAGACTATGCGCTCGTGCGTAAGGATAGAGCTAAGAGACAGACAATCAGAGCGAAACAACTAATGACTGACGCCGGTGTCCAAATCGGTGTCGAGAGTGCAGGGGTGCAGGAATTGCAAAAATTCCAAGACTTTTTACCCAATCACAAAATAACTGTGTACAGTTATGGAAATAAAGGGCGTGTCGTGTATTCCAAAGGTGACGTAATCAATCCTCAATTCACAATTAATCTACTCTTTCACCAAGGTCATTTTAATGTAATCACAAATCTCATATCCTCATTTGCTTGCGGTTATTTTTGTCAAACGTGTCATGTCCCTTTCGAACATCGTGGTGAACACAGATGTTTGGCCACTTGTTACGGTTGTAAACGTTCACCACCGTGCATATTGGAAAATGGTCACATCCATTGCGGCGATTGCAACAGACAGTTTATGAACAAGGACTGTTTTGTTGCACACACACGAAATATCTGTTCCAACATGAAAAAGAGTCGCGAATGTGAAAAAAATAATCATGACGAAAAAGCGTAGTACCGAACAAGTGTGCGATGAAACGTACTGTAAAGTGTGTTGGGATTACATGCCCTCTAATCACGTGTGCTACATGAGAGTAGACCGTAGAAAACCGATGGAAAAAGATTTCCTCTTCATTTTTTTGGATCTGGAGACGCGTCAAGACGAAGCTCTCGACTCGGCTCAAGTTCACAGAGTAACTTTATGCGTAGCACAACAGTACTGTTGGGTATGCATAAACGGTGAAGAGTGTGAAAATTTCGGGGACCGTACACACGTTTTTAAAAATGATCCCGTCGAAGGATTCATGTCCTACATAATGGACGTACGTAAATCGTACAAAAAAGTCTGTGTAATCGCTCACAACGGTCAGGGTTTTGATTTCCAGATCCTCCTAAAGTATCTGTTGGAGAAAACGCAGTTCACTCCAGAGCTAATAACACGCGGTACAAAAGTAATACTCATGGAAATAGACAATGTAAAGTTTATAGATTCTCTGAACTATATGCCTATAGCATTGTCCAAATTGCCCAAAGCATTCGACTTGCCACCTGAAAATAAAAAGGGATACTTCCCTCACCTTTTCAACACGGTGGAGAATCAAAATTACGTTGGCCCTATCCCCGAACAAAAGTACTACTGCAACAACTCGATGTTCGTCAAAGGACACAGAGAATTTATAACTTGGTACGACGAGCAGGTACGATGCGAATACGTATTTGATTTCCAAAAGGAAATATTCGAATACTGTCTCTCTGACGTGGACATTTTAGCACAAGCGTGCATAAAATTTAGAGCCTCATTCCTCCAAGTGTGCAACGTCGATCCCTTCTTCGAGGCCGTAACAATTGCCAGCGCGTGTAATCAGGCATTTAAACACAACTTCTTACGATCCAATACCATAGGCCTTGTTCCTAAAAAGGGTACCGATTGGTCGATACCCAATCTGCTATTGCACTGCAGTGGTAGACGTGGGAGGAAGATCAGCGTGGGGCCCCGAATGGAACATGCAGGGCGTGGTCGTGAAGTAATAGTGGATGGAGTGCGTGTGGACGGAGTGAGTGAGGGAAAACTGTTCGAATTCCACGGTTGTTACTGGCACGGATGCCCCAAATGTTTTCCCATCGGTCGCAATTAATTCCTGGGAGACGATCCGTCCGACACGCACAACGCCCTACTAGCTCGCACGAAATCTAAGATAGCAAAGCTGTCTTGTGATCACAAAGTGATCGAGATTTGGGAGTGCGAGTTTTTAAAGATGAAAAAAGGTAACAAAGAAATGACCTATCTTAAAACACATCCGATTCTAGACACTGCACCCCTTATCCCTAGACACGCGTTTTTTGGTGGTCGTACTGGTAATACAAGATCCTATTATGGATGCAAGGAGAAGGGTAAAACAATTCAGTACGTGGATGTATGTTCACTCTATCCTTGGGTCTGTAAATACGGTAAGTTTCCAGTAGGCCATCCGACAATTCACATTAGTAACGAGGCTTGTCGGATGCGTGGGATGAATGCAGAAGGTCTTTTGAAATGTAAAGTTCTACCACCCCATGATCTGTATCACCCCGTACTTCCGACAAAAATGAACAAGAAATTAATGTTTGTTCTGTGTCGAACATGCGGTCAAAAATTAATTTCCGGTGAGTGTACTCATACAATTGACGAACGAACGTTGACAGGTACGTGGACAATGGACGAAATACGAAAGGCCGTGTCTACAGGATACGTAATAGTGGAAATGTATGAACTCTTGGAATATGAAATCGTGTCGTTCAACGAGGGGCGTGGTGGATTGTTCACAGAGTTCATAAACACATTTCTGAAAATTAAACAAGAAGCGTCAGGGTATCCTAGCTGGTGTAAGACTGACCAAGACAAGACACAGTACATTAACGACTACTTCTGTAACGAGGGCATACGATTAAATAGAGATAAAATAGGCAAGAACGAGGGTCTACGCTCTCTGGCTAAACTTATGCTCAATTCATTTTGGGGTAAGTTCGGTCAGAGAGAGAATCAGAGTAAGACGTCTATAATCAGACAGCCTACGAAACTTTTCAAAATGCTAGTCAGTCCGTCCGTCGAGGTGAATAATATACAGGAAGTGAACGACGAGACGGTAATGTTTTACTGGCGATACGTTGAAGATGACTGTGAGGTATTGCCGACAGTCAATGTTGTAATTGCCGCGTACACTACGGCTTAAGCTCGACTCAAACTATACGAGCATCTGGATTCACTCGGATCACAGGCCCTCTATTATGACACAGACAGTGTACTCTATGTGCATAAAGAGGGCTTACACAGAGTGCAAACAGGTGACTACTTGGGACAAATGACTGACGAATAGCAAGACTACGGTCCTGGTTCATATATAACAGAGTTTGTGTCCTGAAGTCCAAAAACCTACGGTTACAAAATTCTGACAACTAATGTACCGGTGACTGTATCTAAAGTTAAAGGACTGACTCTGAATCTGCGAACCGACGGTATTGTGAATTTTGAAAGTTTAAAGCGCATGGTTCAGGAAGAAGAAGAAGAAGAATCTCTAACGATAACCGAATCACGGATCCGTAGAACAAAAGATCGTGATGTAGTTACCGTTAGCGAAACTAAAAAGTTTAGAATCACGGGTGCGAAACGAAAAAGAGACGGACAATATGATACACTACCCTATGGCTATTGTAAAACCATGCGTTCCGAGTAAGAAAGGTGGCCACTGTCTATTACTCTCACATTGTTGTATGTGTGTGTGTGTGCCCTCTGGAGCGGTGTAAAAACCCGTAAGGCTGTGGTGCCCTCTGTCGTGACGTAACTGTCCACAAGGAATGTATGTACTTTGTTAGAGTGACAGATAGTGTCTAAAAGCCCCTCGTCATGGGCCCGTCTGACGGTAGGCCTTTTTAAGAGGGAATCTTAACGACACCATAGAACGGCTACCCTGGCCTCCCCAATAGGCTATAGGCTCTAGCTGGTGATGGAAGGTTCCACCGAGAGTGTAGTTCATACAGATAGCCTAGGGGATCCGTCATAATAACTAATTCGTGAAATTGAGGGCGTAAGACAAACTCTTGCTGCAGAGCTGCACAAACCGGCTCGAAGAAATTTCAAAACACGACGTGTAACGTTGAAAGGTGTGAATGATTTGTATCAAGTCGATTTGGTAGAAATGATACCGTACTCTGTTGAAAATCGTGGTTACAAGTATATATTGACAATGATCAATTGTCTGACAAAATTTGCTATTGCAGAACCGTTAAAGACGAAATCGGCTTCCGAGGTGTCCCGAGTACTGGAACCTATATTGAAAAAACATCGTATAAAAACTTTCATACGGATCAGGGTAAAGAGTGGTTGTATTCGCACGTGCAAAAATTGATGAAAAAATACAATATAAATCACTATATAACATATACGGAGAAGAAAGCGTCCATAGTTGAACGTTTGAATCGTACTTTGAAAAATATAATGTGGCGTGAATTTACAGCACGCGCTAGTTATGCGTGGTTGAGTCTCTTGCAAAGTGTAGTAAAAACGTACAACAATACTGAACACAGTACTATCGGTATGAAACCTGGACATGTAACGAAAAAGCACGAACGATTACTTTTGGAAAAAATTGCACCGGTGACTCAATGCCCCAAATCCGTACCGAAATTGAAATTAGACGACAAAGTTAGAATATCGAAATATAAAAAAACTTTCGCTAAAGGATATCTACCCAACTGGACAAACGAAGTGTTTACCGTGTACGCCGTTGTACCGACGAAACCTGTAACATACGTTTTACAAGACTCGAAAGGGGAAATTCTAAAGGGCAGATTTTATGGTGAAGAATTGAGTAAATCGAATGTCGGTGATGTCTATCTTGTAGAAAAAGTATTGCGCAAACAAGGGAATAGAGTTTTTGTAAAATGGTTAGGCTTCGATAAGACACACAACTCATGGATAGATAAGAATAACCCTGTGACGTAATAACCCGTCGCGACAGATAAACCTTGTGACCTCTGATACAGGTTTTTGTTGCGCAGTAACCTCAATGACCGCTGGTTATCTAATCAAGTCGCAGTAACCTCAATGACCGCTGGCTAACTTTGCTTATAACGAGTCTCACACTTTATATTCAACTCAGTGATACGTCATAATGCGAATAGAAAACACATCGCACGTGCTCCCGATGACAAATTTCGATTTATATATAGGATCGGAAGTAGCCGAAAAAAGAAAACCACACGGTCCACTAATACCGAATACAATACGAGCTATAGTGTGTGGACCATCGAATATTGGTAAAACCAATGCTCTATTCAATTTATTGTTTGAACCCAACTGACTCAAATTTCGAAATGTATACGTATTTTCAAAGTCACTTAACCAGTCAAAGTACAAGTTTTTGGAAAAAGTATTAGGTGGTGGTGACGACGACGACGACGACAATGAAATCGGTTATTTTCCATTTTCTGACAATGAAATCGTTATACCGCCTAGTGAAGCTAAACCGAATTCCGTGATGATTTTCGACGATATTGCTTGTGAAAAACACGACAATATACGTAACTATTGCACCATGGGCCGTCACAACGACATAGACTCTTTTTATTTGGGTCAAACGTACAGTCGTACACCGAAACAGTTGATTCGTGACAACGCCAACCTGTTGATCTTATTTAAACAGGATTACATGAATTTACGTCACATTTATTCTGATCACGTCACACCGGACGTATCGTTTAAAGTTTTTCAAAACATTTGCGCTACAACCTGGAAAGAGAAACACGGATTTGTCGTTTTAGACAAAGACAGCGAGATAGTAAACGGTCGCCATCGTATCGGTTTTGATCGTATAGTAAAGGATATATAAATGCGTATCTACACGTACAATGATGTGCATGCTTATGCGAACGCATCGTGTTTAACAAAACCAAAGTCAAATTTGTGTTCCTGGTATTATCCGGTTAGAAAACAGTTTTGTGGTAATTATTGTAGTCGTACGAGTAAGCACGGATCAATTTTCAATCGACGCTGTTGGCGTCATAAGTGACGAGGTGGCTACAGTAAGAGTCTTCCACCGGTGGTTATACTTATGATTACATCGGCCAATAGGATATACAATAGAGAGATTTGGTTGAAATTTCTAAACGAATGTGAAAAGAGCGGTGTACCTATAGAACTCGTCATATACAATGAACATATGCTGAACGGTACGGTGAGACATTCGCAAAATATGATTTCACGTTTCAGACCGTTCCCCGACTTGTTCAACCGTACAGTGGCAGGGCCGTCTCACGGTGATGTGAAATATATGCAAGTCTATCTGGACATGTTACAGTACGGATGCTCACTACCTTTAACCAAAAGTTGTGTAGTCGTCACGGAGAGAACTATACCTATACGTGGTCCTATAGCGCTATATAGATTGATTCTAAAGTCAAAGTGTTGTATCGATATCAGTTACAATGTAAAGTATGGCTCTAGACCCCGGGGTCTGCCTATACAAGCACGAGGCATACAGTTAGAAGCTGTAAACAATAAGGCTCAAGGTCTCTTTACCGTAGCATTTCTTAAAGAAGCTTTGCCGACGGTACCGCAACAATGTGCTCGCTTCGGTCTCTCCTTTGACGGTAGTACTTACACCGTCACTGATCCTACACTACTAACGACTTGGCGTCGATATACGGGTGGAAATTTGGACGAATTTCTTCTTTTAAACTCTTACCTTCTAAGTATTACTAACGCTACTGAACGAGCCGTTGTCAAAGTTTATGGAGAACACACCCAGAAACGATCATCTCTTTGTAGCCGAAGTACCGCAGTGGCGTGACAACATAAAACACACCTATATATTTATTAGTACTGACAAAACAGAGCTCATTCGTCATTTCGACAGCACGTGTACGAAAACTTTAGAGGATTACCACTGTGGTCCGGTGATATACTGAAAGCATCCGCCGGTGATATTATACAGTTCCTCTTGTCCGTGTTTTTTCAGATCTATAGAACTTCCGTAGGGTTGGGATGTCTGATCGACACGTATTAACGATGGAGATTGCACGATTGAAGGACGCTACCAAGAGAAAATATCGTCAAATGCGATACGGTGACGTAGACTCTGAACTAATACTCACAAAAAAATATAGCCCCATACTCAAAGAGTTGTCGAAAATAAAGGGTTCGCCGTCTACATCCGATGTCAAAGTCGAGGTAAAGAACGAAACACTTATGAGGAGAGGGGAGGGGATGAGGTGGAGGAGGAGGAGGGGGAGGGAGATGTGTGGGGTTCTCCTAGTTTTATGGATACCGAAATAATTGCAGAGACCCCGGACCAACCGCAGCCCAGTGTAAGGGAACTATTGTCCACACCTGAAGGGCAAAGTGTATCTGAAAAATGGGTAAACAGTAATTTCAAACATCCACTGGCACGAAAATATATGCTCATAATGATGAAAGATACCATCAATAGTCGAATTATAGATCACAGTTACGGACCGAAAATCGAAGACAACTCTATAACGATCGGTAACAAGACTCTTCAGTTGTCGGACGATGGTGATATTATAATTGACGAAATACACTATAAAGGGACGCCCGGACTGTACGAGTTGGTGTTTAAGCGTATACCCGATGATGAAATATATACCGAGGCCGATTTACGAGCGTATAGAGATATCTGTGTGTGATCCAGTGCACACAAAAGATTATACGATCCGAACGGACAAGTTAATCGTAACAGATCTTTGAAATATAGAAACATTATAGAGCAGTTATTCCCTTCTAAAACAGTTAGCGGGAGAGGATATTCTTACTGGGACGATCCGAATGAGTTGTGTGACAGACTGAGACTTTTATTGTCATCTCACTTTGCCGGACACACGGGTCACGCAAATGAAATAGCCTCCATCGTTGAAGAACTACGAGAGGCCGGATTCATAAAAGGTTCGGGAAATAGAAAGATACGGTCATTGATACGATGAGTGTCGATAAGTTCGGACGTTATTCGGTGAGAAGGGCTTTACCATCCTCCCAATCGATAGATAGAGGGTACGACCTTACCCTTGAGGGGAATATCGATATAAAGGGTAAACTCTTGCGTAATGTAGCCGCTCCTCTAACGGAAAAAGTTGCTGTTAATCTAGACACTGTGGAGAAGACGTGTATAACCTTTTATAAAGTCGCACAAAAATATCACACAAAGGGCATACCCTTAGGCGGTCTGGGTCAGACTAAAGATACCTATGACGCTGTAACGAGAGGATATCTCGAATCGTTAATACCGATTAAACCTATGACCGACTATTATGTTAAACAGAGTCGAATACAAGATGTTGGTGAGCCTATAGACGACGGTGATGCCGTCAACATAGCATACGCAAAGAAAAACTTTATCTTGAAAAATGTTGAGGGGAGCGATGAGGTGGAAGAGGGGGCCTTTGATGCTTGTAACACTAAAATCTGTAATTTAAAGTTGCCCTTTAGTAAGAAGGACGCGGTCAATAAGATGTACGTTGACAATAAAAGTATTATATCTGACCATATGGCGTATTATTTTCTTCAACATCGAATTGCAAATGTCGGTTCTCCCGTCTACGCCGATGATGATAACACTTTGATTTTCCTCATGGAAAATACTGTAAATCTACACCAATCACCGACATCCGGTGAATCGGTTTTCAGTGCTGAAAATAGAGGATAACTAGTGTAGCCGATGCCGTAGACGATATAGATGTAGGGAATTTAAGACAGTTGAAAAAATACACTCACGAATTGGAGACGTGGATAAGGAACAATGTATTGTTGAAAAATCGCGACGACGATTGTTTTAATGCAGAGGGGAAACGTATTTGTAATGTCGCCAAAGGCGATGTTGATACGGATGCAATTAATTACAGTGACACAATTAGCTGACTCTATAAAAGTGATGGAAAATGTTTTTAGGGCGTACAGTAAATCGGAACTTATCGATTTCGCTCGGTTATTAACCCTCCAACCGGCAATGTTAATTGTCTTGAAAATTCTTCGTTTGTTTAAAAATTAATAAAATATATTATTTGTATACAAAACCTAACTTATAAGACATCATTTTTCTCAGGAAGATGCATAGAATTCATCTATGTAATAAAAAAAAATTTTTTGAAACGGTTTTGGAGTAAGTATGTTAGATGTCAAAAATGATATTAACTTTTTTTCAGAAAAATCTGTATCACCCTAAATCAATAGCCTACTACCTTTTTCTAAGATATACAAAAGTTTTGTGTAATATTTTTGAATATATTTAGAGAAAAAAAAGGAAAAAAATGTTACATTTTAAAAATTAAAAAAATTATATACGAAAAAACTGAATTTTCTCTATATTTTTTCCAAAAAACATAAAAAATAGTAAAATATATTTTATATAGAACTTCTATATATCATTATGTCCAGAAAAGTGCATAGAATTTAGTTGTGTAGTGCAAAAAAAGTTACATGTATCACATTTGGAGTTTTTTGGTCAAATACCAAAAAATCTAAGAGTAACGAAGCGGAAATTTCACAGAAATGGTGATCAAAAACATACTAATACATTTTTTGCATTTTTTTTCACCGTTACTTGAGATTTCTAATATATTTGTGAATATATTTAGGGGGGAAAAATAATAATACGTTACATATTCTAAATAAAAATGACGATTTTTCAAAAATTTGTATTCTGGCGCTTGAAGGTTAGGGTGACATGTCAAACTTTTAGGCATAATTAGTATTTTTCTAAAGCTAGGCCTAAAACAAAAGCATTAGATTTTACTAATACAATATACTTTACAAAGAATAACACACATATTCACTTGTATACTTATATAAAACACTAAATATAAGAAAATATGCTTATAGCCTAAACTAACCATTGTTATTTATAGGTTATTCCATATACACACTCGAAATTCACTCAAAAACAAACTTTAGAAATAAAAACACATATATTGTAACTTGTATACACAATTTATATACAATTTGTATACACAAACCTTCAAAATAACAAAAATCTAATCCCAAAACCAATATTTGCCACGCCAAATATTATAGTGTTCACGTCAGACATTTACTACGTTTGGACTTCAAAACAACAAATTGTTAGTAAGCAATTCCTAAACTCAAGTGGTACCAACTTATAGAATGGAATTTCCCCTACAACATAGAGTAAAAAGAAAAATAATTTTAAAAACAGAGAGATATCAACTTCGTCTTTTTGTAAAGCGCATCAAATGCTAAATGAATTTCTTGTTGTCAGGTTTGTTCTATGTTCAAGTACGAATATCTCTGGATCTGTTAGACGCAGAACAATTTGTAATCTATGGTTAGAAAGAGAAACATGTGATCTATATAACAGTGTTTTAGTTGACTTAAATGACAGAAAAATATAGTTGTAATCATATCAGGAAAAATGGAGCCGCGCTATACGAAAAGCCGCAGAGTTGAAAATTACGATTTTACGCATCAAAAATACTCGAACTTCACCAATTTTTGGAATATTATTTATAACGTTTTGTGGTAATTTTTTTGCATGATATGCATCTACGGAACATTAGCTTTCCAACGGTATTTTATTTATTGCAATGGGACAATTTTAAGTGGGCGTAACGTTGAATGGCAAAATACGTGATTAAGAGTTGGTGAAATCACTTGGGAGCACGTGGGCGACCTACTGTAGGTCGCCGTGCCGGTTGGAGGGTTAAGAGAGAATACAGTAAAGTAGATGTTTCCAAAGATCGAGTAATAAACTGGAGATCACTATGGGGTTCAAGCGATAAGGAATAATTACTCTTATAAATCTAAACATCAGGATTCACTCTCATTTGTAAATATGCCTTTGACCGAAGCGGTTGTCTTCTTTATACTCTGCTGCAGCGCAAGTCTCGCTGAAGATTCCAGCAACAGTACTACACCTGAAACAGGAGATGTAACAAGTTTTGGATATTGTGGTTATAACGATAGTGTTAGCCCACTTGACGCGTCGGGACAATCTACTGTAGATGGATAAATACTACGCTAACGTGGTATTTGTACGGTACCGGTAATCGTGAACAAATGAAAACTGTACAGTACGCTTTCGATCTTTGGAGTCGACATTCCAATTTCAAATTTTTTCGCGACAGCTCACTACCCAATATAGTCATTTCTTTTGGTGAAAAAGATCATATGAATTTGGTGAACGGTGGTAATAAGTGTTTTAATGATTTCGACGGTACGGGTAGGACCCTTGCAAACGCAACTCTACCTACACCGACCACAAAGCAGACGGAAATTCATTTCGATATGGATGAAAATTGGGACTTTAGTATGAAACGTCCATCAAATAGTCATCAATCATTCTATACGGTCCTTTTACACAAAATCGGACACGCCCTAGGCCTACACCATTCCCCTGGTTACACCTCCACAATGTTTCGTTATTCTATTCTACCTAGAAACATTACAGATATGTATCAGATAGATCTCTCCCCTGACACTATTTCCAGTATACAACAGTTGTACGGACCTCTCACGACGACCACGACCACTAACACGACAACTCCACGACCAACATCGACAACAACAAAACCACCACCACAAATTGTCGTTACTACCCCAAGTCACTCATTTCTTTCCTGATCTATGCAAAGTAAGACGTACAATCAATACAGTGTTTATAGCTAATAAACATATATATCTGTTTTACGAGAAATACGTGTGGATAATGGCTTTGGACGAGACGAAAAGAGAACAAAGTATAGTACCCGAATTGATAACTGACTGGTTGGATTATTTACCCAGAGACTTTGTACGTCTTGACGCCATTTATCAGGCGCCAAATAGCGAAATAGTTTTAATAGCAAATACGTCCTTATACACCATCAACTATCCTAGTCTGCGAAGAAAGTACATGTATAAACTCGAAGACTGGTTTGGTCGAAAGATAAGAAGTCACATAAACGTTGTACTAAATGATAATCGGGGTATGACGATAGTGTTGTACGATAATAGTTATGTGCTTAGACACGACGAGTGTTCTCACATATGCCTACACGAAGGACTAATTACCGATCTCTACAGCGGTATACCGAATACTGTAAAAGGGGTTTTCAGATATATAGACGGTAATCTTTACTTTATCGGTGAGAATAATGTGTACGGCTACAATGAGTTTTTGGGTTATGTCACGGGAGTTTATGCTGATATTTTCGATGTGTTAAAAATCACTTGTATGAAGGAGAAGCGTCTCAAGGAATTGCACACGTTACTATCGGAGATATTTTAAACTCGTACATAAATTCTGTGTCACCAGCATAGAAATGGTAGTGCAACTGTCAACATCGCTCGGTCGTAGACGAAGAGTGAAGAAGAAAGGACGTGGAATTGTGTCTAGGTTATTGAGTGCAGGTGACACTGTTTTAAACAAAGCTATCGATCTATTACCGGTTGAACTACATCTGCGTCGTACAATTATTGCGGTCCTGGTACAAAAGTAGCCAAGAGATTAGCTCGTGGTGATAGAAGAATCAATCCGCTGGACGAAGCTTGTAAAGAGCACGATATAGCGTACAGCATATACAGTAATTCGGAAAAACGGAGACAGGCTGACGATAGATTGTTACCAGACGACTAAGAATTAAAATTATTTGGAACCTACTGGTAAACATGTTTAAAAAAAAGAAAACAAATTTCATTAACAAGTGCTAAAATTTATTTAGCTTAAATTTTTGAATTACATTTGACCATTTACAGAAAAAAATTACATATAATAAACATTTCATAGTTCTTGGTCTTTAAAAAAAAAATTACAAAAGTTAGATTTCAGATTAATATGAATTTATATAAAGAATTTAAATTTTAGATATAAAAAAGGTCAAAAATATGTATTACAGTTAACAAGATTTTGTATTATCAAATACTTAGTTTACTACCATTTATATATAGAGATACATTATAAAACTAGGTTGATCAACATACTATTTTCTATTTAAAAAAAAAGACAAATTTATGATAAATATATAAAGGAAATTAATTTTGTTTTAAACTATTGACGTCAATATGTTTTTTTTAATATTGAAAAATAACCCCTTTGGGGTCGTGTAGGCCGAAATATTTTGCATGCAGTCCCATCTAAATCTATTTTGATTTTAAATTAGTACACATTATTTTACAGATATAAAAAAAATGCTGAAGTGAAGACACATTATTATACAAAGTTTTGTTTCTTGAACAAAATTTGTTATTCTTTATTAAATAATCATTTCAAAACCAAAGTTCCTTTAATTAACAACTGTCATTTTTGAAAAGTTTATATTTCCTTTTTTTATATATACATAATGATCTGGTGCACTTAGAAAATGTTGAAAGTGAGTTTGAACCTGTCCCCAATTGCAATCTCGGACCAGCTTTTGCTGTGGAAAAAGCAAGTTAAAAGGAGATTTAGACAAACTCATACAGGTTGTTCGACAAGTCTTTCTAATGAAAAATGATTTTTAATTTAATTAAAAAGAAAAGGAAAAATTGTCAGAATTACAAAATGTCAAAAAAAGATTATAAATAAGTTTTTCTTATATTAATAAAAAATCTAATGTATCTCGATCTTTGTTTGAGATAAAGAATAATTGTAACAACTGCTAGGAAATTTTAAAACAAAGATTTTAATTAAGAAATTGTTTTTTATATGAAAGAAGGTTATTCTACTTTTACAAGACATTATCCTTCAATAAATTATTGACAATTTAAAAGAAAATTAATCGTAGTTAAATTATTTCTGAACAAAATATATATCAGTAATCAAAACTTAAAAATATTAACAGAGTTATATCTAGAATGGGCAATTTTAATTTCGAATACCTGGAACTTGTTGTAAGAAGCTTAGAAGCTTGATATGTCCATGAAGGTGATCGTGAAGCGAAGAGTTAACATGGAGAAAACCAAAAACTCACTGAACAAACTCGTGGTTTGATATTATATAACTGTAACATTATGAATTTAGAAAAGAAGAAAACTGTGTAATGAATGTCATGATGCACTTTACTATTTCGGAGATTTCATCTCGTAAAGACTGCTGTTTAGTTATATGATTTAGAAGCAACTAGACCTGCTAGCGGTTGCCCGAGTACGAAGTGCACCGAACATGTAATGCGTGATTTATGATATTGCTCGCCACGTATCAGCACGCGGCAGGTAGCATGATCCGAGTACAATATCCGGATAAGGAAGTTGGTTTACTTATGTCGATAAGTATGAAGCAGATTATATTTATGTCTGAAGGACGTTACAAGATTAGCGGGTAAAGCTTGGAGTAGAGTTAAATCAGGGGACGCATCTTTGGTTGAACGTACTGCTGCGCTGGCCGTATCAGCCGCTATGAAAGCGAAAACAAAGTTATTAGGTGGGCGGAGACGAAGGAGAGGAGTAAGAAAGCGCTTGGTTCAACAATTGTTAAGTCAGTTGAAGGGCAAGGGACTTTACTTAAAACCGCACGTAAGGGGCTCAGGACATCGCCGACGCCGACGGCGACGAGCGTGTAAAAAAACGCCAATAGATCCGATTCCGATAAGACCTCTGACTAACATTGACCTTGAAAAATACGCTGTTAAACTTAAAATACCACATTTCAGAGGAGTCTATATGAGAGACACTCTACCCGTAAAACCTTTGCAAAACGAGTGGGCCATTGTGAACCTGGACAGTATTTCGGGATAGGGTACCCATTGGGTATGCTATAGGAAAAGAGGACCTAACTTAGAGTACTTTGATAGTCTCGGTAATCTTAGACCTAATATCGAACTGTCTAGATATTTCGGTTCCAACGCCAATCTTTACTATAATTACAGACGTCATCAGAGTGACAACTCAGTTGTCTGTGGACATTTGTGCTTAAAGTTTCTATCGCAACAATGAGCATTGTTCTGAATGGTAGTGGACCTGTAATCACTTGCGATTTTTTTCCAATCATAGAACTGAGCGATGATGACGAGTGGGAAATCGGTCTCATAGATTTTGCCACTTACAATTCCTTCGCCAATATAACGGAAGGTATAAATAACAAGCTACGAATATCCCAAGGCGTCACCAACGACGTTTCTGATGTCATCATTAGTATTTCCACTTGTTCGTACGAAATCGAGGATATTGAAAAATATATCAAAGCCTAACTGCCGTCGGATGTGGCATTTTCACTGAAACCCAACAATAACACACTTAAAGCGGAGATTAAGTGTCCTGCAACGATTCATTTCGACAAACGACGATTCTATCGGAAAATTACTCGGTATTAAGAGCAGTAAATTGGAAGCCATTACTAAACACGAATCTGATTTACCGGTCGATATTATTAAAGTGAATGTGATTCGCATAGAATGTAACATTGTGACCGGTTCCTTTCAGAACGGTATAGAGTCTCACGTTATGCATGAGTTTTATCGTCAAGTACCGCCCGGTTACAAGATTGTCGACACTCCAACGACAATCATATATCTACCTGTCAAGGTGAAAAATATTCATAACATAACCGTACGTCTAACTGATCAGAACGGTGCTCCTATAGATTTCAGAGGAGAAACAGCCTCTGTCAGACTACATTTACGTAAGGGAAATGGGTCTCGTTATTAATAGCGGTCGTACACAGACACGCATCAGTATACATCAACCCTCGGTCGAGTTAACACGGCGAAATATCTTGCTCCTGAGAGCTTTGGGTTTTAAAGTGTAAAATGGAACTGTTGGCAATCGATAGTGCTGCAGAGTACAATGACGACATTAGCGGTCTGGAATACCATTCGCATAGGCCTTATGGGTCGTCAACGTATGGTAATAACGATGAAATTCGTATTCCCATAAATCAACAGGACGTGATGACGACACCGTTTGAAAGTCAATTGTATATAAAGGGTAAAGTAATTGGAACAACGGCGACTGGTGGAGCTGCTACGGTCAAGTTGGTCAATAACGCTTTTTGACGATATACGTTACGAGATATCGGTCGGCGAAGTGGACCGTACGAGAAATGTAGGCATCACGAGTACACTGAAAAATCTTTTGTGGTTGCGTGAGAGTGAAAAGAATAAACTCGGCAATGCCGGTTAGTTAGGGGCTGGAGAAGTGAAAACTCTGACGTCAGACTTTACACTCTGCGTCCCGTTTAAAATGTTAATGGGTCTTTTTGAAGACTACAAGAGGATAGTTGTCAACGTAAAACAAGAACTCATACTTTTGCTTTCGTCGAGTGATTTGAACGCTGTTTACAGTGACGATGCTTCGGAAATAAAACTCGAAATAACCACGATACATTGGAGGGTTCATCACCTGACGGTGACCGATGCCTATAGATTGAAAATTTTGAAAATGATCGAACGAGACAGTCCCATTCACGTACCCTTCCGTTCGTGGGAAATTTACGAATTTCCAACATTGCCTCAGACGAGTCAATTATCGTGGACGGTCAAAACGGCTAACCAGCTGGAGAAACCTCGATACGTTATTCTGGCTTTTCAGACAGGCCGGAATAATCAGATCAAAAAGGACGCCAGTCTGTTTGATCGTTGCAATATTACCAATGTAAAACTCTACTTGAATTCCCTTTACTTTCCCTACGACAATCATCTGCACGGTGACGTTTCCACTATGTACGAAATGTATACATATTTTCAACAATCGTATTACATGCGAGAATCATCTCCGTCCCTCGATTTGGACACATTTAAATCACTAGCCCCGATATTTGTAATAGACTGTTCAAAACAGAACGATTCCATTAAATCGGGCCCCGTGGACGTACGCCTAGAAATAGAGGCAAGTGAAAATATACCAGCCAATACTACAACCTACTGTCTCATTCTACACGACTCGCATATCGTGTACAATCTCCTTTCGGGTACAGTCAAAAAGGTGATGGTGTAGGTGCGCATGTGCACAGTCTCTCTTATAACACGATACAATTATCGGTCCAATCATTCACGATCGAGACATCAAGTGCACCACATACCCAGGAGTCGTTCACGCTTTCCTCAGGCTCGTGCCTAAGGATAGATTATCGGATTTAGAGGACTTTTTTGGCGAAAGCGAACTATATTTATTCAATCCTACTGAAATAGATGATGAGTTGACCATGGCATTCACAGACTACCTTTACGTAAACGATAGATTTCATGTCGAATGGTCACAAGTATCGGAACACGTCTATACAGCTTTAAAGAGTCCGCTATCTTCGGGTAACATCGGCTGTTCTACAGATTCGGTTTACGTTTTAGTGGCTGGAGTGAGGATGGTTTATCGCAACCATTATTGTGTCAGTTGTAAGGAGGAAGATATAAGCGATGAAAAATACTATCAATTCGATTTCGATGATGCTCGTCTACACGAGTTCTCAATGGTTCTAATAGAACCGGAACTTGAGAAAGGTTATTTGCACGATCTACCGTCGTTTTATCAAAATAGTCAGTTGTAACCTCAGTCAGTCAGACGAGACAATAGATCCGAATAAGATGGACGTGGATCGAGCTCCTACCAAGCGTCAGGTGCCACCTAACCTTCCTTTGGGAATTTTTCTTAAAACCGTTCATTTCCTAAACAGCGAATGCACTAAATTCATAGCTACAGATTTATTCCAGCATACAGGTTTTAATCTCGGACTTTCAGTACAGAGTGGTAAAAAATTTGTTTACTTCAATCATCATCTACTTGACGAATTGTCTATTCATTTAAAATTTATAACGGTAGCTCTCGGCAACAAGAGTACGTTAAAATTCAACATGAGTATCGGTGACGTAATAGTACGGAATACTTTCGGTAAACGTTACGTTCAATTATACGACGGCCAGCATTGTATGACCTTGACCGCTGACGAATGGAGGCTATTCGAGGAGAATATGCCGCTCGTGTCCAGACGTGTCGCCGAGTTGTTTTATATCGAGAAAGAGTTACGCTCCCACATCATTGAGATCTTGGCCAGCGACGAGCTCGTATCTAGCACGCTCCCCGAAGCGGACAAACTGTACGACGAAGTCAAGTTGATTAAGAAACATGCAGGCGGCGGTAGTTGAATTTCACGCCTTTCGAGACAACGACAACAAGTATATAGTCAAAGAATTGGCTATAGTCGGTGATCAATTTCAAGTGTTACATTCTTTAAACCGTCCTACAGATTTTCTCTTCTTAACGAAAAATCTCAAATATCGGCTCGCTGGTTACAATCACGTTTTCACTATATCAGGTGGGACGAGGGCGGTATATCGTATAGTGAAGACACGATACGTACCTTGTGCAAACCTTTTGCAATCATTTTCACAAAAGGATCGGAAAAGGCACTATTTTTGAGACAATTCCATCCTCACGTTGTTACCAGGGGACTTAAATTTAAGAAAGGCGGAACCAAAATGGTAACAATGTTTAGAAAAAAAAAATTAAAATGACAAAAACAAATTTAGTGATTAACAAGGCTCAAGTTTATTGAAACAAAAGAAATTTCGACGTTTCAGATTTTATCATTTACAACTGAGAAAGACATCCTGAGACAAAGTTATCATAAACAGCTTATGATTAACAACATTATGATTAATAATAGTTATACGCCCTTAATGCAAAATATTATAATTTAATAAAAAAATTAATCAATAGATTCTGAAAATTTATCCCCCCTTTTTAGTTTATATATTTTATAGTTACAAATTTAACAAAAGACAATGAGCACAGCTTAACAATTAACAGGATTATAATTAATCCAAAAAAAAAAGATTATACACCCTTAAATGTAAAAATTACAAAATAAGAAAAAAAAAAGATGAAAATATACAGATATTTATTTCCCCCCTTTTGACTTTATGAAATGATAGTTTTTTTTAAAACAGTTACATAATATTACTTATTTGATAAATTTCTTAAATGCTATATTGGCCAATAAATATATATGTTTTAGATAAAGAATTTATTATGAAAAGAGTAGTTTATTTTAAAAGAAAAGAAAAGAAAATTTTGAATATTAAATTTTTAAATTGACGTCAATTTTGTGTTAATTTAGAAAATAACCTCTTGGAGGTTGTTAGGACTGAAAGTTTGCATGCAGGCTCCACCCAATAATTTTTTTTATATATTTTATAATTAATTACACAAGTCTACATCTAAAAGATAGTTTTTTAAGAAAAACATATTTGCTGAAGTAAATTTAGGCACATATACAATATGAGTTTAATTAAAGTTCTATAAAGTCAGTTTTTTTGTAACATCACTTTTGTGCACGTGAAACTCTGAAGCTATGTTGAGCAAAACGTGTTTTGTTAACAGGACGAAACATGTTTAGATCTTTAGCTGTGTTTCTTCTACCAGCATATTAGCTATAGCAAAAAAACATGTTTTTTAGCGTCTGTACAAAATCAGACAGACATGTAGTAGCATTAATGTTCATTATTAAAGTAAATATCTGGTTATTTGTCAAAATTAAAGAAAATTGATTGTATAACAGAAATTCGTTAAGATGGTACTTAAAAGCTTCTTAGATGATTATAAATCTATTTATATATATTTAATTTTGTTTGAAACAAAGCTTGTATAAGACTTGCAAAGATCTGCAAAAGTCTGTAAAACGAAATTTTCTGATTTAGAACAGATTTCTCCAATTGTTTTATATTTGACATGTTCAATAAGATATTTTGATCATTTAAAGTTCAACATTAGTTTGCACCTATTTCACATAATTGTTCAAAACTCAAAATGTGCCTTTGCAAGGTTTTGTAAAGTATGTTTTTTAAAAAAAAGTAAATTTTTATAATCATTCAGTTTCAAAAGAACATTGAATATTAAATAAAACATGAAATACATATTTTAAAGAATAGATGATAATTAATAAATTATTTTAAAGCATTAACAAAATTTAAAACATGATAAAATCTGTAAGGCTGAGTACCTGGAAAATCCTGTCGCAGTCCACGTGAGCTTGCGCCGTGAAAACGAAAATTTATTAAACACTTTAAACTAAATCGCACAAAAACTGTAGATTAACATCGTTGAAAGCTGAGTAGAAACTTTTGAAGACCAAGACAGAAAATTTATCTCTAACGTAACTATGTAAAAATGTCAGGCATTGTGGGTGACTACAGGTAGACTAGACAACGGGTATTAGAGCAGATAGGCTGTCTTGCCGTTGTACTTTGCCCTCCGATATCATACGATGATTTGTTTTGGACAATCTCGCCAGGTGGCAGCATCTGTCAAGCGACGGAAGTAGTATATGTGGAAAACGAGTGATTGAAGTTATTTTGCAGATTTAATTTTGAAATTGAATGCTACAACGTCATGGAATTGCCTCAAGAAACGTAATTCACCTATAACAATAACATTAACTGTATATTACCCCAGCATAATAGTAACGTAGATAGTAAATGTGCACTAAAAAGTGCTAAAAGTTATTACGATTTACTTCTAGCCTAATTTGAGTTGTGTGTGTTTCTCAGGTCCTGGCGAGGAGTTAATTCTCTCGTAAACCTGTGTGTGTGTGTGTGTGTGTGTGTGTGTGTGTGTGTGTGTGTGTGTGTGTGTGTGTTGCAACGGTTTAATTGAACCGCCTGCAAGGAGCAATTTTGGAAAATAGCTAAATTCCAAAATTTCAATTAAATCAAATAATAATAGTAGAAATGACAAAAACATTTCTAAATATAAAATAACACATGTAAAGTTAAAGGGAATATGTAGGTTAGCCAAGCCAAGGTCACGCGCCTTGACAGGAAATATTTAGCGTTCCGGATTGAACAGGAATTCGTCCATATGTTTCTAATGCAAAAAACATCAAAATCCGAAAACTTAAATTAAAATGATATAATCGTGTAGAGCTAGGAAAACCTAATAATAAATAATAAGAGAATAAACTCGTCAAATTAATAATAAAAGAGTTATAGCCATAATAAAACGTCATAAAACATAAAAAACCCTTAAAATGAAGAAATTCCAAAATCTAATAATAACAACGCATAACCATAATATAAACTAGAAATAAATAAGACTCGAAATCAAAATTTAATAAAAGACCATAAAGTAATTAAATAATAAATAACCAAAAATGCAGAAAGTACCGTAACTTGTGAAACCCAGAAGCGAGGAAGAAGAGGAAAGCAGTTTTGGAACTTTCAGCATCAGAGGAACAACGTACAAAAAGAAGATTTTCAAAATTTCCAAAATTGGAAAAACTAAATTTTGAAAACTTACGAAATTTTCAAATCTCCGTAAAAGAAAAAATATACGTCGTATCGCTACAAATGAAGATGGAAAATCATCAGGAAAAGAAGGGCTTCAAAATGAAATCACCCAGAAGAAGATCGAGCGAAGCGAACGGGATATATGAAGAAAAGAAGAATTCGCAAGTAAAAAATTATAAATTTCAGGAATCAACTTGTCTTGAACGTCGTGCGCAGAGTAGGCAGTAGACGCATGGAGAGGGAAAGTTACCAACTTCAACACAAATCCACCATAAGAAATTAAACTAATTATAACAAATAATAATAGAAATATATAATTTAAAATGAAAAAAATAGACAAACAATAGAAGAATAAGCCAAGGAAAGTTCATCGTAGTGCAAATAAATAAATCAAATTAATTAAATTGTGAAATAAAACAGTAACAATAATCAGTGAAGGTTGGCCACACTGAAAGGCCTAAATTTCGACGAGTTAACTTTCTTCAAGTTAATTCGACAGTCTCGTTTAGTACCAGCTCCAGGGAAGTCTTCTAATAGCAGCTCCAGGAAAGATCACCAACTTTACTCAAGTCTGAACAGGAAATCGTCGTGAAAAATATTGTCAACGCTCTGTACTTCGCCAGGTTAATAACGGTGCCTACAGAAAGGATCGGCCTTGCAGGAGACAACGTGACATCCTACAACAGCTTAGTAGAAGAGATCTTCACTACGGACTCCGGCAAACATTCTTCTAGAACTTGTCGTCATCAACAGATTCTTCGAGAACTGGACTTCGAGATATTCTAGACAACTCTCAGAAAACATCTCCAAGATCCTCTAACACTCTCAGAATCAGGACGAGCGAACTTGTGCACTCCACAAAACAAGGTACTGCATAAATCAAGCTTTTTTAATAAATAAAATATTTTTTAATAAAGTTGAATTACGTCCAAAATTATTAAACTCAATAAAGTTAAATAATAACATTTTAAAGACAAAGTAAAGTCAAAATAAAGCCAATTTTAAATTCATTCAAATAAAGAGATATAAAATACAATAAAATTCGAGTCCAATAATAAAGCAATCAAGTAACAGATTTGAAAGGAATAAATAATAGGATTCATATTTATGTGTATTAGAATAAGAATATAATTTGTTAGTTTTAGTTAATGTTAAAATTGTTTAATACAGTAGATTTTCAGTTTGTTAAAAGAGAAAGCATTTAATATAAATTGTCAGAAAAGGCGACATTAATTGTTGTAAGTGATTCGAAAGAAATCCATTGTTTCTCACAGTGAAAATTAAATTTTAGACTTTTAAATAAATTTGTTAAATTTCACTGTTGAATATTTTAATTAAAATTAACCCATTCAAAGAAACTCATTACATTAGAAAGAAGAAAAAGTAAGTGCTCACCAGTATAAAGTTAAAATTTCAAAAAAGAGCAAATTTTGGTGTTAATGAATTAAAGAGCTCCAAAGGGCACACCCTTTGAAAAAGAGTCTGGAGTTTTAAGAAAGGTAAGCTAGTATAAGAAGTGAATATATTAATATAGTAAAATTTCCTGTGTTAGCATAAGTTGATTAAAATAAATTATTCTTGTGTGACATAAGAATCAAGAGCCTTATCGAAACTGTTAAACTTAGAAGGGATCTCTCTCTATAACGCGGGTTTTGGTAGGGTCTTGCAAAGAGCGCCGTCCCGAGAGGTGCCAGTGCGTGTCCGTAGGCAAGCCGGGGGGGTGCGTTGCAGTGTGTGTATGTGTGTGTTTCTCAGGTCCCTGGCGAGGAAATAATTCTCTCGTAAACCTGTGTGACATAGGTGTGTGTGTGTGTGTGTGTGTGTGTGTGTGTGTGTGTGTGTGTGTGTGTGTGTGTGTGTGTGTGTGTGTGTGTGTGTGTTTCTCAGGTCCCTGGCGAAGAGTTAATTCTCTCGTAAACCTGTGTGGCTTAAAGTAAATTCGTAAAAAAAAATTTTTAAATCAAAAAAAAATTTTTGGAGGCCACAATTTTGTAATGGAGTGGTGGTCACAGGAAATAGCGATGGATTTGGGCTATTTCCACAAGGGGTAAAGCCTTCTGCTTGCCCCGGCTTGTAATGTGAGCACGAGGAACAGCTTCACTGTATCACGTGATGGTTCCAACCCCGTGAAAACACAGAGGACAAGTCTATTTCGTTTCAGTTACTAGTTAGAAGCGCGTGTGAGAAGATGTGGTGGACCGATTGCATAAATTTAGAAAATGTATACGATTCCTGATACTCGACTTACACGGCACGGCTACAGACCTATTCAAATTGGGACTATCCCTTGTCAACGAAGAAATTGGCGGAAGCAGGATTTTTTACACCGGTGTTTCTGACCATACAAATTGTTTTACCTTTGGTTTGGGTCTAGGCGATTAGGAGCCACATGAAGACCATATTGTCGAGCATTACAAATGGACATCTAATAGATGTAGATATATAAGAGCACTGGAACGAGTTCGTAGTAGCACGTTACATAACAGCAGTATTATAGTAAATAACAGCAGCAGCAGCAGTCCGGCCTGCGAGTGTAGGCTATGTAAAATTTGCTACCAATCGGATATAGAAGTTTGTTTGTTGCCTTGTGGTCATTTATTTTCTTGTACGACTTGTTCACTTAAATTAAAGCATTGTGGTCTATGTAGAGAAAAGATAACTGCCACTGTACGCGTATTTTTTACATAGAGATACATTAAAGGGATTTGGCCCCAACATGGGCTCTTATGGAGTTATTCTCGACCAATCAGAATCGTCCATTTGGTCAGGAGATTTTTTAAACCTGTACGGCTTGTTCACTCAAATTAAATCGTTGTAGTCTATCTAGAGAAAAGATAACTACCTTTTACATAATGGAAAACACCTGTCTACTTTCGTTTTTCTCGCAACTAAATATTGTTTATTGTTTTCAGATCATGGATTGCACACCTACTTACAACGCTGTATTTCCCCAGTACGCACCGTACAGAGTACGAATAATTTCGTACTCTCTATGGCCTACTGGGTCTTACCATCACCCGGCCTCATTAAGTATGGCCGGGTTCTTTTACAACGGTCGGGACGATGAAACTATTTGTTTCGCATGCGGAGGAGGACTATGTGGCTGGAGGGCTTCTAATAGCCCTCTGGAACAACACAAAAAATGGTTCCCTCTGTGTCCCTTCCTGAGGGAAATTGAACGACAGTCGACGTTGAGGAGAAGTATAACATAAGAGAGAGCTTCGTAAGTCAAAACATATAACTTAATACTAACTATTAACTAAACAAATAATATAATAACTAATAGTTAATATCTAAAAGTTTGTAATAATAATAAGTACTAAAGCATCAGTCTTATATATTGACCCAAACTCTGCTCAAAACCGTATGCAGAGTGATTATATTCGGTATAACCTAATAAATTTAAAACTAATTAATATTTAAAAGTTTGTAAAAATTACTAATACTAAAAGCCTGACTCTACACGTTCTGAGTGTAGAGTGAATTGTCATTCCACACGCGATAGTTTATATATTGTCTTGATATAGCAGAGGGGTTTAACCTCGTCTGCAGTCTACACACACACACGCGCGCACCTTGTTGGAGCCTCATTTACTGTTCGTTTAACATACAACACTCTCTCTCTCTCTCTCTCTCTCTCTCTCTCTCTCTCTCTCTCTCTCTCTCTCTCTCTCTCTCTCTCTCTCTCTCTCTCTCTCTCTCTCTCTCTCTCTCTCTCTCTCTCTCTCTCTCTCTCTCTCTCTCTCTCTCTCTCTCTCTCTCTCTCTAACTCAAATGATTACAATACAATGCAGCTGTCCTAATTCAATGCGTGCAGATGTTTTGGTAAATACAACACAAAGCATTCTTTATTTAAATTACTTTTTATAAACAGTAAATCAGTGTGTTACTTTCAATATCTAATTATTTCACATATATATATATATATGTTAATTTGTATTTATATAGACCTCATTTGTTACACACACACACACACACACACACACACACACACACACACACACACACACACACACATACACACACGATGTATGTTTTTAAAAGTGTCTCAAACAACGCTCTACAATTTTTAATGACACAAATGAATAGAATGTTTTTATTTAAATATTGATTATTAATACATTTTAATTAATTTTTATAAACAGTAAATCAGTGTGTTACTTTCAATATCTAAATATTTCACATATAAATGTCTATTAACAATTTACACAGCGTTTTATTTGAAACTTCCAGTGTACACAAAGTATATCTAATGTAATCAATATTTAAATAAAAACGGTCTATTCATTAGTGTCATTAATAATTGTAGAGCGTTGTTTGAGACACTTTTAAAAACATACATCGTGTGTGTGTGTGTGTGTGTGTGTGTGTGTGTGTGTGTGTGTGTGTGTGTGTGTGTGTGTGTGTGTGTGTGTGTGTGTGTGTGTGTGTGTGTGTGTGTGTGTGTGTGTAACAAATGAAGTCTATATAAATACAAATTACCATATATTATTTTATTACGCTAAATACATTTTTTTACACTTTATTTCGCCTCTACTGCAGCAATCTCTCGATGGCGATCAATTCATCCTCTGGGACGTGTATATATTCACCAGGTTTCATCTCCAACAACTCTTCCAGAGTTGGTAATTGATCGCCGTCTTCCAGAGATTGCGCTGGTGGTAGTTACGGTATATTATTGTCCTGCTGTGTGTGACGTCGTCGTCGGTCCCTTGCCCTGCTATTTCCATCGCTCCGTCGGTTCTCGACGGGCTGCCAATCAACCATCGAGTGAAACTCCCATATCACCAGTGACTCTCCGGAGGCTTGAAGCGCCCGCTTAGTTCTAATAATGTCTCTGAAACAAAGTAAAACACACAATTGGTTTTTTGTTTTAAGTTACCCTATACAACAAAGTGAACACAAATTATTTCCTCTGAGGTAACTAATAATTTTTGTATATCATTACAAACAGTCTGAACAAAATAAAACTTTTTGATTTTTCAACTATCTCTACACAAAATTACCATATACTTACCTTTTAACACCTATTTGTATTTTACGTATTTCCGCCTCCAAATTACGTCTCCCAGACCACGAGTCCATTTTCTGTACATTGATAATGTTGTTCTTTCCCATGATGATACGAGTATGAGCTATTGGAATCAAAGTCGTGTTTTTATACATTAGAGGCTGACCTAGCGACTCAGGTCGACACCTATAATACCATTACAGGGAAATTTATTGATATGTTACAGCTTGAACAATTTTAGGCCATGGTTTAGATTGGGTCATGGACTTTATTAGTATTCTCATTCTGTTACAGATCAGCTTGAACAATTTTAGGTCATGGTTTAGGTTAGGTCATGAACTTCATTAGTATTCTCATTTTGTTCCAGATGTTGCATGGCTTAGGTTAAGTAATGGTTGTAAGGTTTTTTATTGTGGTACCAGATTCGATTTTTCGAATCAATATCGCTTGGCTGTGATAGGATTTATCTAAATAAGTACAGAGACAAAAATTAAGTGATTCAAAACTATATAAATATTATCGAAACATAATTAAAGATTTAAAATATTTAGATGTATAATTTAAACTTTCATTTCTATGTTAAAACTGTGATAGAAGACTATACAATATTTAGTTTACAGTCTTCCCAATATTTACTTTTATAATTTTTATTTTTCCTAATTTAAATTACTTAATTAACTAAATGCACAATTTAAATTACTTACTATACATAATAATTATTTTGATTTAATTAAAGATATATTTTTGGCTCCCACAAAATAGCTTCATTAGGTATCATGAGATCCTTTTATCAGCTTATTTATGATGAAGGATATTTTCCTTAATATTTAAATCAAAATAATTTCAATATTTCTTAATACTACATTTATTTTAATGGTTCTAGATTAGATTTATTTTTAGATTAATTATGATTTTGGACTCTCAATGTATATTTGATTAATTAGTTATGCTGTTTTTCTTTATTATTTATTTTAATTCTGGGATATCTTTTTTAAAATTTGTATTATATAGTTTTTGTTTTTATGAGATCTTTCTTACATATTTTGTGTATATATTTAAAGCTACTTACAGATTTTTTTCTATCAAACCGTCGCACATACAATTCACACGGATTCACTTTACACACAATACGCTTATTTTTATAATTTATTTTTATTGATTTTTCACTTTACATTTAACACTTGATATATATATATATATATATATATATATATTTTTAATGATTATTATGGCTTTACTTGCCTTTTAAAAAACACACTTGGACTTAATAACTTATTGAAATTATTTTACACCATTTTACTCGGGACCTTTACAACGTCTAACTTGCGTGGTGATAGTTTTTAGACTGTCTTAAGAAAACTTGCGTCTCTCCCTCTTTTTCCTTCACGCGGTTAAAATGTTCAATTGAGCATTGTACTTTCTTGAGATTCTATTGGATATTTATTCTCGGGCTTTTCTTGATTGGACGTTGCTTTTTGCAATCTTGTGTTTTCAGTGGAAATACTTTGAGTTCATTCCAGAGGCCAATTCTCAGGGTTTTATGTGTAGCTTGCAAATATTATTTTCTCTTGGGAAACTTAAGTTGAACTACCGTTCTGCCTTTACACGTGCAAGCTGTTACTTGAGACTGTTCTGCAGATGTGTATTATTATTATACTATCAGAGATAATTATTTTTTAAATATATCTCTGACATGGTTTTCATTTGTATTCTCATTTTGTTTCAGATGTTGCAGGCAGACTGTGGAATAGACACTTATTGGTTAAATTGTAAAGTTTTTTGAAATAAATCTAACATTTATTAAACATGGAAGTTATTCTACCCTACTTTTTATAGCCAAATGTCGTTATTTTGATGCATACAACTTTTTTTATGGAGGTGAAAGGAATGATTTAACTTTTATTTGTAACGATGAGCTCAAAGCTAAAAGGTTGATATATTACTTTATGGTTGGTTCGAACCGTCATATACCTTCCAATAAATTGAGACGTATTTTAGACTATCTGCAGTATGACACGGTTCCAGCTTTATGTCTAAGCGGAGATCTCGACATTGTTTTAGAATTTTGTCGAAACTTACATTGTAAGAGTGACAAGGAAAAACTCTTATTCTTTTATTATTATTACATACATTCATGCTGCTTTCTCTATATGGGTGGGGTTGTAACGAATATAATCATACATCGTAATATCGATATTTGTAATTTCTCGTACATAAGTTTTCATAGGACGCGTATTACTATCACTAATGAATTGATTACGAATATGACATGCGTCAGACCGTGTCTAGCCTTACTAACTTTAGAGATTACTGTAAAAATACGACAAATATATCTTTCTACAGATTTGCGCCCGTCACGTGCTTCAAGTACTTTCAGTAAATATATATGTATTAAAATATTAGCACAATTAATTTCAATAATTTTAAAAATCAACGGCTTGGACTGGTTAGATCAGTCCCTTTTAAAACGTATAATTTTATCACCGACCTACTGGCCAGAACCTTCGGCATATATGTAAGTATACGAATTTACAAAAACGTACTTTGGATCCTTGGGAAGTAATTACAGACTCCCATCACTGGATCAGTATACATTCGTAGAGTCAGTTATAGGTACAAATCAACCATTTCGGTTTCCATTCACTTCTGGGGATAATATTACTTATGAATGTAAAGTTATCGAAGACATATGTGAAACTGCAAACGAACAGTTACAATACAAAAAGACCTTATCGTCAATGTATGGTGTGAACCTTAATATAGGTGTTGAATCCTTTTGTGAATCGCCATTTGACGAACTACATAACATTAAATGTTATCACAGCCCAATCGATGTACTAAGGTTAGGTTAGCATATCTTGCATAATAATTACAGTAAAGTAAATATTTCTATTGGGACGTTGTTAGATTTTTAAACTGTGAATCTATTTAATGTGATATAAATTTAAACTTCCATGTTACCAATTCTTAGATTTTGAAATTGTAAACCTATGTGTTTAAACTTCCATATTAAGTTCTTATATTTTTAAATTGTAAACCAATGTGATTAACTATGTAATATAAATTTAACTTTCAAGGTAAGTACTTATAAATTGTAAACCATTGTGTTTAACTATGTAATGTAGTATAAATTTAACTTCCACCATTATAGTTGTTAGATATTGTAAACCTATGTGTTTAACTATGTAGTATAAATTTAACATTGTTAACCAATGTAGTATAATTTTTAAGTCCACCGGTGCCAATATACTTCTCTGATTCTTATTTCTTAGTACCCTATTCACAAACTCCTAAACCCTGAGGTTCGAGTCAGACCCGTACCGTAAGACGTACGCGAGTTTTTCGCGGTCGCGAAAAACTCGGTATGTCTTACGGTAAGGGGTTCGTGTCCGAACTTTTACGAAATGTACTGGTGTTCAACAATGGCGGCTTATATACCGCGTTAAATATCCAACTTGTAATACTATGCACGATAGCTCAGTCGGTAACGTGTCCGCCTTCAAATCTAAACTTCACAGGTTCGAATCCCACTAGTATTAAAAAAATAAGTGTATGACGTCGTGTGTGTGGCCAGCGGAAGGGGTCAAGGGGGAAGGGGCCAGAGGGAGGGCCAAGGGGGAGGGCCAAGGGGGAGGGGCCAAGGGGGAGGGCCTAGAAGGGGGCCAAGGGGGAGGGGCCTAGTTGGAGGGGGTACCCCCAACATCCCCTAAACGATTCTTGTCCTCAAGTGTAGGCCTCTCTACTCTTGAGCCTTATTGTTTACAGCTTCAAACTGTTTGCCTCGTGCTTGTATAGGCAGACCCCGGGGTAAAGAGCCATACTTTACATTGTAACTGATATCGATACAACACTTTGATTTTAGAACCAATTTATATAACGGTATAGGACCACGTATAGGTATAGTTCTCTCTGTGACGACTACACAGCTGGTAGTGAAAGGTAGAGAGCATCCGTACTGTAACATGTCCAGATAGACTTGCATATATTTCACGTCACCGTGAGACGGTGTCACTCTACAGTTGAACAAGTCGGGGAACGGTCTGAAACGTGAAATCATATTTTGCGAATGTCTCACCTTACCGTGCAGCATATGTTCATTGTATATGACGAGTTCTATAGGTACACCGCTCTTTTCACATACGTTTAGAAATTTCAACCTAATCTCTCTATTGTATATCATATTGGCTGATGTAATCATAAGTATAACCACCGGTGGTAGACTCTTACTGTAGTCGCCTCGTCTCTTATGACGCCAACAGCGTCGATTAAAAATTGATCCGTGCTTACTCGTACGACTACAATAATTACCACAAAACTGTTTTCTATCCGAATAATACCAGGAACACAAATTTGACTTTGGCTTTGTGAAGCACGATGCGTTCGTATAAGCACGCACATCATTGTAAGTGTAGATACGCATTTATATAAACTTTACGATACGATCAAAACCGATACGATAGCGACCGTTTACTATCTCGCTGTCTTTGTCTATAACGACAAATCCGTGTTTCCCCTTCCAGGCCGTAGCGCAAATGTTTTGAAAAACTTTAAACGATACGTCCGGTGTGACGTGATCCCAATAAATGTGACGTAATATCGTGTCATCCTGTTTAAATAAGATCAACAGGTTGGCGTTGTCACGAATCAACTGTTTCGGTATACGACTGTACGTTTGACCCAAATAAAAAAAATCGATATCGTTGTGACGGTCCATAGTAAAATAGTTACGTGTATTGTCGTGTTTTTCACAAGCAATATCGTCGAAAATCATCACGGAATTCGCTTTGGCTTCACTAGGCGGTATTACGCTTTCATTGTCTGAAAATGGAAAATAGCAGATTTCGTCGTCATCGTCACCACCGCCTAGTACTTTTTCCAAAAACTTGTACTTTGACTGATTAAGTGACTTTGAAAATACGTATACATTTCGAAATCTGAGTCCGTTGGACTCAAACAATAAATTGAATACAACATTGGTTTTACCACTATTCGACGGTCCGCACACTATAGTACGTATCGTATTTGGTAATAGTGGAGCGTGTCGTTTTTTTTTTCGGCTACACCCGATCCTGTATATAAATCGAAATTTGTCATCGGGAGTTCGTGCGATGTGTTTTCTATCCGCATTATGACGTAACACTGAGTTGAATATAAAGTGTGAGACTCGTTATAAGCAAAAGCAAATACTGGTTTTGATAGCTAGCAGCCACAAGGTTTAGTCTGTCGCAACAGACTATTAAGTCACAAGGTTATTCTTATCTATCCACGAGTTGTGTGTTTTATCGAAGCCTAACCATTTTACAAAAACTCTATTCCCTTGTTTGCGCAATACGTTTTCTACAAGATAGACATCTCCGACATTCGATTTACTCAATTCTTCACCATAAAATCCGCCCTTTAGAATTTCACTTTTCGAGTCTTGTAAAACGTACGTTACAGGTTTCGTCGGTACAACAGCGTACGCGGTAAACACTTCGTTTGTCCAGTCGAGTAAATATCCTTTAGCAAACGTTTTTTTTTATATTTTGATATTCTAACTTTGTCGTCTAATTTAAATTTCGGGACTAATTTGGGACTTTTAGTCACCGGTGCAATTTTTTCCAAAAGTATTCGTTCGTGCTTTTTCGTTACACGACAAGGTTTCATACCTATAGTACTGTGTACAGTATTGTTGTACGTTTTTACTACACTTTGCAAGAGACTCAACCACGCATAACTATCACGTGTTGTAAATTCACGCCACATTATACTTTTCAAAGTACGATTCAAACGTTCAACTATGGACGCTTTCTTCTCCGTATATGTCGTATAGTGATTTATATTGTATTTTTTCATTAATTTTTGTACGTGCGAATTAAACCACTCTTTACCCTGATCGTATGAAAGTTTTTTATACGATGTTTTTTCAATATAGGTTCCAGTACTCGGGACACCTAGGAAGCCGATTTCGTCTTTAACGGTTCTGCAATCGCAAATTTTTTTCAGACAGTTGATCATTGGCAATATATACTTGTAACCACGATTTTCACTAGAGTATGGTATCAATTCTACCAAATCGGCTTGATACAAATCATTCACACCTCTCAGCGTTACACGCCGCGTTTTGAAATTTCTTCGAGCCGGTTTGTGCAGTTCTGCTGCAATAGTTTGTCTCACGCCCTCCATTTCACGAATGAGTCTGTGTTACCAGGCGACTTAAATTAACGAAAGGTGGAACCTACTGTAGCATTTAAATTCAAAAAGCACATCCGCAATATAACTTCATTAACACTCTTCCACGTCCAATTTCCGTCCCTTGACAGATGCTGGCACCTGGCGGCCCGCTCCAAAACCAAGCATCGCCTGATACCGAACACAAAGTCCATTCGCCGGTCAAGCTAGCTTCTCTAATACCCGGTCCACAGTCTAGATGTTGTTACCAGGGGACTTAAATTTAATAAAGGCGGAACCAAAATGGTAACAATGTTTGAAAAGAAAAATAAAAAAAGACAAAGACAAATTTAGTAATTAACAAGGCTCAAGTTTATTGAAAGCAGAAGGAAATTTCGGCGCTTCAGACTTTGTCATTTACAACAAAAGACATCCTGACACAAATCATCAATAAAAAAAAACTTATGATTAACAATATCATAAATTGTAAAAGTTATAAGCCCTTAATTGTAACATATAATAATTTAGAAAAAAAAAATTTAATCAACAGATTCTAAAAATTTATCCCCCCTTTTAATATGTATATTTATAGTTACAAAAATTTAACAAAAAAAACAATGAGCACAGCTTAATAATTCACAGAATTATAATTAATCAAAAAAAAAGATTATACGCCCTTAATGTAAAAGTATAATAATAAAAAAAAAATTTAATCAAAAGATTCAAAAAAAAAGAAAAAAACTTATCCCCCCCTTTTTAGTTTATAAGATGATAGTTTCTTTTTAAACAATTACAGAATTTAACAAAATATAAAAGAGTTTGATATTTTAAGTTCAAAAATCATATCTATAGTTAACATGTTTATCACTAAACTAAAGATACATAATATAACTGGTTTGAAAAATTTCTTAAAAACTATATTGGCCAAATAAATTTATATATTTTAAACAAACAAAAAAAAGGAATTTAGAATTTTGAAATTTTGTTAATTGACGTCAATTATTTTAATTTGGAAATTAACCTCTTGGAGGTTGTTAGGACCGAAAATTGCATGCAGGCTCCACCCAATAATTGTTTTTTATATATATTTTATAATTAACTACACAGGTCTACATTTAGAAAATAGTCTTAAGGAACACATATTTGCGAAAGTAAATTTAGGCACATATACAAAATGAGTTAGTTAAAGTTCTGTAAAGTCAGCTGTAGAAAAAGACATCACTTTTATGCACTTGAAAATGTGAAGTTACGTTATACAAAAAAAAACGTGTTTTGCCAACAGGACGAAACTTGTTAGGATGTTTCGTTGGTTTGCGCAATGTGAGACAAGAATTTCTTTATTTCTCCAATTTCTCCTATTTGTCCTACCAGCATATTAGCTGGTAAATCCTGTCGCAGATCACGTGAGGTAGTACCGAGAAAATGATGGTTAATTTTAACATTTTTGAACCAGATTATTAGACTAAGGCGCACAATTAGTAATTTAACATGATGTTTTAGAAAGACGGTAATTTTGAGAGAAGAAAGAAAAACTTTTAGCTAACGGAGTTATGAAGAGTGTAGACCATGTTGTTATCGCATGTAGACTGTGGACCGGTAATCGAGAAGCTAGCTTGACCGGCGAAAATGTACTTTGGTTTCAAGTATCAGGTGATGCTTGGTTTAGGAGCGGGCCGCTAGATGCCAGCATCTGTCAAGCGACGGAAAGTGGAATGTATATTTACGAAATGAGTTAAGTTATTGCGGAAGTGCTTTTTTTTGGATTTAAATGCTACAGCTCTCCCCCCCCGAAAGACGGAGTTAGGGTAGAAAAGAAAAGGGGCCAGAAGGGCCTCCCGCAAAATTTTGAAAAAGGGACAAGGGCCAGAAGGGCCTCCAAAAGGATTCTAAGGAAGGGGCCAGAAGGTTTCTCCGGATGGCCGATTTCGCCAAACCATTCATCCTGCAAACGGATGCGAGCTCAGTGGCCCTTGGAGCAGTTCTACTCCAAGAAATTGACGGCTCACGACAGCCCATAGCGTACGCTTCACGTACTTTAACACCTGCAGAAAGAAAAGCCTCATCTGCATATGAAGCCGAATGCCTAGCAGTAGTTTTTGGAGTGGAGAAATTTAGGCAATATCTAGAACATCGGGAATTCCTATTAGAAACCGACAACCAAGCCCTTTCTTGGCTTTTAGCACGTCCTCGTCAACTTGGTAAATTAGGCCGGTGGATTGCCAAGCTGACTTCATTGAAATTTAAGGTAGCGCACATAAGAGGAACTCAGAACATCATAGCAGACTCCCTCTCGCGCATGTTTGAACCGGAAAATTTCAACGAAGAAAATGTCACCTTTTCGTGTACCAGTCTCCTCACAAATTTTCCTCTAGCTTTTCATGACATCCAGACTCATCAAAAGGCCGATCCTATTTTGAAAAATATCATTGCCGACCTCGAACAGAACATCTCTTCGGAGAAGTACTGTTTAAGTAAAGGTGTACTTTGCCTGAAAAATCATCTGGAAAAGCCCACCAGAATTTATTTACCTCAGTCCTTAGTCGACCTGGTGATTAATTATCATCACGACTCCGTTGTGGGTGGTCATCTTGGAGTACTTAAAACTTTGTTTAAGGTAAAGGAGAATTTTTATTGGCCAACTTTAAAACAGGATGTCACGTCTAAAGTGCGAGCTTGTTCGGTGTGCGCTGTAAGCAAACCCGCTCACAACTCCAAATTAGGATACCTTGCCTCAACGGTTCCCAATCGTCCCATGGAAAAATTACATATCGACTACGTCGGACAGCTTCCTAGGACAAAACAGGGCTACAACATGATACTGGTCGCAGTTGACCAGTTCTCAAAATTCACCTGGCTCATGCCTGTCAGAGATGCAACTTCCCACAGTACAATTAAGGCCTTAAGCCAAAACATTTTTCAAAATTTCGGTTTTCCAAAGATAATAATCTCTGACAATGCACAATGTTTTGTATCACATGTCTTCCGCAACTTTTGTTTTTCTCGCGGTATTAAGCATGCAACTTTATCTCCTTATCACCCCCAACCTAATAATGCGGAAAGACTTAACCGAAACCTTAAGGCAGCCCTTATCGCCTATCACTCCAAAAATCAATCCTCTTGGGACGACTCCCTTTGCTGGCTTCAGCTGGCTTTCAATTTCGCACATCATGAGACTCTTAAAGCAACACCTTTTAGCATTCTTTTTAATTTTCTCCCCAATACACCACTGAGTCTCAGCTGGAACATACACGATCTCCTTCCAAAACCTAATACTAATCCATCACAAGTTTGGCGCCAGGCCAAAGACAATATAATGAAAGCGCACCAAAAGGCCGAAAAGACCTATAACAAATTCAGGAAGCCTCATCTGTATAAAATCAACGATCTTGTCTGGTGTAAAACACACCCTCTGAGCTCCGCCATAGACAAGCGAGCTGCTAAATTGATGCCACGATGGTCCGGTCCCTTCCGGATCATTGATTTTCTTACTCCCGTTACCGTTGCGCTTTCTTTCGCCAATTCACCTCGTTTTATTAAAAAAGCACACGTCGAGCAACTCAAACCTCATCATATAAATTAAATATTAACAAATTTCTAGAACCTTCTCCTTTACGATTTAATTTTCTTTCTGATCTTTCTTGACCCGCACAAATTGTCATCTGGTAGTCTTCTTTCTGTGCACTGCAGAACATAATAAAATACGGAACCAAGCCGTGTTTCCTCTAAGCCAAATGCACATCTGTATGTTTGGGCATCGGTGGGTTGAGCTCTCCTAGAGCCCCTCCGTGCCGTAATCTGTATAGATGTTTGCAGGCGAAGAGATTTTGATTTTCCTTGTCCAGTGATATATCTCACTGTTTCCCGGACTTGACGCTTTTCAACCCATAGTCTGATCAACTATGAGGTTCCACTTTACGGCAATGGCCGCTACATGTACCTGACATGTTACCCTATCTAGACATATCTTAACATCGAGCACTTCGCGGGTGTAATCGATGCGACGAGAATATAGAGAGCGTCATGAACTCTTCTATTTCTTCGTCACCATAACGTCTTCGGACGAGGACATAGTGAGTCCATCTTCTTAATAGTTAAGTTTGGTGCATTTGTTCTTTGTTGTTTATCTTGGTGAAGGTATACTGACCGGTTCTGTCGAACTACATATAGTTAATGTGGCACTCGCTATGCATGTTAGTCTTAGTTTGTCTTTTGTTTATCTCGAGGTCTAAAACACCTGTCTGAGAGGAAATTTTTTTTACCCCTTAAAGCACACTCTCTCTCTCCTTTTCTAAATTTTGTGGGAGGCCCTTCTGGCCCCCTTTCTTTTCTACACTAACTCCGTCTTTCGGGGGGGGAGAGCTGTAGCATTTAAATTCAAAAAGCACATCCGCAATATAACTTCATTAACACTCTTCCACGTCCAATTTCCGTCCCTTGACAGATGCTGGCACCTGGCGGCCCGCTCCAAAACCAAGCATCGCCTGATACCGAACACAAAGTCCATTCGCCGGTCAAGCTAGCTTCTCTAATACCCGGTCCACAGTCTAGATGTGATAACAACATGGTCTACATTCTGCATCACTCATCTAACAAAAGTTTTTTTTCTCTCTAACCTTACAAGTCTCATACAACATCATGTTAATTTACAGTTCGTGCGTTTTAGTTTAAATAACCTAGTTCAAAATGTTAAAATAACCATCATTTTTCTCGGTACATGCTCACGTGAACTGCGACAGGATTAACCAGGTACTTCAACCTTACAGATTTTGTCATATTATATATTTTGTTAAATTTTAAAATAATTTGTTAATTATCATGTATTCTTTAAAATATGTATTTCATGTTTTATTTAATATTCTATTTTCTTTTGAAACTAAATGATTATAAAAATTTTCTTTTCTTAAAACATCATTTACAAAACCTTGTAAAGGCACATTTTAAGTTTTGAACAATTTTGTGAAATAAGTGCAGACTAATGTTGAACATTAAATGATCAGAATATCCTATTGAACATGTCAAATATAAAACAATTAGAGAAATTTCTTCTAAATCAGAAAATTTCGTTTTATAGACTTTTGAAGAATCTTACAAGTCTTATACAAGCTTTCTTTTAAAACAAAACTATATATATAAATAAATTTATAATCATCTAAGAAGCTTTTAATTACTATCTTAACGAATTTCTGTGATGCAATTAATTTACTTTAATTTTGACAAATAACCAGATATTTTCTTCAATAAAGAACATTAATGCTACAACATGTCTGATCTTGCACAGACGCTAAAAGAAACGTGTTTTTTGTTTGCCACAGCCAATATGCTGGTAGGAGAAATAGAGAAATTCTTGTCTCATATTGCGCAAACCAGCGAATCATCCTAGCAAGTTTCGTCCTGTTGGCAAAACACGTTTTTGCATCACATAACTTCAGATTTTCAAGTGCATAAAAGTGATGTCCTTTTTTTTACAGCTGACTTTACTGAACTTTAACTAACTCATATGATTTATGTGCCTAAATTTACTTCCGCAAATATGTGTTCCTTCAAACTATTTTCTAGATGTAGACTTTTGTAATTATTTATAAATTATATAACAATTTATTGGGTGGAGCCTGCATGCAATTTTCGGTCCTAACAACCTCCAAGAGGTTAGTTTCTAAATTAAAATAATTGACGTCAATTAACAAAATTTCAAAATTCTAAATTATTTTTCCTTTTTTTTTTTTTATTTAAATATAAATTTATTGGCCAATACAGTTTCTTTTTTTTTTTAAGAAATTTTCAAACCAATTATATTATGTTACTTTAGTTTAGTGATAAACATGTTAACTATAGATATGATCTTTCTTGAACTTAAAATATCAAGCTCTTTTATATTTTGTTAATTTCTGTTACTGTTTAAAAGGAAACTATCATCTTATAAACTAAACTAAAAAGGGGGGGGATAAGTTTTTTTTTGAAAATCTTGATTAATTTTTTTTTTTTAAATTATTATACTTTTACTTTAAGGGCGTATAATCTTTTTTTTTGATTAATTATAATTCTGTGAATTATTAAGCTGTGCTCATTGTCTTTTTTTATTGTTAAATTTTTGTAACTATAAACATATATATATATACTAAAAGGGGGGGGATAAATGTTTAGAATCTGTTGATTAATTTTTTTATCTAAATTATTATATGTTACAATTAAGGGCTTATAACTTTTACAATTTATGATCTTGTTAATCATAAGTTTTTTTTTTACTGATGATTTGTGTCAGGATGTCTTTTGTTGTAAATGACAAAGTCTGAACCGTCGAAATTTCTTTCTGTTTTCAATAAACTTGAGCCTTGTTAATTATTAAACTTGTCTTTGTCTTTTTTTTTATTTTTCTTTTCAAACATCGTTACCATTTTAGTTCCGCCTTTATTAAATTTAAGTCCCCTGGTAACATGTTTTTGGTAGCAGAGCGTGGTTGATTCTAGATTCTAGTGTGGTTAAATTAAATTCTAGCGTGGTTTATTTTAAATTCTGGAACCGTAGTTAATTTTCAAAATTTCGCATTGGAACTATCTAAATTTAAATTCAAAATTATTTTGTTAAACAAGGCTCATTTTTATGTTTTGCAGCTTTTCAAATACTGTACAACTGTTGCTGATGAAATTTTTTTTATTTAGTTTAAATATTTAAAGCTCTATAAATCTATAGTCTCTTTTTTTTTATTATTTATTTATTTTTATAAACACTTACACAAAAACTTCTAAACCAATTTCGATAAATTTTTTTTTATTATTATTTTGTCTGCTTAAATTTTTTTTTTATATATATATATATATATATATATATTTACATACACTGCACACGACTCATTCACTGAATTTGATCCAGACAGCGGGGTCATTCGGGAATCCAAAAAAAATTTAAATAAATAATAAAATCCAAAAATAGTTAAAAACAAAAAAAAAAAAAAAAAATTCAAAAATTTCCTTCAAAATTTTCTCGAGTTTTCTTTCGCTTGTCTGTATCAATTCATACTTACACACACACATATATACACAACAACTACACTACATATAATTCCTGAGTCCTTCTCTGGCTCTTTAATTTTTTTTTTTGGGCATCTTCTTAAAAGAAATTTTTTTTAAATTACTTGGTTTATTTTTTTTTTATTTTTATCTATTATTATCAGCAACAGTTAAGATGGCAGTGGATTTGCTGCGATTAGTGGACACGTTAAAGAATACCGAGCTTGCTTTTGAGGTAGTAGCTAGAGGTGGTGAAAAAGACATTGTAACTAAAATGCGAACCTCTCTTAGGTCCCTTCTGCAGAACAGCGTCGAGCCCGAAATGGGAAACTTCACCGAAGACATCCTCTTGCAACAAATAGCGTTAGCCCGGAACTCCTTGTTTGTCTTGCAAGACGACCTGGAGAACCTCGATTCCGAAAGAGGAATCAAAATGATTCGTGTTCGTGCGCGCATAAACGTTTTCGGAAGACGGCTAGAGTTCCTAAATCGGGTGCATACTGAACAACTAAAAGTAGCAGACAACAATGTGCCACGGGATCTGGCCGAGCTACATAACAATTTCGCTACGCTCAAAGAAAAATTTAAAGCCTTTGAGCAAACCGTTGCTCCTCTAAAACTAAACGTAAGCATCCCGCTAACGCCCTCTGGGGGAACCACTAAAGCCAGCTCTGTAGAGCCATCTCGGTCTAATGGGCCAAATCTCCTTGCGGACACGCCGCAGGCTGAGGCTCAGCAAACCACACCTAGCAGTTCGAAAGGCTGTCAATACATTTCCTTATACGGAAAATTAAGTCATCCTGCCGAACAAATAATTAAGACAATTCCTCAGACAGATGGTTTCGACCTTGACAAATTATTGAATTTTTTTTAAAATTTCTCTAAAAATAGTCAAAACTTACCCGGACGTAGCTTTAAACATTAATAATGTTCTGATGCCCTATGCTCAGGGCCCTTTAAATTCATGTCTGATTAGACATCAGACATTTAAGACTTTTCACAAAGAGGCCTTAAGTCTCTTCATACCTTCGAAAAGGTTGGCTTCTCTAGTGCAGGAGTTATTTTATAGGCCCCAGAAGACTAACGAGGCGGTGCACATTTTTGTTAATCAAATTAAAGAGGCTGCAGAAACTTTAAATTTAGATAAGTCCGAATTGGAGGTCACGGACGTCATTCTGGAGGGACTGTCTCCGGAAGTCCGCAACTGCTTAGTTTTTGTTACCAAACCAAAAAACTTTGCAGACTTAGATCGGCTCTGCGCACATGTCAATAACGTCATGTATACTGACAAGCAAAGGGCTCCATTAGTGAGACCCGAAGGTAGAAGTACTGATTTTAGACCTACAAGACCAGTGGTCTGTTACAGTTGCGGACAGCCGGGACATAGAAGCCCAGAGTGTCGGAACCGGCCTCCAACAAGGCAATATCCTCCAAAAAACGGAGGCAGGTTTGGAGTCTAGTTGGTAGCTCCAGGCCAGCCTCCCGTTCAAAAACCAACCACATCGGATGTAAACATAACACGAAACCACATTTCTTTAATAAACCATCTTTTCAAAATTTAAACTCAATTTCCTATTTAAGAACAAACAATTTCGGCAATAAAATTCAAAATTACGTTACTCCCATCTGTTATCATTGTGGCATACCCGGTCACTATATCTGGGGTTGTAAATTCTTCTCTCTACGGAATAGGTCTAGGCAAACCTATTCCAGCTCTAAGCTTTCCAACTACAAACTTCAAAAAAAAAATAACATTTCTCTTAAATCTAGGGGTCTGAACGATCAGTTTTTGCCTTTGGTGGAAGTAGCTTTTGGGCAAATTAAAGTTAAGGCTCTGCTGGACTCCGGTTCAGTAAGATGCGTCATTTCTAAAGCCCTTTTTAAAAAATTAAAGAACACCAAGGCTTTTAAATCCATAACCAGGGTGAAGGCTGATTGTGTCACGGCTTCTGGAAAAAGGTTGCCCATTTCCTACTCTTGTCGTCTTCATCTTAAAATGGAACATTGTAGTTGGAATGTGGATTTTCTGGTGGCGCATAAGTTGTCGTGTCCTCTGATCCTCGGATCAGATTTCATATCTAAAACGGGACTGGTACTTGATCTTTCAGCAAAAAACTTCTATTTCAAATTTTCAAGGTCTATTGTTTTTCCTCTATGTAATTTTAGTAATTCTGCGTATAAACCTATAGTGTCCACAACATCTGAATCTACTGCTCCTGATCCTTTAGGTCATCTTCAAAAGAACGATAAAAACACCATTCAAAAAATAATTAATGATTTTCCTCAGGTACTCACAAAAAGGTTAGGTCTAACACATCTAGTTGAATACGATATTCAACTGAAGGACAACACTCCGGTCAAGTGTTCTCCATACCAATTGGCACCTCCCAAAATGGAATACCTCCGCGAACACATCAACGAATTGTTAGATTCAGGAGTAGTAGAACCCAGCCGGTCGGCATATGCATCCCCTGTTTTTCTGGTTCAACATCCCGAAAAGAAAACAAGGATGGTGATTGATTATCGGAGGCTCAATCAAAACATCGTCGTCGAAGCGGTGCCGCTACCTAACTTACATCAAAGTTTTAACTGGTTTGTCGGTGCCAAATATTTCACAGTATTCGATCTAAATTCAGCTTATCATCAAATCCCTTTGTCTCAAAAGTCCAAACAAATTACCAGCTTTTGTACTCCTTGGATGCTTTATCAGTTTACTCGAGTCCCTTTTGGACTCTGTACTGGTGCCCAAGTGCTTACCAGACTCTTGGATCAGGTCTTCCATGACATCAAATTTAAATTCATTTTTAATTATCTGGATGACCTAGTCATCTACTCCAAAACTTGGGAAGAGCATCAAAAACATCTTCGCGAAGTCCTTACTCGTTTGCGGCGGGCTGGCTTGACTGTTAACCCAGATAAGGTCCGTTTCGCTGTGAATGAGATAAGCTTTTTAGGACACCTAGTTTCTTCTCGTGGCGTGCAAATTGACCCATCTAGAACAAAGGCAATTAGAAATTTTCCGCAACCCAAGAACCCTAAGGCCGTTTCCAGATTCATTGGAATGGTCAATTTCTTTGCTAAATTCATTCCAAATTTCGCGGAGCACGCTGCGCCTCTAAATCTGCTTCGGAGGAAGGGCCAAAAATTCTCTTGGCAAGCTGAACAAGAGAAAGCTTTCAAACATCTTCGAGAGGCAATAACACAGCCTCCGGTTCTCCGGATGGCCGATTTCGCCAAACCATTCATCCTGCAAACGGATGCGAGCTCAGTGGCCCTTGGAGCAGTTCTACTCCAAGAAATTGACGGCTCACGACAGCCCATAGCGTACGCTTCACGTACTTTAACACCTGCAGAAAGAAAAGCCTCATCTGCATATGAAGCCGAATGCCTAGCAGTAGTTTTTGGAGTGGAGAAATTTAGGCAATATCTAGAACATCGGGAATTCCTATTAGAAACCGACAACCAAGCCCTTTCTTGGCTTTTAGCACGTCCTCGTCAACTTGGTAAATTAGGCCGGTGGATTGCCAAGCTGACTTCATTGAAATTTAAGGTAGCGCACATAAGAGGAACTCAGAACATCATAGCAGACTCCCTCTCGCGCATGTTTGAACCGGAAAATTTCAACGAAGAAAATGTCACCTTTTCGTGTACCAGTCTCCTCACAAATTTTCCTCTAGCTTTTCATGACATCCAGACTCATCAAAAGGCCGATCCTATTTTGAAAAATATCATTGCCGACCTCGAACAGAACATCTCTTCGGAGAAGTACTGTTTAAGTAAAGGTGTACTTTGCCTGAAAAATCATCTGGAAAAGCCCACCAGAATTTATTTACCTCAGTCCTTAGTCGACCTGGTGATTAATTATCATCACGACTCCGTTGTGGGTGGTCATCTTGGAGTACTTAAAACTTTGTTTAAGGTAAAGGAGAATTTTTATTGGCCAACTTTAAAACAGGATGTCACGTCTAAAGTGCGAGCTTGTTCGGTGTGCGCTGTAAGCAAACCCGCTCACAACTCCAAATTAGGATACCTTGCCTCAACGGTTCCCAATCGTCCCATGGAAAAATTACATATCGACTACGTCGGACAGCTTCCTAGGACAAAACAGGGCTACAACATGATACTGGTCGCAGTTGACCAGTTCTCAAAATTCACCTGGCTCATGCCTGTCAGAGATGCAACTTCCCACAGTACAATTAAGGCCTTAAGCCAAAACATTTTTCAAAATTTCGGTTTTCCAAAGATAATAATCTCTGACAATGCACAATGTTTTGTATCACATGTCTTCCGCAACTTTTGTTTTTCTCGCGGTATTAAGCATGCAACTTTATCTCCTTATCACCCCCAACCTAATAATGCGGAAAGACTTAACCGAAACCTTAAGGCAGCCCTTATCGCCTATCACTCCAAAAATCAATCCTCTTGGGACGACTCCCTTTGCTGGCTTCAGCTGGCTTTCAATTTCGCACATCATGAGACTCTTAAAGCAACACCTTTTAGCATTCTTTTTAATTTTCTCCCCAATACACCACTGAGTCTCAGCTGGAACATACACGATCTCCTTCCAAAACCTAATACTAATCCATCACAAGTTTGGCGCCAGGCCAAAGACAATATAATGAAAGCGCACCAAAAGGCCGAAAAGACCTATAACAAATTCAGGAAGCCTCATCTGTATAAAATCAACGATCTTGTCTGGTGTAAAACACACCCTCTGAGCTCCGCCATAGACAAGCGAGCTGCTAAATTGATGCCACGATGGTCCGGTCCCTTCCGGATCATTGATTTTCTTACTCCCGTTACCGTTGCGCTTTCTTTCGCCAATTCACCTCGTTTTATTAAAAAAGCACACGTCGAGCAACTCAAACCTCATCATATAAATTAAATATTAACAAATTTCTAGAACCTTCTCCTTTACGATTTAATTTTCTTTCTGATCTTTCTTGACCCGCACAAATTGTCATCTGGTAGTCTTCTTTCTGTGCACTGCAGAACATAATAAAATACGGAACCAAGCCGTGTTTCCTCTAAGCCAAATGCACATCTGTATGTTTGGGCATCGGTGGGTTGAGCTCTCCTAGAGCCCCTCCGTGCCGTAATCTGTATAGATGTTTGCAGGCGAAGAGATTTTGATTTTCCTTGTCCAGTGATATATCTCACTGTTTCCCGGACTTGACGCTTTTCAACCCATAGTCTGATCAACTATGAGGTTCCACTTTACGGCAATGGCCGCTACATGTACCTGACATGTTACCCTATCTAGACATATCTTAACATCGAGCACTTCGCGGGTGTAATCGATGCGACGAGAATATAGAGAGCGTCATGAACTCTTCTATTTCTTCGTCACCATAACGTCTTCGGACGAGGACATAGTGAGTCCATCTTCTTAATAGTTAAGTTTGGTGCATTTGTTCTTTGTTGTTTATCTTGGTGAAGGTATACTGACCGGTTCTGTCGAACTACATATAGTTAATGTGGCACTCGCTATGCATGTTAGTCTTAGTTTGTCTTTTGTTTATCTCGAGGTCTAAAACACCTGTCTGAGAGGAAATTTTTTTTACCCCTTAAAGCACACTCTCTCTCTCCTTTTCTAAATTTTGTGGGAGGCCCTTCTGGCCCCCTTTCTTTTCTACACTAACTCCGTCTTTCGGGGGGGGAGAGCTGTAGCATTTAAATTCAAAAAGCACATCCGCAATATAACTTCATTAACACTCTTCCACGTCCAATTTCCGTCCCTTGACAGATGCTGGCACCTGGCGGCCCGCTCCAAAACCAAGCATCGCCTGATACCGAACACAAAGTCCATTCGCCGGTCAAGCTAGCTTCTCTAATACCCGGTCCACAGTCTAGATGTGATAACAACATGGTCTACATTCTGCATCACTCATCTAACAAAAGTTTTTTTTCTCTCTAACCTTACAAGTCTCATACAACATCATGTTAATTTACAGTTCGTGCGTTTTAGTTTAAATAACCTAGTTCAAAATGTTAAAATAACCATCATTTTTCTCGGTACATGCTCACGTGAACTGCGACAGGATTAACCAGGTACTTCAACCTTACAGATTTTGTCATATTATATATTTTGTTAAATTTTAAAATAATTTGTTAATTATCATGTATTCTTTAAAATATGTATTTCATGTTTTATTTAATATTCTATTTTCTTTTGAAACTAAATGATTATAAAAATTTTCTTTTCTTAAAACATCATTTACAAAACCTTGTAAAGGCACATTTTAAGTTTTGAACAATTTTGTGAAATAAGTGCAGACTAATGTTGAACATTAAATGATCAGAATATCCTATTGAACATGTCAAATATAAAACAATTAGAGAAATTTCTTCTAAATCAGAAAATTTCGTTTTATAGACTTTTGAAGAATCTTACAAGTCTTATACAAGCTTTCTTTTAAAACAAAACTATATATATAAATAAATTTATAATCATCTAAGAAGCTTTTAATTACTATCTTAACGAATTTCTGTGATGCAATTAATTTACTTTAATTTTGACAAATAACCAGATATTTTCTTCAATAAAGAACATTAATGCTACAACATGTCTGATCTTGCACAGACGCTAAAAGAAACGTGTTTTTTGTTTGCCACAGCCAATATGCTGGTAGGAGAAATAGAGAAATTCTTGTCTCATATTGCGCAAACCAGCGAATCATCCTAGCAAGTTTCGTCCTGTTGGCAAAACACGTTTTTGCATCACATAACTTCAGATTTTCAAGTGCATAAAAGTGATGTCCTTTTTTTTACAGCTGACTTTACTGAACTTTAACTAACTCATATGATTTATGTGCCTAAATTTACTTCCGCAAATATGTGTTCCTTCAAACTATTTTCTAGATGTAGACTTTTGTAATTATTTATAAATTATATAACAATTTATTGGGTGGAGCCTGCATGCAATTTTCGGTCCTAACAACCTCCAAGAGGTTAGTTTCTAAATTAAAATAATTGACGTCAATTAACAAAATTTCAAAATTCTAAATTATTTTTCCTTTTTTTTTTTTTATTTAAATATAAATTTATTGGCCAATACAGTTTCTTTTTTTTTTTAAGAAATTTTCAAACCAATTATATTATGTTACTTTAGTTTAGTGATAAACATGTTAACTATAGATATGATCTTTCTTGAACTTAAAATATCAAGCTCTTTTATATTTTGTTAATTTCTGTTACTGTTTAAAAGGAAACTATCATCTTATAAACTAAACTAAAAAGGGGGGGGATAAGTTTTTTTTTGAAAATCTTGATTAATTTTTTTTTTTTAAATTATTATACTTTTACTTTAAGGGCGTATAATCTTTTTTTTTGATTAATTATAATTCTGTGAATTATTAAGCTGTGCTCATTGTCTTTTTTTATTGTTAAATTTTTGTAACTATAAACATATATATATATACTAAAAGGGGGGGGATAAATGTTTAGAATCTGTTGATTAATTTTTTTATCTAAATTATTATATGTTACAATTAAGGGCTTATAACTTTTACAATTTATGATCTTGTTAATCATAAGTTTTTTTTTTACTGATGATTTGTGTCAGGATGTCTTTTGTTGTAAATGACAAAGTCTGAACCGTCGAAATTTCTTTCTGTTTTCAATAAACTTGAGCCTTGTTAATTATTAAACTTGTCTTTGTCTTTTTTTTTATTTTTCTTTTCAAACATCGTTACCATTTTAGTTCCGCCTTTATTAAATTTAAGTCCCCTGGTAACACTACTAGTAACAATGTTTAAATAAAAAAAAGACAAAGACAAATTATATAATCAACAAGGCCAACATTTATTGAAATAAAAAAAGAAATTTCGACGGATCAGATTTTACCATTTACAGTGATGAAAATATCACCTTAAGTTTACTTGACATGACCGAAAGCTTAATAAAAAAAAGATTACAGATTGAATCTTCAAAAAGTTTACATGCCCTTAATAAATAAAAGAGAAAGAGAAAAAAATAAAATTATTAACAATTAAACTCTGACATTTATCCCCCCTTGTTTATAAAAACTGTTACAAAGAATTTAACAATAAAAAAAAATTCTATAATCAAGATTAATATTTTAGTTTCAAAAAATATATATATTAATTCTAACAAGTTTTCATCATTAACTTACTTATAAATTATCATGATTTTGTTTATCAAATTTCTTACATTCTAAGTTGGCCAACATATAAATATTAAAAAAAAGAATTTTTTTATCATATAAGGAAATTTTTAAATAGTGAAATTTTTAAATATTAAATTTTTTAAATATGGAAATTTTTAAAACTGAAATTTTTTAAAATATGAAATTGTTAAATAATTAAGAAAATTTTAAAGATTGACGTCAATTTTATTAATTTTGAAATAACCCCTTTGGGGCTGTTAGAACCGAAAGATTGCATGCAGAACCACCCAATTATATACATTAAATTATAAATAATTACACATAATCACATTTAGACAGTAAAGGACATATTATTGTTAAACAGAGTTCAGTCGCAGAACAGAAATATATATATAAACAGTTTCACAAAGTCAGTATTTCAGATGAAAATCATTTTATAGTGCACTTGTAATGTTAAAAGTTTTCTTTTTTTGATTAAACATGTCTTAAACAACAGGTAGAGTCCTTGACAAAGGCTGCACTTTTGCTGTAGAACGTGCAAAAACAGCAAAGTTAGACAAGCTCCGACACTCGGACCAGCTTTTTTTGCTGTAGCAAAAAGACACGTTGACTAGAGATTATGCAAACTTAAACATGTTATTGAACAAGATTCTTTTATTAAAATGTCTTGTTATTTCGTCAAAATTAGAGAATATTAACGGTATTACAGAAATCCAGAAAGTTTATAATTAAATCTTTCTTAGATGTCATTAAGAATGGTATTTAAGTACCTCGATTTCTGTTTGAAATAAAACCTGTATAACCCTTAGAAAATCTGTAAAGACAAGAATTCTAGTCCAGAAACATTTCTCTAGTTAGCATCTTGACATGTTTAAAAGTTTAATATTCTGATTGCTTAATGCTTAGTACAAGCCTGTACAAATTTCAACACAACTGCTCAATACTCAAGGTCTGACTGTTTAAGGTTTACTTTTAGCTTCTGTAAATTATGTTTTTAAGAAAGGAAATGCCTTTATAATTATTAAATTTCAGTAAAATTTTGAATACTAAAATAAAACATCAAACACATATCTTAATGAACAAAGCCTAAAATATCAGTAAATTATGTTTTAAAGAAAGGAAATGCTTTTATAAATTATTAAATTTCAGTAAAATTTTGAATACTAAAATAAAACATCAAACACATATCTTAATGAACAAAGCCTAAAATATTAACAAATCTTATAGTATAGTAAAATCTGAGAAATAGGTTACCTGGACAGGTTGTGAGGTGTAGAGAAGAAAATTTTGAAATGGAAGCTTACGCCGTATTTATGAAAAAAGAGCTCACTGACACATTGATTGTACCACACTAAAACACTCACATCGGTAGAAAGATTAATTGCATCGTGAAGTTGTAGGAAGATTTGTAAGAAATGGAACGAAGATTTCAGATCATTGTATGAGAGAAGTCCGGTGAGATTTTGCGACTACATATTCTAGTAGGCTGAATTGAACTGAACTTTTATCAGGTAACGGTACATTTTGGACTTCATCCGGTAGAAAGAGACAGATATAGCTCGGACGATTGTTTTCTGTACTTACCGCTAGACTACACCACAATGCAGGGGCAAGTGACTAAGACTGCGCGGGGTAGAGGGGAGTCGTTAAGTGAATTACAGGTTTATTTAATTTGAACAGATGTTATGATGGGTTGATAATTTTTTGAGAAGATTATATTTTGATGTGAATGCTACATCTGTATGGAGGACCAGCTGGGCTATATATAAACCACCCTCTCGGTGGAACCTTCCATCACGAGCTAGAGCCTATAGCCTATTGGTAGGCCAGGGTAGCCGTCCCATGGTGTCGTTAAGATTCCCTCTAAAAGAGGCCTACCGTCAGACGGGCCCATGACGAGGGGTTTTAGACAGTGTCTGTTACTCCAACAAAGTACATACATTCCTTGTGGACAGTTACGTCACGACAGAGGGCACTACAGCCTTACGAGTTTTTACACCGCTCCAGAGGGCACACACACACACACACACACACACACACAACAATGTGAGAGTAATAGATAGTGTCAGTGAGAGGGAAACCTTTATAACTCGGAACGCATGGTTTTACAATAGCAGTAGGGCAGTGTATCATATTGTCCGTCTCTTTTTCGTTTCGCACCCGTGATTCTAAACGATTTAGTTTCGCTAACGGTAACCACATCACGATCTTTAGTTCTACGGATCCGTGATTCGGTTATCGTTAGAGGTCCTTCTTCTTTCTGAACCATGCGCTTTAAACTTTCAAAATTCACAATACTGTCGGTTCGCAGATTCAGAGTCAGTCCTTTAACTTTATATACCGTCACTGGTTCATCAGGTGTCAGAATTTTGTAACCGTAGGTTTTTGGACCTCCGGACACAAACTCTGTTATATATGAACCAGGACCGTAGTCTTACAATTCGTCAGTCATTTGTCCCAAGTAGTCACCTGTTTGCACTCTGTGTAAGCCCTCTTTATGCACATAGAGTACACTGTCTGTTTCATAATAGAGGGCCTGTGATCCGAGTGAATCCAGATGCTCGTATAGTTTGAGTCGAGCTTGAGCCGTAGTGTACGCAGCAATTACAACATTGACTGTCGGCAATACCTCACAGTCATCTTCAACGTATCGCCAGTTAACCATTACCGTTTCGTCGTTCACCTCCTGTATATTGTTCACCTCGTCGGACGGACTGACTAACATTTTGAAAAGTTCCGTAGGCTGCCTGATTATAGACGTCTTACTCTCATTCTCTCTCTGACCGAACTTACCCAAAAATGAATTGAGCATAAGTTTTGATAGAGATCGTAGACCGTCGTTCTTGCCTATTTTCTCTCTATTTAATAGTATGCCCTCGTTTCAGAAGTAGTCGGTTATGTACTGTGTCTTGTCTTGGTCAGTCTTACACCCGCTATGATACCCTGACGCCTCCGGTTTCATTTTCAGAAATGTGTTTATGAAGTCTGTGAACAATCCACCACTCCCCTCGTTGAACGACACGATATCATATTCCCAGAGTTCATACATTTCCAATATTACGTATCCTGTAGACACAGCCTTCCGTATCTCGTCCATTGTCCAGGTACCGGTCAACGCTCGTTCGTCAACGGAACGAGTACACTCACCGGATATTAGTTTTCTAACCAAAGGTTCGACACAGGACAATAATTAATTTCTTGTTCATGCTTGCCGGAAGTACGGGATGATACAGGACACGGGGTGGTAGAACTGTACATTTCAAAAGACCCTCTGAATTCATTCCATGCTTCCGGGAAGCCTCGTTACCGATGTGAATTGTCGGATGGCCTACTGGAAACTTGCCGTATTTACAGACCCAAGGATAGAGTGAACATACATCCACGTACTGAATTGTTTCACCCTTCTCCTTGCAACCGTAATAGGATCTTGTATTACCCGTACGGCCACCGAAAAACGCGTGTCTAGAATTAAGGGGTGCAGTGTCTAAATCGGATGTATTTCAAGATAGGTCATTTGTTTATTACATTTTTTCAACTTTAAAAACTCGCACTCCCAAATCTCGATCACTTAGTGATCACTCGACAGCTTCGCTGTCATAGATTTCGTGCGTGCTAGTCGGGCGTTGTGCGTGTCGGATGGGTTGTCTTCCAGGGGATCATCGCGACCGTTGGGAAAACATTTGGGGAAACCGTGCCAGTAACAACCGTGAAATTCGAACAGTTTTCCCTCACACACTCCGTCCACACGCACTCCATCTACTTTTACTTCACGACAACGCCCTGCATGTTCCATTCGGGCCCCCACGCTGATCTTCCTCCCACGTCTACCACTGCAGTGCAATAGCAGATTGGGCATCGACCAATCGCTACACTTTTTTAATAACAATACTTATGGTATTGGATCGTAGGAAGTTGAGTCTAAATGCCAGATTACACGCGCTGGCAATTGTTACAGCCTTGACGAAGGGATCGACGTTGCACACTTGGAGGAATGAGACTCTAAATTTTATACACGCTTGTGCCAAAATGTCCACATCGGAGAGACAGTATTCGAATATTTCCTTTTGGAAATCAAATACGTATTCACGTCGTACCTGCTCGTCGTTCCATGTTATAAATTCTCTGTGTCCTTTGTCGAACATCGAGTCGGGGCAGTAGTACTTTTGTTCGGGGATAGGGCCAACGTAAGTTTGATTCTCCATCCTGTTGAAGAGGTGAGGGAAATATCCCTTTTTCTTTTCCGGTGGCAAGTCGAATGCTTTGGGCAATTTCGACAATGCCATAGGCATATAGTTCAGAGAATCTATAAACTTTACATTATCTATTTCCATGAAGATTACTTTTGTACCGTGTGTTATGAGCTCTGGGGTGAACTGCGTTTTCTCCAGCAGATACTTTAGGAGGAACTGGAAATCGAAACCTTGACCGTTGTGAGCGATTACGCAGACTTTTTTGTACGGTTTACATACGTCCATTATGTAGGACATGAATGCTTCTACGGGATAATTTTTGAAAACATGTGTACGGTCCGCGCAATTTTCACACTCTTCACCGTTTATGCATACCCAACAGAACTGTTGTGCTACGCATAAGGTTACTCTATGCACTTGAGCCGAGTCGAGAGCTTCGTCTTGACGCGTCTCCAGATCGAAGAAAATGAAAAGGAAATCTTTTTCGATCTTTTTCTACGGTCAACTCTCATGTAGCACATGTGATTAGCGGGCAAGTAATCCCGACACACTTTACAGTACGTTTCACCGCACACGTGTTCGGTACTTCGCTTACTCGTCAAGATTATTTTCTCACAATCGCGACACTCTTTCATGGTGGAACAGATATACAGCGTGTGTGCAGCAAAACAGTCCTTGTTCATAAACTGTCGGTTGCAATCTCCGCAATAAATGTGACCGTTTTCCAATATGGACGGTGGTGAACGTTTACAGCAGTAACAAGTGGCCAAACATCTGTGATCACCACGATGATCGAAAGGGACATGACACGTTTCACAAAAATAACCGCATGCGAAAGCGGCTGTGAGATTTGTGATTACATTAAAATGACCTTTGTGGAAGAGTAGATAAATTGTGTATTGAGGATTGGTTACGTCACCTTCGAAATACACGACACGCCCTTTATTTCCATAACTGTACACCGTTATCTTATATTTGGGTAAAATGTCTTGGAATTTTTGCAATTCCTGCGCCCCTGCACCCTCGACACTGATTTGGATACCGGCGTCAGTCATTAGTTGTTTCGCTCTGATTGTCTGTCTCTTACATCTATCCTTACGTACAGCCGCATAGTCTTTGTCTTTCTCGGCATGGGCTTTAGCGACTACAATAGAGCAAGGTAAACAAAGAGAGTCTGTATTCTTAATCACGACAATACCCTTTCTAGCTTTACATTCTTCGTCAAAGTTATTGTACAATCCCGGTCTAACACGTCCTCGCCCTACAGGTACTTTTACTTTAGTACATTCTACTTTAAACGTATTACTAGACTTGAAACCTTCAGCATTGCTCTGAATAATACCACCGAATATTTTCCATAGCACATCGTAAGTTACACCAGTAGCGGGTCTGTAAGCTACGTATCCAGGCTCGCGATTTTTTACGTTCAAACTAGTCAGTGTAAACCCTAAATGATCTTCGTCAGTCGTATTTTCAGTCATCTGATCGATCAACTCCTCTAGACCACGCTTGATCCATTCAATTTCCTCCACGTCCAACGGCGGTGAATTGAATTTAAAAACGACTTTGATTCCGTATAGACGAAAATTTTTAACATAGGAATCACAAGTAGAAACAACGTACACAGACATAATATGAAATTAGCAATAATCAGCAATTGTACTATAAAGACAAGTTTACTCATTAAGTGTTCCAAGTAGAGTGATGGAAATAATGGGAAGTCGATAGACTTAAATAGCTCCCAGGTAATAAGGAAGTTTCAGAATCTTCCATGCTCCACCCTAGCCCCGCCCAAGCCACGCCCAAGCCCCGCCCAGACTCCACCCACAGTCTACGATTGCGTGATGGGTGGGGAATTATAGGCTTCCGGGGGTATTGAGTGTATATAAGCGAGACATTGTATTGCAATACCATCAGTTGTGAATTATACTCCGACTTGTAATTTGCTATGGCTTCTGTAATTGATAAATTTAACTCTGTGGTATCAACATCGTGTATCGAAACTGTTCCGATTAGTTCGTTGCGTATCGGTCGTGAGTATCTTATTTTAGATGCTAAGAATGTACAAACCAAATACGGTACAAACCAAATACAGCATAATAGTTCATTTTGACGATGGGCATGGTGACAAAAAAAGAACATTTCTTCCGAAAAGTTACGTTCTTGTTTTTGAGGGGACGGAGGTTTCTGAACTTGTCGGAAAAAAATTAACTGTCATGGAACATGTTGATCGTTCCGTAATTCTTAAGATAAAGGATTAGTTATTTTAAAGTGGAGGGGAGGCGATAATTAATAGTGGATTGATCGTCACCGAAGGCCGCTGGGCTGGGGCGGCTTTCCAAGGGTGAACCTTTTGTTTACCCTTGCTCAACGATATAGTTTATTGTGATTTTCTCTCTCTCTCTCTCTATTTATCTCTCTCTCTCTCTCTCTCTCTCTCTCTCTCTCTCTCTCTCTCTCTCTCTCTCTCTCTCTCTCTCTCTCTCTCTCTCTCTTCAGGTGTAGACAATTTCTATTTAAAGTAATTATTATCCCTTTTATTTAATCATGAACTCGCACACAGACAGTGATTCATAAGCTACTGCTACTGGTGCTACTGGTGCTGCTGGTGCTGATACTGCTGCTGCTGCTGCTACTACTACTGATGACGTTAGTGTTTTTTCAAACATTTACTATTCTCTTTCTTATAAAATTCTTTCTATGACACTAGTTTACTCCTTTAGATGATGGACAGCTTTGTCACTAATTCGGAAGGGGAATCATATCCCGACGTAGATAGGGAGCATGTGGCCGGACATGTCCACAACCGCATTGACTGCAGTATTTGCTTAGGGCGTTCTCGTATTGAGAACAGTCATCGCACTGTAAGTGTTCGTACACATTTTTAAGCTATACAGGATATTTGGTTGTATTTCATTATGGTGTGTACGTATTATCTTTTGGTCATAATGTGTGTTTATTATTGTTTAGTTGATCGTTAATAAAGCCAGGACACTTGCGGCAATTGATGTAATGGCTGACGCTCTCCCAGCATTAGAACGTCTTGTGTAAGACCTGAAAGAGGCGGCTACTTGACCCTACTACAGAACTGGGCGAGTCTTCTCTCAGGATGTGTGGCGCCTTATGACAAGGGACCTAATGAACATAGCAGATGACGGTGTAGCTCGTGTAATGGAAGCTGAATATCGATCTACATCACCTGTAAGATATTAGTACTTTTTATCTTCCATATAACTTAACACATTCATGTCTCTTGTATCAAACACACACACACACACACACGCACGCACACACACACACACACACACACACACACACACACACACACACACACACACACACACACACACACACACACACACACTGCAACGGTTTAATTGAACCGCCTGCAAGGAGCAATTTTGGAAATTAGCCAAATTCCAAAATTTCAATTAAATCAAATAATAATTGTAGAAATGACAAAAACATTTCTAAATCTCATTAAAACACATGTAAAGTTAAAGGGAATATGTAGGTTAGCCAAGCCAAGGTCACGCGCCTTGACAGGAAATGTCTAGCTTTCCGGATTGAACAGGAATACGTCCATATGTTCCTATGCAATAAAATCAAAATCCGAAAACTTAAATTAAAATGATATAATCGTGTAGAGCTAGGAAAACCTAATAATAAATAATAAGATAATAAACTCGTCAAATTAATAATAAAAAGTTATAGCCATAATAAAACGTCATAAAACATAAAAAACCCTTAAAATGAAGAAATTCCAAAATCTAATAATAACCACACATAACTAAAATATAAACTAGTAATAAATAAGACTCGAAATCAAAATTTAATAAAAGACCTTAAAGTAATTAAATAATAAATATCCAAACATGCAGAAAGTACCGTAACTTGTGAAACCCAGAAGCGAGGAAGAAGAGGAAAGCAGTTTTGGGACTTTCAGCATCAGAGGAACAACTTACAAAAAGAAGATTTCGAAAATTTCCAAAATTGGAAAAACAAAATTTTGAAAAACTACGAAATTTTCAAATCCCCATAAAAGTAAAAGTATACATCGTATCGCTACAAATGAAGATGGAAAATCATCAGGAAGAGAAGGGCTTCAAAATGAAATTACCCAGAAGAAGATCGAGCTAGGCGAACGGGATATATGAAGAAAAGAAAAATTCGCAAGTAAAAAATTATAATTTTCAGGAATCAACTTGTCTTGAAGGTCGCGCGCAAGCAAGGCAGTCGACGCATGGAGAGGGAAAGATACCAACCCCAACACAAATCCACCATAAGAAATTAAACTAATAACAATTAATAATAATAAAAATAGATAATGTAAAATGGAAAAATTAGACAAACAATAGAAGGATAAGCCAAGGAGAGTTCATCGTAGTGCATATAAATAAATAAAATTAATTAAATTGTGAAATAAAACAGTAACAATAATCAATGAAGGTTGGCCACACTGAAAGGCCTAAACTTCGACGAGTTAACTTTCTTCAAGTTAATTCGACAGTCTCGTTTAGTACCAGCTCCAGGGAAGTCTTCTAATAGCAGCTCCAGGAAAGATCACCAACTTTACTCAAGTCTGAACAGGAAATCGTCGTGAAAATATATTGTCAACGCTCTGTACTTCGCCAGGTTAATAACGGTGCCCACAGAAAGGATCGGCCTTGCAGGAGACAACGTGACATCCTACAACAGCTTGGTATAAGAGATCTTCACTACGGACTCCGGCAAACATTCTTCTAGAACTTGTCGTCATCAACAGATTCATCGAGAACTGGACTTCGGGATATTCTAGACAACTCTAAGAAACCATCTCCAAGATCTTCTAACATTCTCAGAATCAGGACGAGCGGACTTGTGCACTTCACAAAAACAAGGTACTGCATAAATCAAGCTTTTTTAATAAATAAAATATTTTTTTAAAAACTTGAATTACTTCCAAAATTATTAAACTCAATAAAGTTAACTAATAACATTTTAAAGACAAAGTAAAGCCAATTTTAAATTCATTCAAATAAAGAGATATAAAATACAATAAAATTCGAGTCAAATAATAAAGCAATCAAGTAACAGATTGGAAAGGAATAAATAATAGGATTCATATTTATGTGTATTAGAATAAGAATATAATTTGTTAGTTTTAGTTAATGTTAAAATTGTTTAGAATAGTAGATTTTCAGTTTGTTAAAGAAGAAAGCATTTAATATAAATTGTCAGAAAAGGCGACATTAATTGTTGTAAGTGATTCGAAAGAAATCCATTGTTTCTCACAGTAAAAATTAAATTGTAGACTTTTAAATAAATTTGTTAAATTTCACTGGCTAATATTTTAATTGAAACTAACCTATTCAAAGAATCTCATTAAATTAGAAAGAAGAAAAAGTAAGTGCTCACCAGTATAAAGTTAAAATTCAAGAAAGAGCAAATTTTATTTTAATGAATTAATTAGTTCTAAAGGGCACACCCTTTGAAAAAGAGTCTGGAGTTTTAAGAAAGGTAAGCTAGTATAAGAAGTGAATATATTAATATAGTAAAATTTCCTGTGTTAGCATAAGTTGATTAAAATAAATTATTCTTGTGTGACATAAGAATAAAGAGCCTTATCGAAACAATTAAACTGCGAGAGAATCACACTCTATATCGCGTTTTGTAGGGGTAAGGTCTTGCACCGTACTATTAGTCCCCGGTGGGTCCGTCTGTTCCGGCCGCAGGGGGGTGCGTTGCAACACACACACACACACACACACACACACACACACACACACACACACACACACACACACACACTGCAACGGTTTAATTGAACCGTCCGCAAGGAGCAATTTTGGAAAATAACCAAATTCCAAAATTTCAATTAAATCCAATAATAACTCTAGAAATGACAAAAACATTTAGAAACACATGCAAATTTAAAGGGAATATGTAGGTTGACCAAGCCAAGGTAACGCGCCTGGACAAGAAATGTCTAGCTTTCCGGTTTGAACAGGAATACTTTCGTATAATCCTATGGTGTAAATTCAAAAATCCAAAAACTAAAAATAAAATGATATCATCGTGTAGAGCTAGGAAAACTTAGTAATAAATAATAAGATAATAAACTCGTCAGACTAATAATAAAAAAGTTATAGCCATAATAAAACGTCATAAAACATAAAAAACCCTTAAAATGAATAAATTCGAAAATCTAATAATAACAGTACATAACCATAAGATAAACTAGAAATAAATAAGACAAGAAATCAAAATTTAATAAAAGACCATAAAGTAAAAAAAATCATAAATAACCAAACATGTAGAAAGTACCGTAATTTGTGAAACCCAGAAGCGAGAAAGAAGAGGAAAGCAGTTTTGGGACTTTCAGCATCAGAGGAACAACTTACAAAAAGGAGATTTAAAAAAATTTCAAAATTGGAAAAACTAAATTCAGAAAAACTACGGAATCTTCAAATCCCCATAAAAGAAGAAATATACGTCGTATCGCTGCAAATGAAGATGGAAAATCATCAGGAAAAGAAGGGCTTCAAAATAAAATCACCCAGAAGAAGATCGAGCGAAGCGAACGGGATATATGGAGAAAAGAAGAATTCGCAAGAGTAGAGTGTGCGCCAGTTTAGGACAAAAATGGTGGGGGGTACCATTTCGCGACCGCGAAAAACTCGCGTACGTCTTACGGTATGGGTTCTGAGTCGTACCTCTAGGTTACTCTGACAACAAATAGTAGTGTCCAAATTGTAATGTGCTTGTGTTAACCTAACCTATAAGTTTTCCTACTTTTGCCTACCACAGCCTATCAGCTGTTACAATAATGTGTTATATCTTATTCTATTAAACGAGCAAGGAATTGTATGTATGTATGTATGTACCTATTTCCAGTCATTTTATCTCAAAAACGACTCTAACGATTTTCTCCATATTTTGTATATAAAGGGTTTTTAACATCAGGAATCCAATGAACTTTGTCAAAATTTCGAGAAAAATCATTTTCTATGAGTTTTCAAAATTCGAAAAATACACAGTAAAAAATATATAAATTATAGCATTTCATGATAACAGTATTTGCAATCAGCTGGCAGCAGGAATTAAATAATCTCAAATAAGTTAATATGTAACTTGTATTTACTAAATATTTAGATACAGAGAAGTTATTTGTAGTGTGTTTATGTAAATAATAAAGTTTTTAATAATATCTTTTTATCATATCCAAAATTATATCATTATTGAATAAATAATTCACTGGCTGATTATTCTGTTCAAATACCAAAATATAATTTGGCCTATTATAAAGTAAACCAACACTGAAAAACAAACTCGTTGCCTTGACAACAGATTCACCTCCCAATAAGAATGGACGACTCAAAACAATGTAGTTGTAACCGTCAAGCTTAAAATACCGTAACGTTTTATTGTGGGACTTCTGAAGGAGCTAGATATCTTTTTTTGTGTGAGGAAAAGTGAATTTCGTAGTCATATTGACCGAAGTTGTATCTAGAACTACACAGGTAACGAAACTAAACATAGCGAACAATTTGAACTAAATTCTTGCCATCATACATCAAAATTTAATAACTTTTCTTTTGAATATAATTTTTCGTAAAAAACGGGATTTCTTAGCCAGCACGAGATCCCATTCACAAATATATTGTATTTTTTAATTTAAAAAAATAAATTTAAAAAAACATTTTGACGTATTCTACCTTTGTAGAAGTAACCAACCAAAGACAATTTAATTTGATATTGTTAACCTAGATTTTGCTTACCTAGAATAGAATTTGAATAACCTAGATTTTGTTTACCTAGAATATAATTTGTAGCCTATAACCTAGAAAGATCAATAAGTATATGTCTATGCAATCCTTAGCGTTGTTGCATGAAAAAATTTTGAAATTTTATTTGGTTTGTTTTGTAGCTGACATTAAAATATTATCTTATTCTATTAAATTAGATACATATTTTTTAAATTTTTAATTTAAACAACATTTAACCGGAGGAATAATGCATTTAATTTTGTGACATCATACTGTTATATACAGTTAGATAGGAGCGTTTTTCACGTAATGATGTCATTTACCCCTTCTACCTCTTTTTAATGGCTCATACATAACCCTATTGTTTTTTAAAAAGTTAAAAATTACGTTTTTCAAAGATTTTAACAATGCATTTTAATTTGTTCTTAGATGCCACGCGGACGTCCTCCAAAACGACGTAAGTTTAATTTTAACAAACATGAGCCACCAATGCCGAATTTCAATGAATCCCTAGATACTAAATTTTTACCTGAACAAACAAGCTATGAAGCTAAATTTGAAATTACAGATCTTGATTCTAACGATGAAATAAATCTTAATGATACTTTGAAAACAACTTCTACAATCAATACTCCAAATAACTGTAAAACTTCTATTAACTTTCTTAATTACGATTTGCCATCAACCTCGGGAGTAACATTCCATAATGTCGTCCAAACAACAACTTTTAATCAAGAAAGTAATGATAGTTCTGCTACTGCTAGACCAGTGCGTAAAGCGAAAGTTCTTTGCATAGATAGATTGATAGGAGTTATGATGGATTTGAATGATTCACAGAGTCAAGAATCAACAGAAACAAGAATTCATAGTAAACGTAACAAAAATTTTAATGAAACAGCAGAAGAACGTCAACAACGTTTGAGTGATGATCTTTCAAGAGTCACTCAACGAATCTCTCAAGAAACTTGTGAACAAAGAAGTCAGCGTTTGAGCAATATGCGCCAAAGGGATAATCAACAAAGAAATGAAGAAACTCCTGAAAAAAGAAATCAACGTTTGGATAATATGCGTCAGAGAATTAATCAACAAAGAAATGATGAAACTCCAGAAGAAAGAAGTAAGCGTTTGAATGATATGCGTCAGAGAAATAGTCAACAAAGAAAAGAAGAAACTCCTGAGCAAAGAAGTCAGCGATTAGAAATTTTAAAAATGCGTGCAAATGAAATTCGAGCAGCTGAAACCCATGCTCGTAGGGAACAACGTCTTGAAGAACAGCGACGTCGGAATGCTCGTCGCCAAAGACGTTTGTTAGCTAATCCGCTGAAACCTACTTACAAGTTAGCTGTTCAAAGTGATGTTTCATGTCACCGTTTAGGAGCATTTAATGTATCGTGCGTGCATTGTGGAGCGTTACATTTTCCTGAAGAACGCGTAGGTAATCGAAATAATAATTCATTCGGGGATTGTTGTTTGAAGGGTAAAATTAATATTCAACATGTTAATTTTCCAAATGAATTAGCAAGACTTTTTTCGCATAGGCATCCCTTATCTCCTGAATTTCATCAGAGAATCAAAAGTACAAACTCATCGTATGCAAATTTTCAAATCCCCATAAAAGTAAAAGTATACATCGTATCGCTACAAATGAAGATGGAAAATCATCAGGAAGAGAAGGGCTTCAAAATGAAATTACCCAGAAGAAGATCGAGCTAGGCGAACGGGATATATGAAGAAAAGAAAAATTCGCAAGTAAAAAATTATAATTTTCAGGAATCAACTTGTCTTGAAGGTCGCGCGCAAGCAAGGCAGTCGACGCATGGAGAGGGAAAGATACCAACCCCAACACAAATCCACCATAAGAAATTAAACTAATAACAATTAATAATAATAAAAATAGATAATGTAAAATGGAAAAATTAGACAAACAATAGAAGGATAAGCCAAGGAGAGTTCATCGTAGTGCATATAAATAAATAAAATTAATTAAATTGTGAAATAAAACAGTAACAATAATCAATGAAGGTTGGCCACACTGAAAGGCCTAAACTTCGACGAGTTAACTTTCTTCAAGTTAATTCGACAGTCTCGTTTAGTACCAGCTCCAGGGAAGTCTTCTAATAGCAGCTCCAGGAAAGATCACCAACTTTACTCAAGTCTGAACAGGAAATCGTCGTGAAAATATATTGTCAACGCTCTGTACTTCGCCAGGTTAATAACGGTGCCCACAGAAAGGATCGGCCTTGCAGGAGACAACGTGACATCCTACAACAGCTTGGTATAAGAGATCTTCACTACGGACTCCGGCAAACATTCTTCTAGAACTTGTCGTCATCAACAGATTCATCGAGAACTGGACTTCGGGATATTCTAGACAACTCTAAGAAACCATCTCCAAGATCTTCTAACATTCTCAGAATCAGGACGAGCGGACTTGTGCACTTCACAAAAACAAGGTACTGCATAAATCAAGCTTTTTTAATAAATAAAATATTTTTTTAAAAACTTGAATTACTTCCAAAATTATTAAACTCAATAAAGTTAACTAATAACATTTTAAAGACAAAGTAAAGCCAATTTTAAATTCATTCAAATAAAGAGATATAAAATACAATAAAATTCGAGTCAAATAATAAAGCAATCAAGTAACAGATTGGAAAGGAATAAATAATAGGATTCATATTTATGTGTATTAGAATAAGAATATAATTTGTTAGTTTTAGTTAATGTTAAAATTGTTTAGAATAGTAGATTTTCAGTTTGTTAAAGAAGAAAGCATTTAATATAAATTGTCAGAAAAGGCGACATTAATTGTTGTAAGTGATTCGAAAGAAATCCATTGTTTCTCACAGTAAAAATTAAATTGTAGACTTTTAAATAAATTTGTTAAATTTCACTGGCTAATATTTTAATTGAAACTAACCTATTCAAAGAATCTCATTAAATTAGAAAGAAGAAAAAGTAAGTGCTCACCAGTATAAAGTTAAAATTCAAGAAAGAGCAAATTTTATTTTAATGAATTAATTAGTTCTAAAGGGCACACCCTTTGAAAAAGAGTCTGGAGTTTTAAGAAAGGTAAGCTAGTATAAGAAGTGAATATATTAATATAGTAAAATTTCCTGTGTTAGCATAAGTTGATTAAAATAAATTATTCTTGTGTGACATAAGAATAAAGAGCCTTATCGAAACAATTAAACTGCGAGAGAATCACACTCTATATCGCGTTTTGTAGGGGTAAGGTCTTGCACCGTACTATTAGTCCCCGGTGGGTCCGTCTGTTCCGGCCGCAGGGGGGTGCGTTGCAACACACACACACACACACACACACACACACACACACACACACACACACACACACACACACTGCAACGGTTTAATTGAACCGTCCGCAAGGAGCAATTTTGGAAAATAACCAAATTCCAAAATTTCAATTAAATCCAATAATAACTCTAGAAATGACAAAAACATTTAGAAACACATGCAAATTTAAAGGGAATATGTAGGTTGACCAAGCCAAGGTAACGCGCCTGGACAAGAAATGTCTAGCTTTCCGGTTTGAACAGGAATACTTTCGTATAATCCTATGGTGTAAATTCAAAAATCCAAAAACTAAAAATAAAATGATATCATCGTGTAGAGCTAGGAAAACTTAGTAATAAATAATAAGATAATAAACTCGTCAGACTAATAATAAAAAAGTTATAGCCATAATAAAACGTCATAAAACATAAAAAACCCTTAAAATGAATAAATTCGAAAATCTAATAATAACAGTACATAACCATAAGATAAACTAGAAATAAATAAGACAAGAAATCAAAATTTAATAAAAGACCATAAAGTAAAAAAAATCATAAATAACCAAACATGTAGAAAGTACCGTAATTTGTGAAACCCAGAAGCGAGAAAGAAGAGGAAAGCAGTTTTGGGACTTTCAGCATCAGAGGAACAACTTACAAAAAGGAGATTTAAAAAAATTTCAAAATTGGAAAAACTAAATTCAGAAAAACTACGGAATCTTCAAATCCCCATAAAAGAAGAAATATACGTCGTATCGCTGCAAATGAAGATGGAAAATCATCAGGAAAAGAAGGGCTTCAAAATAAAATCACCCAGAAGAAGATCGAGCGAAGCGAACGGGATATATGGAGAAAAGAAGAATTCGCAAGAGTAGAGTGTGCGCCAGTTTAGGACAAAAATGGTGGGGGGTACCATTTCGCGACCGCGAAAAACTCGCGTACGTCTTACGGTATGGGTTCTGAGTCGTACCTCTAGGTTACTCTGACAACAAATAGTAGTGTCCAAATTGTAATGTGCTTGTGTTAACCTAACCTATAAGTTTTCCTACTTTTGCCTACCACAGCCTATCAGCTGTTACAATAATGTGTTATATCTTATTCTATTAAACGAGCAAGGAATTGTATGTATGTATGTATGTACCTATTTCCAGTCATTTTATCTCAAAAACGACTCTAACGATTTTCTCCATATTTTGTATATAAAGGGTTTTTAACATCAGGAATCCAATGAACTTTGTCAAAATTTCGAGAAAAATCATTTTCTATGAGTTTTCAAAATTCGAAAAATACACAGTAAAAAATATATAAATTATAGCATTTCATGATAACAGTATTTGCAATCAGCTGGCAGCAGGAATTAAATAATCTCAAATAAGTTAATATGTAACTTGTATTTACTAAATATTTAGATACAGAGAAGTTATTTGTAGTGTGTTTATGTAAATAATAAAGTTTTTAATAATATCTTTTTATCATATCCAAAATTATATCATTATTGAATAAATAATTCACTGGCTGATTATTCTGTTCAAATACCAAAATATAATTTGGCCTATTATAAAGTAAACCAACACTGAAAAACAAACTCGTTGCCTTGACAACAGATTCACCTCCCAATAAGAATGGACGACTCAAAACAATGTAGTTGTAACCGTCAAGCTTAAAATACCGTAACGTTTTATTGTGGGACTTCTGAAGGAGCTAGATATCTTTTTTTGTGTGAGGAAAAGTGAATTTCGTAGTCATATTGACCGAAGTTGTATCTAGAACTACACAGGTAACGAAACTAAACATAGCGAACAATTTGAACTAAATTCTTGCCATCATACATCAAAATTTAATAACTTTTCTTTTGAATATAATTTTTCGTAAAAAACGGGATTTCTTAGCCAGCACGAGATCCCATTCACAAATATATTGTATTTTTTAATTTAAAAAAATAAATTTAAAAAAACATTTTGACGTATTCTACCTTTGTAGAAGTAACCAACCAAAGACAATTTAATTTGATATTGTTAACCTAGATTTTGCTTACCTAGAATAGAATTTGAATAACCTAGATTTTGTTTACCTAGAATATAATTTGTAGCCTATAACCTAGAAAGATCAATAAGTATATGTCTATGCAATCCTTAGCGTTGTTGCATGAAAAAATTTTGAAATTTTATTTGGTTTGTTTTGTAGCTGACATTAAAATATTATCTTATTCTATTAAATTAGATACATATTTTTTAAATTTTTAATTTAAACAACATTTAACCGGAGGAATAATGCATTTAATTTTGTGACATCATACTGTTATATACAGTTAGATAGGAGCGTTTTTCACGTAATGATGTCATTTACCCCTTCTACCTCTTTTTAATGGCTCATACATAACCCTATTGTTTTTTAAAAAGTTAAAAATTACGTTTTTCAAAGATTTTAACAATGCATTTTAATTTGTTCTTAGATGCCACGCGGACGTCCTCCAAAACGACGTAAGTTTAATTTTAACAAACATGAGCCACCAATGCCGAATTTCAATGAATCCCTAGATACTAAATTTTTACCTGAACAAACAAGCTATGAAGCTAAATTTGAAATTACAGATCTTGATTCTAACGATGAAATAAATCTTAATGATACTTTGAAAACAACTTCTACAATCAATACTCCAAATAACTGTAAAACTTCTATTAACTTTCTTAATTACGATTTGCCATCAACCTCGGGAGTAACATTCCATAATGTCGTCCAAACAACAACTTTTAATCAAGAAAGTAATGATAGTTCTGCTACTGCTAGACCAGTGCGTAAAGCGAAAGTTCTTTGCATAGATAGATTGATAGGAGTTATGATGGATTTGAATGATTCACAGAGTCAAGAATCAACAGAAACAAGAATTCATAGTAAACGTAACAAAAATTTTAATGAAACAGCAGAAGAACGTCAACAACGTTTGAGTGATGATCTTTCAAGAGTCACTCAACGAATCTCTCAAGAAACTTGTGAACAAAGAAGTCAGCGTTTGAGCAATATGCGCCAAAGGGATAATCAACAAAGAAATGAAGAAACTCCTGAAAAAAGAAATCAACGTTTGGATAATATGCGTCAGAGAATTAATCAACAAAGAAATGATGAAACTCCAGAAGAAAGAAGTAAGCGTTTGAATGATATGCGTCAGAGAAATAGTCAACAAAGAAAAGAAGAAACTCCTGAGCAAAGAAGTCAGCGATTAGAAATTTTAAAAATGCGTGCAAATGAAATTCGAGCAGCTGAAACCCATGCTCGTAGGGAACAACGTCTTGAAGAACAGCGACGTCGGAATGCTCGTCGCCAAAGACGTTTGTTAGCTAATCCGCTGAAACCTACTTACAAGTTAGCTGTTCAAAGTGATGTTTCATGTCACCGTTTAGGAGCATTTAATGTATCGTGCGTGCATTGTGGAGCGTTACATTTTCCTGAAGAACGCGTAGGTAATCGAAATAATAATTCATTCGGGGATTGTTGTTTGAAGGGTAAAATTAATATTCAACATGTTAATTTTCCAAATGAATTAGCAAGACTTTTTTCGCATAGGCATCCCTTATCTCCTGAATTTCATCAGAGAATCAAAAGTATAAACTCATCGTATGCAATGGCATCTTATTGATGCGATGATGACCGTACAATAAATAATCGTGGAATATACACTTACATTGCCAACGGTCAGGTTTATCATAAAATAAATGCAGCTGCACAACCAACTCAAACTCCAGAAGGTAATTTCGAAAAACCTCTGTATTTTCTCGACCCAGATGAAGCTATAACGGAGCGAGGAAAACACCCTTTAAATGTTGGGATTAGTGTACCATTATTTGAGTTAGTAGAGGGAATCATACGTTCTGAAAATCCATTTGCACGGGGCTATATGATGATGAGGGAAGTAGCAGAAGATGCTGAACGAGAAGCAGCTATTCAACAGATACCAGTACCAAATGTTAAGCTCTTATTCACTTGCCCAGAAGGACTTGATCCAACAAGATACAATGTTCCTCAAAGCAATGAAGTATGTGCTGTGGTTACTTTGAACGCTGATCAAAGCTTTCCAGATAATCCACTAATAATTAGACAACGCGGAAAATCAGTTCAAATAATGAAAAATATTGATAAACACGCAGAACCATTAACATACCTACTATTTTTTCCTAAAGGAACATTTGGTTATTCACCGGGTATGCTGCTGAGAGAAGGATATCCAAGTAGAGGTCACATGACTAGACTTGAGCTTGCACGATATAGAATAGCTTTTCGACCACATTTAGCAAAATGTATTTCACTCGATGAAAGAATAAGGGGATATGATTTACGTAACATTAAATTTAATGCTTTGCATTATGGTGGACGGCTGTTTCAACAGTACCTTGTAGATACTTACATTAGAATAGAATATGATAGAGTTCAATGGATAAAATTGAATCAAAAGAAAATACTTGCAGACAGTTATACATCTGTTACAAATTATCTTAACGAGATGGCAGAAAAAAACAATGCTGTCTTGGGACAAAAAATTATACTTCCATCGTCTTTTCCTGGCTCCACTAGATATTATTCTGAGCATTTTGAAGATGCTATTGCTCTGGTTAGAAGATTCGGGTCTCCTGAATTTTTTATAACCATGACATGTAACCCGGATTGGCCGGAAATTAAGGAAGCTATTAAGATAATGAATGAAAATGGAAGTGATTGGCAGCAAATAGTTCAAGATAGACCAGACATTATTGCTAGAGTCGCATATTTAAAATTTGTAGAGTTAATTGAGGATTTGGATAAAAAACAAATTTTTGGGCAAGTTGCTGCTTACGTTTATACTGTCGAATTTCAAAAAAGAGGTCTACCTGATATGCATTTGTTAATTATTTTTAAAGCAAGAAGATAAGATACATAATCCTGAAGAACTAAATGATCTCGTTTCGGCAGAAATTCCAGACGTAGAAGACGATCTGAACTACTAGAATTAGTTAAGAAATGGATGATTCATAATGCATGTGGTGAACAAAATCAAAAGGCATCATGCATGGAGAATAAAAACGGTAGAATGAGTTGTAGGTTTAAATTTCCTATAGGATTTCAAGATTCAACCTCTTTAATAGACGATGGCAAGCCAAAGTATAGAAGAAGGTATGATCCTAAATTAGATCAAAATAATAGAGATTTTTTTGTTCGTGAAGAGGCAATTTATCGTAAAGATGCTCAAGGTCAAAAAATAACTCGAGATAATCGCCATGTAGCTCCTTACAACCCATACTTCCTGAAGAAATTTAACTGTCACATAAATGTTGAATACGTTGGAAGCATTCGGGCTGTTAAGTACCTTTATAAATATATATATATAAAGGCCATGATTGCGCTACTTTAAAAGTTGTCCAAAATAACTATATAAATTACAACTATAACAACTATAAATTACAATGAAGCCGATAAATTTATATAAGGTAGATGCATAACTCCACCTGAAGCTTGCTGGCGACTATTTGGGAATGAGATACAAAAAAAAGTCATTTTGTTCAACGACTGGATATCCATTTGCCTGGTCAATATCGAATTCAAAATATTGAACAAGCCCCGGAAGATTTACTAAATATAGGTCGAAAGGGTTCTATGTTAGAAGTTTACTTCCGAGAAAACCAAGGTAAAAAACAACGAATTGAAAATAATGACAATACAGAAAATAATACTTTTTATTATTACTGGCAAATGCCAGAATTTTATCGATGGGAAGGAAAAGAAAGCAAATGGGTTGAAAGACAACGGAATATACGAGTTATTGGTAGAATGCACAATGTTACATTTGTTGCACAACCTGAGTTATATTTTTTACGTTTACTTTTGTATCATGTTAACGATGCTGTGAGTTTTGACGATCTGCTTATGGTTAATGGTGTAAAATGTAATTCTTACAAACAGGCTTGCTTAGGTAGAGGTTTAACTTACGATGATAAACAATGGGTTGATTGCTTACGAGAATCATCATTGTCAAAAATGCCAAGAGCAATGAGAACACTTTTTACACAAATACTAATATTTGGAGCTCCCGAAAACCCGAAGAACCTGTGGGATACATTTAAAGAAGATTTGGCTGAAGATTTTATTCATCATGCCATAGAAAATGGTACTTCTGTTGATGAAGCTATTCAAAAAGCTTACAGAATTATCGCTCATAAGCTCAATACTCAAGCAACTGAAGGTCGAAATTTTCAATTTTGGGTAGATCGATTTCAGATGGATGATATTGATGGTTACGATGTAATTAATGATGCCATAATAAATATTGATCGATCTTTTGCACTTGACGAAGAGATGAGAAAACAACTTCGTGGCAATCAAATTGAAGTCGTTGATTCCATAATAAATACACTTGATAATAATTTGCAACAGAGATGCTTTTTCATTGATGGACCAGGTGGAACTGGAAAAACATTTATTTATAAAACATTATATCATGTTCTTTCGGCTAAAAATTATAAAGTAAAGTGTATGGCTTTTACAGGAATCGCAGCAATGCTTGTGCCAAACGGCCATACATCTCATAAAACTTGTGGCCTTCAGGTACCCTTAACTGCTGAATCTGTTTCGAATATTAAACCTGGATCAGCTAAAGCTAGAGAGCTTGCAAAAATTGATATTTTCCTAATGGATGAAGCTCCTATGCTCCCTAAATACGGACTTAAAAACATAGACGAGTTATTACGAAGTATAGCTAATCCAAATTTACCATTTGGAGGTAAAGTTATGGTTCTAGGAGGAGACTTTCGGCAGTGTTTGCCAGTTCAACCAAGAGCTAATCGAAGTGAACTTGTGGATTTGTCAATAAAAAAGAGCCCTTTGTGGCATAATTTTAAATTTTTTTCATTAACAGAAAATATGCGTGTTGATCCGGAGCAACTAGAATTTGCTAATTATCTTCTACAAGTTGGGAATGGTGAACTTCCAAAAAACGAGTTGGATGAAATTAAAATTCCAAGTGATATCATTTCAAATGGTGATTTAATCGATGAAGTTTTTGGCAACTGCCTGATTAACAGACAATATGGAAATATGAAAGACCGAGCAATCTTAGCACCATTAAATAAGGACGTGGCCAAAATTAATGCTGAAATCATTGAAAAGTTAGGTGGTAAAAGTCAGCAATATAAAAGTTATGATTCAATAAAAGATCCAGCAGAAGATACATTGCAATTTACTCCTGAATTTCTAAATTCAATTGAAATTGCAGATTTACCTCCACATGAGCTAAAATTAAAAACAAACACAATAATTATGCTTTTGAGAAATTTAGATCTTGCGGAAGGCCTCTGTAATGGAGTTAGACTCACTGTTACCCAGTTATGCAACAATATAATTAAAGGGAAAATTATAACTGGTGAACATTCTGGACAAGAAGTACATATTCCCAGAATAACTCTGGAATCAAACAAAAGTCAGCTGGGATGTTCAATGCAAAGACATCAATTTCCAGTCAAACCCGCATTTGCCATGACAATTCATAAATCGCAAGGCCAAACATTTGACTATGTTGGTGTTGATTTAAGAAGTCCAGTTTTCATGCATGGCATGCTTTACGTAGCATTTTCAAGAGTAAAGAGAAGAAACAGCCTAAAAATTTTGTTACCAGTAGAAAATAATGGCCAAATACATGGTTATACACGAAACGTTGTTTGGACGGAAGTATTAAATTAAAGAGTTTCAAGGAAAAATACAGAATTATAAAAAAGGAACGTCCAATCGAAAAAATCCGGTGAATATCATCCTATGAAATCCAAAGACAATACAAAAATAATTTAAAATGATTAACCATGTAAAAATAAGTGAGGGAGATGCTTCAAAACTAGTAACAGTCTTCTGACAATAAACAAACCAACCGATGTATAACAAGTCTATTCCAAAAGTAAAATGTGTTAAGAGTAAAAATGTTAAACAAGTTCAAAAATAATTATAATGAGTGTAACTCAAAGCAATATAAGATATAAAAAGCATTATGAAGTGTGTTAAGCAACTGTTAACTGTTAAGTGAAAGTTCAGAAATTAAATCAATAACTTTAATAAATTTTATAAAAAACTACCTGAAGAGATTCACGATAAGGGAGGAAGAGTTTTGCAGCCACTGTGGTGATGAGTATGATGATGCAATGCATACGCTCTTCATATGCAATGCGTGGAAAGATGTACAGAGTTATTGTAGTCCAAGTGGATGTTAACAACTTCATAAGTCAAATGGTGGAATCCATTGAAAAATATAAAATAGCTGAGAATTTCGTAATTACCATCATGAAAGGAAGGCAAGCACATAGAGATTAATTAAGGAATAGTACTAAAAAGAAGAACTAGGAAGGAGGGTTTGCCAACACGATGGGTATAGCCGGAAGGTGGTTCCGTGTTTGGCAAAAAAGCCCTGGAAAACAGAGGAGGTTTTTTTAGTCGGTACGAGTCCGGCACAACCTGGGCACAGGGCCCAGGTAAGAGAAGGTCCATGAGGATTTTTTCCTACTCTTAAAAAAAAAAAAAATTATTGATAAAGAAACGTGAAAAGTGAGTAAAGTGAAACTTAAAAGTGCTATAGACGGAAATACAGATAATTGTGTGAGTAGTCAGTAATTTAAAACATTCATGTAAGAGAGATCTCATAACTAAAATCATATAATTAATAACAAAACTAAAATTAAAATCAAACTAAAGTCAATAAAGCAAACCAGATTCACCATAAATGAAATAATCTTGAAATCAATTATTTGCCTAACGCTAGGTTTTAAAAATTCAAAAATCCTTTGATATTAATTAGCTGAAATAAGGATCTTACGATACCTTCCAAGAAATTTTAAAGATTATAGAAAAATCAAAAGTGACTCAAAATTTATATAAATATCATATAGAAATTAAAAATTCATAGCTTTAAATAATATTAAAATACTTCATTATGTTAGAGTAAGAAATTCTATATTAGATATTAGTAAAGGATTTTAAACAAAATTAATTCTATAATTAAGTGGGGTGTAGGCTATATAGAAAACATGGCACAGTTCTATCTACAAATAAAAGTTTTAAAATATATTTTAAAAAAATTTCATAATGAGAGATAATTATTGTACTTATAACAAAACCAAATAACTAATAACATGCCCACATTTTTGTAGATGAGACAATAACCCGATCGGAGATCGGCTTTCCTGGTACTATATATAATGTGTTAAGATAGTTAACCTAACCTATAAGTGTCCAACTTTTACCCATCCACAGCCTATCAGCTGTTACAATAATGTGTTATTATATAATGTGTTAAGATAGTTAACCTAAAGTTTCCTACCTTTGCCCATCCACAGCTGGTACAATTAATGTGTTATATATATAATGTGTTATATATTTATATAATGTGTTATATAATGTGTTAAGATAGTTAACCTATAAGTTTCCTACTTTTACCCATCCACAGCCAATCAGCTGTTACAATAATGTGTTATATATATATATATAATGTGTTATATATTTATATAATGTGTTAAGATAGTTAACCTAAAGTGTCCTACTTTTACCCATCCACAGCCAATCAGCTGTTACAATAATGTGTTATATATAATGTGTTATATAATGTGTTAAGATAGTTAACCTATTAGAGTTTCCTACTTTTGCCCACCACGGCCTAGGTACATTTAATGTGTATAATGTGTTAAACGTAGTTTCCTCCGTTGTCTACCAGGGTGTAGCACATGTGTTTATGTATCGTGTTAAGACATTGTTAACCTAGACTTAATTCCTGCCTAAACCTATGCTTACCACAGTCCAAACGGGTGTTAGTCTGGCCACTATTTAACCGAACCGAAATTACCAACCGATTTACCAACCGATTTACCAACCAAAACCAACCGATTTACCAACCAACCGATTTACCAACCGAAACCAACCGATTTACCAACCAAAACCAACCGATTTACCAACCGAAACCAACCGATTTACCAACCGAAATATACTTTTAGCAACCGATTTTCCAACCGAAATACACTTTTAGCAACCCAAACATCCAACCGATAGGGCGACCCGCGGACTTTGCTCCCCCCTGCGGGAACCCCCCACCACCTCCCAGCGCGTCTGTTAGCGACCTATGGATTTGCCCAGTCATAGACTTTGCTCCCCCTGCGGGAACCCCCCACCACCACCTCCCACCAAAGCGTGTGTTGAAGTGACAGCATATCGGTATCAGGCCAAATCCCTCTACTCTCCCCAACAATATTCATGTAGGTAAGAAAGGGGGTGTCGCGTCGACTACCTCGTTTCGGCTACCATTCCAAGGTCAGGTGTGTTTAGATTAGACAGGTTCTGACAGGTCTAGCCGGATTGTACAACAGTGCGTAACAATGTTACTGCGCATGCGTACTACTCGCGATTAACTGAAAGGAGATGTGTCCACAGGTTACTCCATCTACTACCAGAGTGTAGCACCGGTCAAACAAGTTAAAACAAGGTGACTCACACGGTTGGTAAATAATATGACAACGTGTAGATGTTTTAATAATGTATTCTCTCAGTTTAAAAAAGTTACATTACAGAGTACTATAATAATAACGAGAATAAACACAGAGTTGAGTCAACTACCCAACCAATCCATGGTCCCCAGATTTTACGGGTTTTGAGTCACACACAAACTTACAACATTACATTCCTATATTTACATCTCCGAAACATACACCTGCACAAGTCACAATGACAGTCTGACTGTTTACAAAATAATAAGTCTTTAATATAAAACTTTTGACAGTTCAGTACACAACAACTATAACACTGGTCCGATGTCGATACGGTTCCTGTGCCAACAGTGGTTGTCGTAGATAAGCTGTACAGATCCATTACCGGTACGTTCCAATACCTGCACCTACAATGACAAAAGCTGAATGCCTGGCACTTTGTACATGCCAGGCCGTCAACTTGACATTCGGGTGCTTTAAAACATTTGTTAGCACAACAGTACCCGGTCAAATGTTGAGGCCGTACTATTACTGGAACACTGTACGACTTCCTTGAGCGGCAGTCGGCAAGCAAACAAGTGCACAAGTTTCCGTAACAATCTGGTTTTGTACAAAACACCAGATCTTTTATTTTGATTTTCTTACATGCGTTACCACAGCACACGTAGGATTCCTAACACAATTCCACACACAATTCCTGAAAAAGCAGAAAATAATTCGTTAAAATAAGCTTGTCCTCTGTGTTTTACGGGGTTGGAACCGTCATCCGGTACAGTGAAGCCATAACAGAGCCCACATTACAAGCCGGGGCAAGCAGAAGGCTTTACCCCTTGTGGAAATAGCCCCAAATCCATCGCTATTTCCTGTGACCACCACTCCATTACAAAATTGTGGCCTCCAAAATATTTTTTTGAGTTTTTTTGATTTTTATTTACGCTTTGACTCCGTGCCCAAATTGTACCTCATTCAAAGTTTATCAAGTCTTTCGACTTCGCCAGTGACCTTCAAACAGGTTTACGGGAGAATCAACTCCGCTCCAGGGACCTCCATACAACCTTGCGGGCTTGTTAGTTCCACACCAGAGGGTAACACACATACACAGATGCTGGTCAGGTATCTTCATACCGTCCCCGCGACCTTTTAGGCAAGGAGTAAATCGTAATAACTTTTAGCACTTTTTAGTGCACATTTACTATCTACGTTACTATTATGCTGAGGTAATATACAGGTAATGTCTCCACTATGGGAGAATTTCTCTTCTTGAGGCAATTCCATGACGTGAGGATGGAATTGTCTCAAAAATAGTGCCTTTTCCAATCCTTTTGTGAAAAGTGTTGCAAAAGGCTTGCACAAAGTGCGTATCGTGTCCTCGTTGTAAGGTACACCTCCTTCATCCCATCTGATATAGTGAAAACGTGATTGTAACCAACGAGCCGATTTTTGAGATTTTTCGTTAAGGAGAGAAAACCTGTAGGGCGGTTTAAAGACTGTAACACTTTGAAATTGATCACCGACAATGGCCAATTCTTTGACTATATACTTGTTATCGTTATCGTGAAACGCGTGAAATTCAACTACCGCCGCCTGCATGTTTCTTAAACAACTTGACTTCGTCGTATAGTTTGTCCGCTTCGGGGAGTGTGCTAGATACGAGCTCGTCGGTGGCCAAGATCTCAATGATGTAGGAGCGTAACTCATTCTCGATATAAAACAATTCGGCGACACGTCTGGACACGAGCGGCATACTCTCCTCGAATAGCTTCCATTCGTCAGCGTTCAAGGTCATACAATGTTGCCCATCGTACAATAGAACGTAACGTTTTCCGAAAGTAGTCCGTACTATTACGTCACCGATACTCATGGCGAATTTTAACGTACTCTTGCTGCCGAGAGCTGCCGTTATAAATTTTAAATGAATCGACAATTCGTCAAGTAGATTATGATTGAAGTAAACAAATTTTTTACCACTCTGTACTAAAAGTCCGAGAGTGAAACCCGTATGCTGGAACAAACTGGTTGCTATGAATTTAGTGCACTCTTTGTTTAAGAAATGAACGGATTTAAAAAAAATTCCCAAAGGGAGGTTAGGTGGTACCTGACGTTTGGTAGGAGCTCGCTCCACGTCCATCTTGCTCGGATCCATTGTCTCGACTGACCGAAGGCGACAGTTACAACTGACTACTTTGATAAAACGACGAAAGATTGTGCAAATAACTTTTCTCAAGTTCCGGTTCTATTAGAACCAATGGGAACTCGTGTAGAAATCGAATTGATAGTATTTTTCGTCGCTTATATCTCCCTCCCCACAACAGACACAATAATGGTTGCGATAAACCATCCCCACCCCACCCACTAAAACGTAAACCGAATCCGAAGACGGACCGATGTTACCCGAAGATAGCCGACTCTTTAAAGCTGTATAGACGTATTCCGATACTTGCGACCTATCGACATGATATTCGTCGTCATCGTAGATATACTGTGTGAATGTCAAGGTCAACTCATCGTCTATTTCACTAGGGTCGAATAAATATAGTTCGCTTTCGTCAATAAAGTCCTCTAAATCCGATAATCTATCCTTAGGCACGAGCCTGAGGAAGGCATGAACGACTCCTGGGTATGTGGTGCACATGGTGTCTCGATCGTGAATGACTGGATCGATAATTGTATCGTGTTATAAGAGAGACTGTGCGCATGCGCATCTATTCCACAACCTTTCTAACCGTGCCCGTAAGGAGATTGTACACAATATGCGAGTCGTGTAAAATCAGACAATAGGCTGTAGTAGTTGCAGGTATATTGGCGGAAGTTTCTATTTCTAGTCTGACATCCACGGGACCAGATTTAATAGAATCGTTCTGTTTGGAACAATCGATTACGAAGAGAGGACAATCTGTAAAAGATTGTAAATCTAGACTGGGCAAGGACTCGTGCGTATAGTACGATTCTTGGAATCTACGGTACATTTCGTACAATGTGGAAATATCGACGTTAATATTAGCGTAAGGAAAATACTGTGAATTTAGATAGAGTTTTAAATTTGAAAGGCCGCACTTGTCAAACACAGAGGCATCCTTTTTGATCTGATTTTTTCTATCTGTTTGGAAGGCTAGAATAACATAGCGTGGTTTTTCCAGTTGATTAGCGGTTTTAATTGTCCACGAAATCTGATTTGTTTGCGGCACTATTGGATACTCGTGTAACTCCCAACTACGAAACGGAACATGGACAGGTTCGTCTCTTTCGATCATTTTCAAAAGATTCAATCGGAGTGAATCTGAAACCGTCACATAAGGCACTCTCCAGTGTATACTAGTTATCTTTAGATTAACGGTTGTAGCATCATCACTGTATACAGCGTTCAAATCGGAGGCCGAACGTAAGAGCACTAGTTCCTGTTTTACGTTCATTACAATCCGTTGGTAGTCTTCGAAAAAGCCCATCAACAGCTTCAATGGTACAGAGAGGGAAAAGTTTGAAACGGTAGCCATCCCACCGGCTCCCAACCATCCTGCGTTGCTGAATTTATTCTTCTCACTCTCTCGCAACGACAATAGATTTTTAATCGTACTCGTGATGCCTACATTTCTCGTACGGTCCACTTCGCTACCGGCAAATTCGTATCTAATATCGTCAAATAGAAAGGCTACGGCATTGTTGACCAATTTCACTGTTGCAGCACTGTCGTCCGCTTTTGTACCGCTCAGTGTTCCTTTTATATGCAATATACTACCAAACGGTGCTGTGATCACGTCCTGTTGATTTATGGGAATACGAATTTCATCGTTATTACCGTACGTTGACGACGCATAAGGTCTGTGCGAATGGTATTCCAGACCACTGATGACGTCATTGTATTCTGCTGCACTATCTATTGCCAGTAGATCCATTTTTCACTTTAAATCCCAAAGCCGAGAGAAAACGTATATTTCTAGCTGTTAACTCTGTCGAGTTTGAACGTACACTGATACTGTTCTTATAACGTTGTCCATTAAATACGAGACCCATTTCTACGTAAATGCAATCGGACAGAAACTGATTCTTCTCTGAAATTTATAGGTACTCCGTTCTGATCTCTAAGGCTTACGGTGATGTTATGAATGGTTTTCACGTTGACTGGTAAATATATTACAGTCGTCGGTATTTCGACAATCTTGTACCCCGGAGCCACTTGTGGGTAAAACTCGTGTATATTGTGTGACTCTTTTCCATTTTGAAATGACCCAGTTACAATATTACACGCAACTCTAATAACATTCACTCTTATAATATCGACGGGCAGCTCAGATTCGTGTCTTTGGTCGGCTGATAAATTCCCATTATTGAAACCGAGTAATTTTCCTATAGATCCGTCTTTAAAATGAATAGTCTTTGAACACTTAAGTTCCGTTTTAAGTGTGTTATTGTTCGGCTTGAGCGAAAATGTAATCTCCGGCGGCAGTTGGGCTTTGATATATTTTTCAATATCCTCAATTTCGTACGAACCAGTCGGTATGTTAACGGTCACTTCATAATTATCGTTTTGATCTCCACCGAGATACAATTTATTATTAATTCCCTCTTCGATATTGGGAATGGAATTGTACACAGCAAGATCAATGAGACCGATTTCCCAGTCTCCATTGGATAGATCAATCGGTGGAAAGAAATCACACCAAAGTGTAGAACTATTTCCGTTTAAAACAATACTCATGGTAGTAGAAACTTTAAGCACAAATGTCCACAGACGACTGAAGTGTCACTTTGATGTCGCTTGTAATTATAGTGAATATTAGCGTTGGAACCAAAATATCTAGTCAGTTCGAGTGGAGGTCTAAGATTTCCAAAACTGTCATAGTATTCTACATTTACACCGCGCTTTTTATAACACACCCAATGTGTACCTTCACCCGTGCTACTATCGAGGTTGACAATGGCGGATTCGTTTTTCAACGGCCCCGTCGGGGGAAGTTTATCCCTCATAAAAACACCTCTGAAATACGGTATCCTCACGGCATATTTCTCTAAATGAATATTCGTTAACGGTCTGTTTGGTAATGAATCAATCAAACTTTTTTTTTATTGATCTTCTTCTTCTTGGTTTTGCCTTTCAATCCCCTGCCTTTTGGATACGGTTTGAGATACAGACCAGTGCCTTTAGCATATGGGTTTAGATACAGGCCGCTGCCTTTTTGATACGGTTTGAGATACAAACCCCCACCCAACAAGAGACGTTTCCCTCCACCTCCCAATTTGGATTTCGCTTTCATGGCCGTTGTTACAGCCCACGCTGCTGCCCGTTCACCTATAGACGCGTTACCCGATTTGACTCGACTCCAAGCCCGTTCTGCTAAAATTTTATCCGCTTCTCTACGATGCTCCGAATCACTGTATTTGCTGTACGCTATATCGTGCTCTTTACAAGCTTCGTCCAGCGGATTGACTCCTTTATCACCTCGGGCTAATCTCTCGGCTAGCTTTGTACCCGGACCGCAATAGTTGTAAGAGGGTAAATGGAGTTCTACAGGCAATAGATCTATAGCCTTGTTTAAAACCCTATCACCAACGCTTAAAATTCCAGAAACGAGACCGCGGCCCTTTTTGACCCTTGTTGTTCGTCCCTTTGCCATTTCTATACTGAATCAATACTCAAGGGTGCAACGTATTTATGGTGTCGTCGCTCCACACCATACGCCAATGACTAAATGTATCTTTAGGAGTATCGACTTTACTATATTGCTTTTTAATCGTATGTGCGAGATCAATCAATTCCCTTCGCCATTTGTTCTCTATTGTGTTCATTTTCTTACTGCAGGCTTTTAATGATTCAGCTTCAGTTGTTTTAATAGCCTGTACTAATTGGGCTCGTGTGATGGCATCACTATCAGTAACACCGTCGGCAATATTACAAATACGTTTTGAAGAGGCATCAAAGCAGTCTTTTGTTTTATCTCTGAGTAGAGCACGATCTATAATTACACTCAATTCTTCAAGCTGATGAAAGTTGATTGCATCCAAGCTGCTAGTGCCATCTTTTACGTTGGTCAGTTTTTTTCCGCCTCAGTTCCAACCGTTACTGTTCAACGGTATTACTTTGCTGTCCACATAGTATTTGTTGGCTGCGTCTTCCGTGTGTATTGGGGTTTTTACGTTGCATATATAGCTTTTTTGAGCGTCAAATTTATTGTGCGAATTTTTCCCAATAAAGTACATTCTAGCATATTTCACGTTTAAGCCATCGCCTTCCTCTAGAGGAATACCAATATCCTGTAGCCGATAACTTTTAAAGTCATAGCCACTATTTAGTTTAACTGGAATCAACGATTCGAGATATCCCTTTGTCACGGCATCATCATTGTCTTTCGGTTTAGCTAAACCGCCTATAGGTCTCCAGCTTGCGTCATATCGTTTCCTCTTGTCATCAAACATTAAACACTTTGTTTCTAATTGGTTAAGGGTGACCGCATCGGTTTCAGATCGTGCTGTAGCTACATTATGTAACAATTTACCTCCTATATCATAGTCTCCCTCCGGTGTAAGGTTAAACCCTACACCTTTAGGACCTATTTTTCTGTTGGAGCCGATACTCTTATAACGTCCAAACTTGTCGACACTCATCGTATTAATGTTCTTATTTTTGCAATTCCCGCGCCTTTTATAATTCCAGCTTCTTTTAGTTCTTCTATAATAGAAGCTATATCATTTGCATGTCCCGTGTGTCCTGCATCGTGAGATGCCAACAAATGTCTCAGTCTGTCACACAACTCATTCGGATCGTCCCAGTATGAATAACCTCTACCGCTAACTTTTTTAGGTGGAAATAACTGCTCTATAATGTTTCTATATTTCATAGATTTGTTACGATTAACTTGTCCGTTCGGATCGTATAATCTTTTGTGTGCACTGGATCTCACACAGATATCTCTATACGCTCGTAAATCGGCCTCGGTATATATATCATCATCGGGTATACGCTTAAACACCAACTCGTACAATCCGGGCGTCCTTTTATAGTGTACTCCGTCAATTATAATCTCACCATCGTCCGACAACTGAAGAGTCTTGTTACCGATCATCATAGAGTCGGCTCCGATTTTCGGTCCGTAACTGTGATCTATATTCTGACTACCGGCGGTATCTTTAATCATTTTGAGCATATATTTTCGTGCCAGCGGATGTGCGAAAGTACTGTTTACCCATTTTTCAGATTCACTTTGCCCTACAGGTGTGGACAATAGTTCCCTTACACTGGGCTGCGGTCGGTCCGGAGTCTCTGCAATTACTTCGGTATCCATAAAATCAACACTGGGAGTAGCCGGTACTTCCCCCCACTCTTCATTTTTCTCTTCCTCACTCTCGCTGCTCCACTCATCCGCTATTTCCGTCTTTTCATCCAACTCTTCTTCTTCGGGTTTAATTTCTTGTTTCGGCAAAAACACTCCACTCTTCTGCAACTCTTTAATTATCGGTGTGTATTTCTTAGTATGCATTCGTTCCTCTTCGACCTCTCCGTACCTCAACTGTCTGTACTTTTTCTTTATAGCCTTGCGCAATCTGGCTATCTCCAGCGTTAGATGCTCTCTCTTCCCAGACATCTTGTAGAATGACGATTGTTGCAAGTATCAAGCCTTTTGTACCTTAAAAATCTGTTACAATTCGATCAAAACCAATTCTAAATCTTCCATTCTCCGGTTCACTGTCCTTATCTATTACAACGAATCCATGTTTATCTTTCCACGCGGTTGCACAAATGTTTTTAAATGCACTAAACACCATGTCAGTGTTTACGTGATCATTGTAAATGTGTCGTAAATTGAGATCGTCCTGCTTGAAAAGGACCAAGAGATTGGCATTGTCTCGAATCAATTGTTTGGGAATCCTGCTGTACGTCTGTCCTAAGTAGAAGGAATCTATATTATTGTGACGTCCCATGGTGAAATAGTTACGTATATTGTCGTGTTTCTCGCAAGCTATGTCGTCAAATATTATTATCGAATTTGGCTCCGCTTCACTAGGATGGATGACATTTTCGTTGTCCGTGAATGTGTAATAACCAATTTCTTTGGTATTTCCCAGTATAGTTTCCAAAAACTTGTACTTTGGCTGCTGGAGTGATTTAGAAAATACATAGACGTTGGCAAATTTCAGGCCATTCGGATTGAAGAGCAGATTAAATAGCACATTAGTCTTGCCACTGTTTGATGGGCCGCACACTATAGATCGAACTGTGTTTGGTAATAAAGAACTGTGACGGTGCATTGTTGACCCGCCTCCTGCAACAACGTCAAAGTTTCCTACACGTAGTTTATCCGCTGTGTTTTTTAAACGCATTACGCAACGTTTGTCTAAATACTGTGGAAAACTAACAGTGCTATCCTATTAAATACCTAAACAACAAGCTTAGTTTTATCAATCCAACTGTCGTGTTCCTTGTCAAACCCTAACCACCGCACCAGTACTTTGTTACCCTTTTTGCGTAATACTTTTTGAACAAGATATACGTTGCCGATCTTTGACCTGCTTAATTCTTCGGCATAGAATCCCCCTTTCAGAATGTCACCTTTCGAGTCTTGTAGAATGTACGTTACAGGATTGGTCGGTACAACAGCGTACACGGTAAACACTTCGTTTGTCCAGTTGGGTAAATATCCTTTGGCAAAAGTCTTTTTAAATTTCGATATTCTAACTTTGTCGTCCACTTTAAATCGCGCCAGTGCTTTTGTACTCTTGCGTGCTGTTTTGTCCAGTAACATTTTCTCGTGCTTTTTCAACACTTGAGCGGGTTTCATGCCTATAGTACTGTGCACAGTGTTATTGTAGGTCTTTACTACGTTTTTCAACAGCTCCACCCACTCGTAACTACCGCGTGCCGTAAATTCACGCCACATTATATTTTTCAAAGTACGGTTCAGACGCTCCACCATAGACGCTTTCTTGTCTGAAAAAGTGGCGTAGTGATTTATATTGTATTTTTTCATTAATCTCTTTACGTGCATATTGAAAAACTCCTTCCCCTGATCGGTCTGAAAGTTATTCATAGGATGTTTTTTCAGTATCGGTTCTAACGCTATAGATACGTCTAGAGCCGACTTTGTCTTTAACGGTTCTGCAATCGCAAATTTTGTCAGACAATTTATCATTGTCAGTATATATTTGTAGCCTCGGTTTTCCTTAGCATATGGAATCATTTCCACTAGATCGGCTTGATAAAGGTCGTTAACTCCTTTCAGTGTCACACTACGTGTTTTGAAATTTCTTCGAGCGGGCTTGTGGAGCTCCGCCGCAATGGCTCGCCTTACATCCATTAGGTAAATGAGTGTGTTTACAGATTGGTGACACTATTTATTTCGTGGAGATACTCTGGTGCAGGTAATCTCGAAATTATCGCTGCTTGTTCCCGCCTCACCGTTGCTTTGGATTAGTCCGCCAAAAATTTTCCATAAGAGATCGACAGAGATTTCGGAATCTTTACGAAAAGCAACGTATCCAGGCGTCTTTGTTTTAAAATTGAGACTAGTAAAAGTAAAGCCCAACAGATCACCATCAGCTGTTCCATTTTTCATTTTGTCCACCAAACATTCAAAGCCTCTTTTTATACAATCAATTTCCGTGACATTCTCGGGTGGTGGATGAAATTTAAACTGAATTTTAGTCCTTAGAGTACGAAATTTTTTCGCCACCCTACTTTGCGAGGAAACAATGTAAATTGGCTCCATAGTTCTTTTCAAGTAACTCTAATCGTGTGAGTCACCTTGTTTTAACTTGTTTGACCGGTGCTACACTCTGGTAGTAGATGGAGTAACCTGTGGACACATCTCCTTTCAGTTAATCGCGAGTAGTACGCATGCGCAGTAACATTGTTACGCACTGTTGTACAATCCGGCTAGACCTGTCAGAACCTGTCTAATCTAAACACACCTGACCTTGGAATGGTAGCCGAAACGAGGTAGTCGACGCGACCCCCCCTTTCTTACCTCTATGAATATTGTTGGGGAGAGTAGAGGGATTTGGCCTGAGACCGATATGCTGTCACTTCAACACACGCTTTGGTGGGAGGTGGTGGTGGGGGGTTCCCGCAGGGGGAGCAAAGTCTATGACTGGGCAAATCCATAGGTCGCTAACAGACGCGCTGGGAGGTGGTGGGGGGTTCCCGCAGGGGGGAGCAAAGTCCGCGGGTCGCCCTATCGGTTGGATGTTTGGGTTGCTAAAAGTGTATTTCGGTTGGAAAATCGGTTGCTAAAAGTATATTTCGGTTGGTAAATCGGTTGGTTTCGGTTGGTAAATCGGTTGGTTTTGGTTGGTAAATCGGTTGGTTTTGGTTGGTAAATCGGTTGGTAATTTCGGTTCGGTTAAATAGTGGCCAGACTAACACCCGTTTGGACTGTGGTAAGCATAGGTTTAGGCAGGAATTAAGTCTAGGTTAACAATGTCTTAACACGATACATAAACACATGTGCTACACCCTGGTAGACAACGGAGGAAACTACGTTTAACACATTATACACATTAAATGTACCTAGGCCGTGGTGGGCAAAAGTAGGAAACTCTAATAGGTTAACTATCTTAACACAATATATAAAACATTATATAAATATATAACACATTATATAAATATATAACACATTATATATAACACATTATTGTAACAGCTGATTGGCTGTGGATGGGTAAAAGTAGGACACTTTAGGTTAACTATCTTAACACATTATATAAATATATAACACATTATATATATATATATATATATATATATATATATATATATATAACACATTATTGTAACAGCTGATTGGCTGTGGATGGGTAAAAGTAGGAAACTTATAGGTTAACTATCTTAACACATTATATAACACATTATATAAATATATAACACATTATATATATATAACACATTAATTGTACAAGCTGTGGATGGGCAAAGGTAGGAAACTTTAGGTTAACTATCTTAACACATTATATAATAACACATTATTGTAACAGCTGATAGGCTGTGGATGGTTAAAAGTAGGACACTTATAGGTTAGGTTAACTATCTTAACACATTATATATATATAACACATTATTGTAACAGCTGATAGGCTGTGGTAGGCAAAAGTAGGAAAACTTATAGGTTAGGTTAACACAAGCACATTACAATTTGGACACTACTATTTGTTGTCAGAGTAACCTAGAGGTACGACTCAGAACCCATACCGTAAGACGTACGCGAGTTTTTCGCGGTCGCGAAAAACTCGGTACGTCTTACGGTAAGGGGTTCGTGTCCGAACTTCTACGAATTGTTCTGGCGTTCGCGGCACTGCGTTAAATATCCGACTAGTATTACTATGCACGATAGCTCAGTCGGTAGCGTGTCCGCCTTCAAATCCAAACTTCACAGGTTCGAATCCCACCGGTATTAAAAAAGTTAGGTGTATGACGTCATGTGTGTATGACGTCATGTGTGTGTGTCTCGACAACAATACGTCACAGGTGGGGGGACCAATTAGGGAAGGGGCCTACAGGGAAGGGGTGGGAGGGATGGGAGGGGCCTACAGGGGAGGGGCAGGGGAAGTGGTGGGAGGGGCCTACAGGGGAGGGGCCTACAGGGGAGGGGCAAAGGGGGAGGGGCAAAGGGGGAGGGGCCAGGGGAGGGGCAAAGGGGTGGGCCTAAAGGGGAGGGGCGAGGGGGAGGGGTAACAATATGGCGTCGGGCAACAAAATGGCGGGCTGGGGGAGGAGGAGGGGAGGGGAGGGGGAGAGGAGGGGGGAGGGGGGGTACCCCCACCATTTCTGTCCTAAACTGGCGAACACACTACTCTTGCGAATTTTCAGGAATCAACGTGTGTTCAAGGTCGCGCGCACGACAGGCATTCGACGCATGGAGAGGGAAGTATACCAACCCTAACAAAAATCCACCATAAACAATTAAACTAATAACAACTAATAATAATAGAAATAGATAATTCAAAATGGAAAAATTAGACAAACAATGTAAGAATAAGCCAATGAGAGTTCATCGTAGTGCAAATAAATAAAGAAACTTAAATAAATTGTGAAGTAAAATAGTAACAAAAATCAATGAAGGTTGGCCACACTGAAAGGCCTAAACTTCGACGAGTTAACTTTCTTCAAGTTAATTCGGCAGTCTCGTCTAGTGCTAGCTCCAGGAAAGTCTCGTCTAGTGCTAGCTCCAGGGAAGTCTCGTCTAGTAGCAGCTCCAGGAAAGATCACCAACCTTACTCAAGACTGAAGAGGAAATCGTCGTGAAAATATATTGTCAACGTTCAGTACTTCGCCAGGTTAATAACGGTGCCCACAGAAAGGATCGGCCTTGCAGGAGACAACGTGACATCCTACAACAGCTTAGTATAAGAGATCTTCACTACGGACTCCGGCAAACATTTTTCTAGAACTTGTCGTCATCAGCAGATTCATCGAGAACTGGACTACGGGATATTCTAGACAACTCTAAGAAACCATCTTCAAGATCCACTAACATTCTCAGGATCAGGACGAGCGGACTTGTGCAATTCACAAAAACAAGGTACTGCATAAATCAGGCTTTTTTAATAAATAAATTTTTTTTTTAATAAACTTGAATTACGTCCAAAATTATTAAAATCAATAAAGTTAACTAATAACATTTTAAAGATAAAGTAAAGTCAAAATAAAGGCAATTTTAAAGTCATTAAAATAAAGAGATATAAAATAAAATAAAATTAGAGTCAAATAATAAATCAATCAAGTAACAGATTGGAAGCCGATAAATAATAGGATTCATAAATAGATGTATTAGATTAAGAATATAATTTGTTAGATTTAGTTAATGTTAGAATTGTTTGGTATAGAAAATTGTCAATTTGTTTGAGAGAGAAGCATTTAATATAAATTGAAAGAAAAGGCTACATTAATTGTTGTAAGTGATTTGAAAGAAATCCATTGTTTCTTACAGTAAAAATTAAATTGTAGACTTTTCAATAAATTTGTTAAATTTCACTATCTAATATTTTAATTGAAACTAACCTATTCAAAGAAACTCTTAAAATCAGAAAGAAGAAGAAGTAAGTGCTCACCAGTAAAAAGTTAAATTCAAAAAAGAGCAAATTTTGTTTTAATGAATTAATTAGCTCCAAAGGGCACACCCTTTGAGAAAGAGTCTGGAGTTTTAAGAAAGGTAAGATAGTATAAGAAGTGAATATATTAATATAGTAAAATTTTCATGTGTTAGCATAAGTTGATTGAATTAAATTATTCTTGTGTAACATAAGAATTAAGAGCCTTATCGAGATTATAAACTGCTAAAGAAACATTCTCTACGTTTTGTGTAGTAGGGTATAGTTGTGATAGGGTCTTGCGAGCGTCCCCGGCCGTGTGAGTCTGAAGTGATGTGACGGGAGGGTGCGTTGCAAGTAAGTCCAGTGTGTCTGTGTTGCCGGGGGGTGCGTTGCAAGTGGCGTCCAACATTGTAGGCTCGAAAGTAACCAAACAAAAAATTGTTAAATTACTTTAGGGTTAAAAACGAACAGCTTAAATTCATTAAAATCAAAATTAAAACTTAAAACTTAAATAACTTAAATAAAAATAAATAAACAGTAGTAAACCTAAATAAATAAAATGGCAGCTCAAAAAGAAGCAGAGACGGAAATGCAGAAGTTCATGAGGTATTTCCTGGCGAAAGAGAAAGAACGCGAAGCTAGGGAAGAAGCAGACAAAAAAGAACGCGAGGAGAGAGAAAAAGCACGCGAATCGGAGAGGAAAAAAGAGAAAAAAGAACGCGAAGCTAGGGAATTAGAACGCGAGACTAGGGAAAACGAAGAGAAAAGAGAACGCGAAGAGAAAGAGAGAGAACGCGAAGAAAGTGAACGAGCGAGTAGGGAAGAAATCTTACAAGCTGTAGGCGGTTTAGGAGAAGACGTAAAGAAAAATTTTGAAGCAATTCAAAATAGAGTCGGAAACTGCGAAGACGAAATAGTCGTTTTGAAAGGGGGAATTCAGGAAATAGGGGAAACAGGTAATGGACAGGAAGACAAAATTAAACAAAATAAAGTTAATTGCGAAACGTTAAGCAAAAATATAAAATCGTTAGAAACCAAAATGAGACAGACAAGTACAGGGCAAAGTTCAGTAGGGGCTGGGAGAAGCGTAGTGTACGTACAACCCGGTGCAGCAGGGAATAAAACTGTCGAATTTTGGGGAAGTTCCAAAGAAAGTCCAATGAAATTTGTAGCCGAAATAGAAGAGATTTTCATGGAAATCGATCCACAATTAGATGAAGGGGAGAAATTAAAAATCGTGGAACGACATATAAAAGGGCCGGTAATAGAATGGTGGAACGTAATCAAAGATAACAAAGATAGATACGGACAATTTAGGGTTAAATTCATAAAAAATTATTGGGGATATCAAGCCCAGCAACATATCCGAAATTTAATTGAAAACGGACAATATCGCGATACAGGATATATGTCAAGAGTCAATTATTTTTGCAAAATGGTGGCTAAAGGACAATATCTTGATCCACCAATCCCAGAAAAATTTATGATTAATAGAATCATGCGACATTTTGAACAAAAGGTACAATTTGCGAGTATAGGAAGTCATAGCGAAACCGTTGAAAGCGCGATAGAATTTCTTAGAAAGTTTGAAACGATGGAAGGCGAAACACGTAGGGAAAATCGAGAAGAAAGACCAGCGTATAAGGGGAACCTTGGTAGGAAAATGGCAGGAGCCACGGACTCCTATGGGAATAGACCGCAAACAAACCAAAACCAAAGTAACCAAAAACCCAATCCTACACCACCTAACAATCCGAGACCCAGTCCAAAAAACTAGGTTATAAGGTCCCGGAAAAAAGTAAAAGAAAACGGTTACAGGCAAGGACAGGATTCGGGGCCGCAGATCAAAATGTCAAAAATAAAATCAAAACAGAAAAACCTTTAGAAAAATTATCAAAATTAAAAAATCCAACATTAAAATCAGTAGGGAAATTACAAAACATTTCATGCAATATTAGGGAAGAATTAATGATAGAAGGCGAAACTATCAACATTCAAACAAAATTATTAGAAAAATGCCCGGAAATAAACGTCAAAATTCATCAAACAAATATAAAAGTTTTAGTAGACACAGGAGCGCAATGGTCGTGTATACAAGCTGAATATTTGGAGGAGTTAAAAAGACGGGGAAACAAATTTTTTGAATTACCAGTTTATAACGTAGAAGTAATAACAGCAATTAAACAGAAAAAACAAAGAGTGTCGAAACAAGTATCGATACCCGTTCGCTTTATTAACGATAGAGTAGTAGATATAAATTTTCTGGTTGTACCAAAGTTAACTAGTTTAGGTATATTAGGGTGTAATAGCAGTAGAGTGTGGTACACTTGAGAACAACATGGCGGCTGTTAATGGTGGGGGGTACCCCCTCCCCATTGGCCCTCCCTCCCCTCCCCTTTGCCCCTCCTACCCCTCCCCCTTTTGCCCCTCCCACCCCTCTCCTTTGCTCCTCCCCCTGGCCCCTCCCCTTTAGGTCCCTCCCCTCTGCCCCTCCCCATCTGCATCTCCCCCTTGCCCCTCCCCCTTGGCCCCTTCCCTTTAGGCCCCTTCCACCCCTTGCCCCTTCCCTTTAGGCCCCTTCCCTTCCCCCTTGGCCCCCACCTGTGACGTATTGTTGTCGAGACACATACATGACGTCATACACACACGATGTCATACACACACATGACGTCATACACCTATCTGTTTTAATACTAGTGGAATTCGAACCTGTGAAGTTGGGATTTGAAGGCGGACACGCTACCGACTGAGCTATCGTGCATAGTATTACAAGGTGGATATTGAACGCAGTATATAAGCCGCCATGTTGAACGCCAGAACATTTCGTAGAAGTTCGGACACGAACCCCTTACCGTAAGACGTACCGAGTTTTTCGCGACCGCGAAAAACTCGCGTACGTCTCACGGTATGGGTCTGAGTCGTACCTCTAGGTTAAGGTTACTCTGATGTATACAACAAATCAAAATAGTAGTGTCCAAATTTAATGTGTTAAGATAGTTAACCTAACCTATAAGTTTTCCTACTTTTGCCTATGTTCACGAGAGCCTATTTGTATTATATACCATACTTAAAAAAACCTATCACCAACCTAACCTATGTATGAAAAGTTACTACTTTTGCTCGTCCACCAATTACAACGTAGACAGATTAGGTTAAACTAGAAGGTGTAACCTAGGGTAAATATCTACCAACCCTATAGAAGGTGTAACCTGATGTATATATTTACCAATTTTATAAATGGTGTAACCTAGAACACTTATTTACCAATCCTATAGAAGGTGTAACCTGATGTACATGTTTACCAATTTTATAAATGGTGTAACCTAGAACACTTATTTACCAACCCAATAGAAGGTGTAACCTGATGTAAATATTTACCAAATTCGGAAAATTGTTTTGAGATTTACAATGTTTGGCGGGTGTTAAGATAGTTAAACTAACCTATTAAAGTTTCCTACGTTTTAGCTATGTTCACAACAGCCTACTTGTATCAGCTGGTTCATTTAATGTGTTATATATTTATATAATGTGTTAAGATAGTTAACCTAACCTATAAGTTTCCTACTTTTGCCTATCTTCACCACAGCCTATCAGCTGGTACAATAATAAATGTGTTATATATTTATATAATGTGATATATATGTATATAATGTGTTAAGATAGTTAACCTATTAAGGTTTCCTACTTTAGCCTATGTTCACCACAGCCTACTTGTAACAGCTGGTACAATTAATGTGTATTTATATAATGGGTTATATATTTATATAATGTGTTAAGATAGTTAAACTAACCTATTAAGGTTTCCTACTTTTGCCTATGTTCACCACAGCCTACTTGAATCAGCTGGTACAATTAATGTGTTATATATTTATATAATGTGTTATATATGTATATAATGTGTTAAGATAGTTAACCTAACCTATAAGTTTACTACTTTTGCCTATGTTCACCACAGCCTACTTGTAACAGCTGGTACAATAATGTGTTATATATATAATGTGTTATATATTTATATAATGTGTTATATAATGTGTTAAGATAGTTAACCTAACCTAAAGTATCCTACTTTTGCCTATGTTTACCACGGCCTACTTGTATCAGCAGGTACATTTAATGTGTTATATATTTATATAATGTGTTATATATTTACGTAGTTTCCTCCGTTGTCTACCAGGGTGTAGCACATGTGTTTATATATCGTGTTAAACCTAAAACGTAAAATAATGTTAACCTAGACTTAATTAAATTCCTACTTTTGATTAAACCTATGCTTACCACAGTCCACACGGGTGTTAGTCTTATTATGGCCACTATTTAACAACCGAAATATATTTTTACCAACCGATTTACCAACCAAAATATACTTTTACCAACCGATTTACCAACCAAAATATACTTTTACCAACCGATTTACCAACCAAAATATACTTTTACCAACCGATTTACCAACCAAAATATACTTTTACCAACCGATTTACCAACCCAAATATACTTTTACCAACCGATTTACCAACCAAAATATACTTTTACCAACCGGTTTTCCAACCAAAATATACTTTTAGCAACCGATTTGTCAACATCCAACCGATATACCTGTTGGCGACCAATGGATTTGCCCAGTCATAGACTTTGCTTCCCCCACTGGCTGCGGGAACCCCCCACCACCACCTCCCACCAGAGCGCGTCTGAGTGTGTGTGCGCGTTGAAGTGACAGCATTGGACGAGAAGCGACGGTGCAGCATTGGGTGAGAAGCGGCTGTGCAGTTGGAGCATTGGACGAGAAGCGGTCACGTGACCAAATGGACGATTGGTTGAGAATAACTCAGCCCATGTTGGGACCAAATCCCTGCGATGTATATCTATGTAAAAAATACGCGTACGGTGGCAGCTATCTTTTCTCTACATAGACCACAATGGTTTAATTTGAGTGAACAAGTCGTACAAGCCAATAAATGGCCACAAGGCAACAAACAATCTTCTATATCTGATTCGTAGCAAATTTTACATAGCCTACACTCGCATGCCGGACTGTTGCTGTTATTTATACTGTTGTTATGTAACGTGTTACTTCGTTCCAGTGCTCTCAGTGCTCTTATATATCTACATCTATTAGATGTCCATTTGTAATGCTCGACAATAGGATCTTCATGTGTCTCCCAATCGCCAAGACCCAAACCACAGGTAAAACAATATGTATGGTCAGAAACACCGGTGTAAAAAAATCCTGCTTCCGCCAATTTTTCCGCTGACAAGGGATAGTCCCAATTTGAATAGGTCTGTAGCCGTGCCGAGTAAGTCGAGTATCGGGAATCGTATACATTTTCTAAACTTATGCAATCGGTCAACCACATCTTCTCACACGCGCTTCTAACCAGTAACTGAAACGAAATAGACTTGTCCTCTGTGTTTTCACGGGGTTGGAACGGTCACGTGATACAGTGAAGATGTTCCTCGTGCTCACATTACAAGCCGGGGCAAGCAGAAGGCCTTACCCCTTGCGGAAATAGCCCCAAGTCCATCGCTATTTCCTGTGACCACCACTCCATTACAAAATTGTGGTCCCCAAATTTTTTTTGATTTAAAAAATTTTTTTAAATTATTTTTTTTACAATTTTACTTCAAGCCACATAGGTTTACGAGAGAAATAACTCCTCGCCAGGGACCTGAGAAACACACACACACACACACACACACACACACACACACACACACACACACACACACACACACACAGGTTTACGAGAGAATTAACTCCTCGCCAGGAACCTGAGAAACACACACAAATCAAATTAGGCTAGAAGTAAATCGTAATAACTTTTAGCACTTTTTAGTGCACATTTACTATCTACGTTACTATTATGCTGAGGTAATATACAGTTAATGTATCCACTATGGGAGAATTTCTCCTCCTGAGGCAATTCCATCACGCACGGATGAAATTGTCTCAGAAATTGAGCCTTTTCCAATCCTTTTGTGCGTATCGTGCGAATCGTGTCCTCGTTGTAAGGTACACCTCCTTCATCCCATCTGATATAGTGAAAACGTGATTGTAACCAACGAGCCGATTTTTGAGATTTTTCGTTAAGGAGAGAAAATCTGTAGGGCGGTTTAAAGACTGTAACACTTTGAAATTGATCACCGACAATTGCCAATTCTTTGACTATATACTTGTTGTCGTTGTCTCGAAAGGCGTGAAATTCAACTACCGCCGCCTGCATGTTTCTTAAACAACTTGACTTCGTCGTACAGTTTGTCCGCCTTGGGGAGCGTGCTAGATACGAGCTCGTCGCTGGCCAAGATCTCAATGATGTGGGAGCGTAACTCTTTCTCGATATAAAACAACTCGGCGACACGTCTGGACACGAGCGGCATATTCTCCTCGAATAGCCTCCATTCGTCAGCGGTCAAGGTCATACAATGCTGGCCGTCGTACACTTGAACGTAACGTTTACCGAAAGTATTCCGTACTATTACTTCACCGATACTCATGTTGAAGTTTAACGTACTCTTGCTGCCGAGAGCTATTGTTATAAATTTTAAATGAATCGACAATTCGTCAAGTAGATGATGATTAAAGTAAACAAATCTTTTACCACTCTGTACTAAAAGTCCGAGAGTGAAACCTGTATGCTGGAATAAACCGGTTGCTATGAATTTAGTACACTCTTTGTTTAAGAAATGAACTGATTTAAGAAAAATTCCCAAAGGGAGGTTAGGTGGTACCTGACGTTTAGTAGGAGCTCGCTCCACATCCATCTTGCTCGGATCCATGGTCTCGACTGAACCGTGAGCACACTGCTCTATCACTACTATCACTCCCACCGCGTAACATTATTGTTGAAATGTTCGAGTAATTTTAGTTAAATCGTTGTCAAATTCCGGATCGATTTGTACAAGAGGAAACTCGTGTAATCGTGGTTCGTCGTCGATATCGAATTGATAGTATATCACGTCATCAATCTCGACATCTTCACAAGCTTCACAATATCGGGAACGAAAAACCACTCCTACAGCACCCACTAAAACGTATACCGAATCTGTAGCACAGCCGATGTTACCCGAAGATAGCCGACTCTTTAACGGTGCATAGACGTGTCTCGATATTTGTGTCTCATCGACTTGAAACTGACTTTTGTTGTGGAGCAATCCGTCATCGATGAATGCTTCGATCAACAACTCTTCCATCTTATAACAATCGAATGAATAGATATTATCCTCGTCAATTACATCATCTAAATCGGATAACCTATCCTTAGGCACAAGCCTGAGGAAAGCGTGAACAACTCCTGGGTATGTGTAGCACATGGTGTCTCGTCCGCGAATGATCGGATCCCTGTGTATCGATAATATTATACTGTGTGCGCGTGCGCATCTATTCCACAACCTTTTTCACTGTGCCCGTAAGGAGATTGTACACAATATGCGAGTCGTGTAAAATCAGACAATAAGCTGTAGTAGTTGCAGGTATGTTAGCAGAAGTTTCTATTTCTAGTCTGACATCCACGGGACAAGATTTAATAGAATCGTTCTATTTGGAACAATCGATTACGAAGAGAGGACAATTTGTAAAAGATTGTAAATCTAGACTGGGCAAGGACTCGTGCATATAGTACGATTCTTGGAATCTATGGTACATTTCGTACATTGTGGAAATATCGCCGTTAATATTATCGTAAGGAAAATACTGTGAATTTAGATAGAGTTTTAAATTTGAAAGGCCGCACTTGTCAAACACAGAGGCATCCTTTTTGATCTGATTTTTTCTATCTGTTTGGAAGGCTAGAATAACATAGTTTTTCCAGCTGATTAGCGGTTTTAATTGTCCACGAAATCTGATTTGTTTGCGGCACTATTGGATACTCGTGTAACTCCCAACTACGAAAGGGAACATGGACAGGTTCGTCTCTTTCGATCATTTTCAAAAGATTCAATCGGAGTGAATCTGAAACCGTCACATAAGGCACTCTCCAGTGTATACTAGTTATCTTTAGATTAACGTTTACAGCATCATCACTGTATACAGCGTTCAAATCGGAGGCCGAACGTAAGAGCACTAGTTCCTGTTTTACGTTCATTACAATCCGTTGGTAGTCTTCAAAAAAGCCCATCAACAGCTTCAATGGTACAGAGAGGGAAAAGTTTGAAACGGTAGCCATCCCACCGGCTCCCAACCATCCTGCGTTGCTGAATTTATTCTTCCCACTCTCTCGCAACGACAATAGATTTTTAATGGTACTGGAAATTCCGACATTTCTCGTACGGTCCACTTCGCTACCGGCAAATTCGTATCTAATATCGTCAAATAGAAAGTCTACGGCATTGTTGACCAATTTCACTGTTGCAGCACTGTTATCCGCTTTTGTCCCGCTCACTGTTCCTTTTATATGCATTATACTACCAAACGGTGCTGTGATCACGTCCTGTTGATTTATGGGAATACGAATTTCATCGTTATTACCGTACTTTGACGACGCATAAGGTCTGTGCGAATGGTATTCCAGACCACTGATGACGTCATTGTATTCTGCTGCACTATCTATTGCCAGTAGATCCATTTTTCACTTTAAATCCCAAAGCTGAGAGAAAACGTATATTTCTAGCTGTTAACTCTGTCGAGTTTGAACGTACACTGATACTGTTCTTATAACGTTGTCCATTAAATACGAGACCCATTTCTACGTAAATGCAATCGGACAGAAACTGATTCTTCTCTGAAATTTATAGGTACTCCGTTCTGATCTCTAAGGCTTACAGTGATGTTATGAATGGTTTTCACGTTGACTGGTAAATATATTACAGTCGTCGGTATTTCGACAATCTTGTATCCCGGAGCCACTTGTGGGTAAAACTCGTGTATATTGTGTGATTCTTTTCCACAATATGCGGTATTCTTTGTGCGGTATTCTGTGTTTTTAACTGTAACTAAAATATACAATTATCAAAAAAGTTACTGTACAGCCAAATTATTTCAACATGTCAAATTTGATAAAAATTGGTTCACTTGTTTCGGCTTTAGTATTTGTGCAGACAGATATTATTTCAAAAATCACATTTTTTACTGATCACGCATCGACATGCATAATTAAAATTATTCTTTTCTTTTTACACATATAATAAAGGAAAAGTAGGGTCAACAAATAATGTCGTGTTTTTTGCGATTCTGGTCCCAAAAATAGCAATAAAGTTCGAAAATGGGAGGGAGGGCGAGGAAGTATAAATGCTACCTAAATATTATAACTTATTAGGAGTGTTAGTACTAATTCTCATAACTTAGTACTAAATATAGCCAAAATACCAAGAGGTTTGACTATCATTTCCATGGTCCGGCCAAAGATTTTCTTTAATAACTCATGAACGGTGTTTGTAATTATTATTATAATTTAGTACTAAATAGGTATAATTCGTGGTATACATTTCGGGGCCAAAATTCGAAGTGGCTGAGTTTCCTTATGACTGGTCAAAGTATTTCTTTAATAACTCTAGAACAGTGTTAGTACTAATTCTAATAATTAGTACTAAATGGATACGAAATCATAAAATAAGTTCGGGGACGAAATTGAAAGAGGTCTGACTCCATGTGAATGCCCCGGCCAAAGAGTTTCCTTAATAACTCAAGAACGGTGTGAATACAAATACTTATAATATAGTAGACCTAGTAAATACTGTAGGTATTAAATTGTGGTTTATGTTTCGGGGCCGAAATACAATGTAGCCGGGTTACCTTGTCACTAACACGGCCAAAGTTTCTCTTTAATAACAATAATCTCGTAGTATACATTTCGGGGCCAAAATTCAAAGTGGCTGAGTTACCTTATGACTGGTCAAAGTATTTCTTTAATAACTCTAGAACAGTGTTAGTACTACTTCTTCTAATTTAGTACTAAATAAGAACCAAATCGTGGTATACGTTTTGGGTCCGAAATACAAGGAGGGCGGTCTACCTTGTCACTAGCACGGCAAAGGTTGTCTTTAATAAATCGAGAACGGTGTTAGTACTAATTCTAATAATTTAGTACTACCTAGGAACTAAATCGTGGTTTAAGTTACGGGGCCGAAATACAAGGTGGCTGGGCTACCATGTCACTACCCGGCCAAAGATTTTCCTAATAACACATAAACGGTGTTAGCACAAATTCTTATTATGTAGTACTAAATAGGTATTAAATCGTGGTTTACGTTTATGGACCGAAATTCAAAGTGGCTAGTTTACCATATCACTAGCACGGCCAAAGATTTTTTTTAATAACTCGAGTATAATGTTAGTACTAATTGTTATAATTTAGCACTAAATCGTTGTATAAGTTTTGTGACCGAAACACAATGTAGCCGGGCTACCTGGTCACTAGAACGGCTAAGATTCTCTTTAATGACATGGGAACGGTGTCAGTACTAATTATTATAATTTAGTACTAAATCGTATAAGTTTCGTGAAAGAAACACAATGTAGCCGGGCTACCTGGTCACTAGGACGGCTAAGATTCTCTTTAATGACATGGGAACGGTGTTATTACTAATTATTATAATTTAGTACTAAATCGTATAAGTTTCGTGAAAGAAACACAATGTAGCCGGGCTACCTGGTCACTAGAACGGCTAAGATTCTCTTTAATAACATGGGAACTGTGTTGGTACTAATTATTATAATTTAGTACTAAATATCTACTGAAATCGTTGTATTAGTTTCGGGACCGAAACACAATGTAGCCGGGCTAAACTCACAGCACAGGAACATTGTTATCTCACCAAAAATAATAATAAATATTAAAAGTTATTTCAAAACTATAATTTGTTTTTTACAATGATTTATTTTGGTCAACACATTGACATCCGAACAATTTACCAACAATAATGTATTAGTTGTAGTAAAGACCACCTCTGAAAAATGGTCACAACAAATGTCTACGTGCATTTCAAAACTGCTTAAGCGACTTTGGTTAGAACAGAAGGCCATCAGGATGTCAAACTGGCAACAGTGCCGGTTCTCTTTGTGATATTTCGGTGGTTAAAATATACACATTAGTTGCCATAATGGTATCACAATGTAAAATATATACAATGGCCTTCGTAATGTTAGAAACGTCAAAAGCTGCAACAATGATATTAATTTAGTGATTGAAAAAAAAACGTATTTTAGAGAGAGAGATATTAAACCGAGTTTCAATACATAGTTCGAGAAAAATAATATTACGAGTCCCACTTCAAAATTAATATCACCTACGGAAGTTGATACGCAAGTAAAAAACCTGATTGGCGGAAGCACTCTCTCTCTCTCTCTCTCTCTCTCTCTCTCTCTCTCTCTCTCTCTCTCTCTCTCTCTCGCTCTTGCTCTTGTCTCGATGTAGACTGTAAACTAAAATTTTTTAGTTGCTTCATGGTTTACGTATAAATTTAGGAATCCAAACACACACACCCATGTTGTAAGTTTGTGTAGACGTATTACCGCTAAATACGTACGATGTATGTGGTATAAATAATCTTGAACAACTAAATAATCGTCCTTTTGTACTTGTCATAAAACTAAGAGAGGCTAGGTTAGTCCTAACGCCCTAGCTAATGTCAAAGAACAGGTAGCTCACAGCTATATACTGCATGTCTCACCTAAAATATTACAACAGATAATTTTTGAATTATAAATATGATAGAGTACTTTAAATGGAGAACCTTCGTTTCTTTTCAATGAAGTTTAGAAATCCATTTTGTAAAATGTTAAATTATTCCAATATGGCGACCAACATTGAAATTTGATATGGAACACTCTGTATTTTATTATTTTCTCAAGTGTAAAACAATATTTTTTAAATGTATTATTCTTGAGTATTTTAAAAATCTTTAGCCGTTTAGGAATTACAGCCACTTAAAGTTTAGAAAATTAAAAGTTTGATAGGTATACAAATAATAATTGATTCCCACCTTAAATGTTACAATAGTTAACTTTTGAACCGTTGGGTAACATGATAAATTGTATTGAGTAAAAGGGAAGAGGTATTCACTATGACTAGTTACTTAATAATACGCACATAGTGAGTGTAGAATTAAAAATAGGTAAACATGACTACGAAATAGTTAATTTCTGCAATATAACAAACTATAACAAAGTTCACTGCTTAACGGGTTTTTATATGAAAAGTTGAACTATATACAATACCGTACTAACACTAATATAATACTGTAAACAATATTTATAAGTACAACATTGCTCACCAAGGTTGTTAAAGTCATAATTAATAATAATAATCGTTAATAATAATCACCAAAATAATAATTAATCTTTAATAATATAATAATACAACTCATAATTAATAATTTGCTCCAAATATAAATACAGATATATCTATATTCTTGTTTGTGTTTTTTGCAAAAAAAAATTGTAAATAATGGAAGCAGACAATAATTTTATCTACAGTATTATGTAGAAATCACATAAACTAAGCATGAGCATTGGAGTAACAACGTTTTAGCTACTTTTACTTGTTTCAATTGTGATTATGCACATTCCTATACAATTTTTAAAAATATCAAAACAATCAGTGTTGTTACCAGTGATTCTTGAATGATAACTAGCTCCCTGAAGTAAAGTAAATAATACCAGACCTGCCGTATACTTGAATAAAACAAATCCAACAGGGCGAAATAATAAATAAAATATTATATAAGTGGCTTGCTCCTTTCACTGTGATTGTTATTTGCCACTCATTGGGATTATAGTGGTACATAATAATATACTGAACCCATCGATGCATATAAACCCAGGATTGCTATGAACATATGTTATAAAATGCTTGTTTTTCTGTCTGTTCACAATTTTGTGTTTAAAAAAAAAAAAATTTTTTTAAATATATAGGCCTATCGAGTTAAAATTTTGTATACATATTTTTTATATAACCTTTTATCTACCAAAAACCTTTGTTTTGTATATTTTAAAGAAGTTCATTTAAAATTGGCATATTCAATTTAGGCGGGGTGGGGACATGACATATGACACGTAAAATTTGGCCAAGCCCAAAGGTATTAATTTTTTTATCAAAAATACATATTCGTAATCAGATTTTCTTCTAGTTTTATTTGATATCCCACACATAATGTTGCCAAAACATTTTTCAACTCAATAGTTTTGTCTCTTACTACCCCAATGTTTAGAATATGTTTATGATTTATGAACACTTGTTATATTAAACCACACCGTTATTAATCGGTAGAGATATGTTCAACGAATTACTTGTAGGCATGAGGGAATAAAACATTTAATTAGAAATATTCAATTTGGTATTAGCCTAGTGGTAACTCAACAAAAATATACTTTTCCATTTTCTCACACGTGCGTAGTATAGAGGAAGTTATGTGATACGACAAAAATACGACTGAAAATAGTTTTCAGGTCCCCTAAAACTTTAAAAAAAGGTTTTTGAAATAATGTACGATTTCGAACAAATTTTGTAAATCTCAAGTTTCATTTTTCGATAATTCCAAATTTAGGAGTATCATCAAAGATATACGGTTTTATAAATTCCGTCTTCTAAGAAGATGATACACTGTTGTCAACAACTGATTAGATAAAATGTTGTAAGATTTTCTCAATATCGTTGGTAACGATTCGATGAAACTGTACCAAAATATAACTTTTACAAACACCAACAAGATGTATTGGTCGCTATACTGTATATAAAAATCGCCAGTTTGGGAGTTATTGGTAAAACAAAAAATCGTCAGTTCAGTTGTGATAATAGCCACAATTTTTCAAAATCGACATTTAGTTAACATTTTTGTGATATGTTAAAGTTAATGACACAAACTTTACTATTATTATTATAATATTAATATTATTATTTTATTATTATAATATTAATATTTTATTTTATTTGATTTTATTTGTGGGTGTGTTATTGTACCAAACTTGTGGTAGGGGTTTCAGTGTTTTATATTGTTCACATTCACCACAGTGCTCATTGAACTTCTACTTAAATATTTGACTAGTCTTTGAAATAAGTTCCAAAATTGAATTGTTGAAATAAATTTATGTAAGAAAATATGTTAAATGATTTATTTTATTGAAACATTATACGCATCCATTAATGCCAAAATGTTCTTGGTGGCTGTTTCTTCCAAAAAAGTCCTTCTACAAAAGACCTACTAAATGAGATACAACTCAATATGGGATTGTATTTGAGATTCAAAAGTCCAACCACCCAGAACCTCTTAATTTTTAATAGATCGTGAATATTCGAAAAAAGTAGAATTTGTGATTTTTAGGAATTTAGATTATTATTATTATTTACTAATCGCGGAGTTTTTAGCTTATACGAAGACCTTTATGACACAGTGTATTGTAGTTTATTTATGCTACACAAGTGACTACGTAATATAAACATTTGGTAAAAACGCGTTCAAATTGAATGTATTTTTTACTTATTTTAGTTTATAATAAAAATGTTGAGTCGAAATTATTATTTATACAATTAAAATAAATATGGTAGAATTTTATAAATGAACCATATCCTTATAATTTAAATTTAAATAGTTAAAATTATATAAAAACTACTTACTTTTACTTCACAAGTACTATTGCCTGGCCAATAGTACCTTCCTTTGAGAAAATCATTTTGATTTAGAATCTTTTCAATAGGATCTCTTTATTTATTTAATTTAGGATAGTTTTTCATTAAAAATAAAAATAATATGAAAATGCAAAATAAAAACAAATTAGAGTAGGTTATTCCTGCACAACCTAATCTAAGATAATAAATACTGATCTTTGGGATGGGTTTAATTTAAATTACAGTCAAAATTATTTATTAAACCGTTGAAAATCTTTTGAAAAATAAAAAATGTAAATTAACTAACATGTATTACATTACATCTAAATAAATTATTAACACATACTAAATTATTATCTTTATAATTGCTGCAAGTTAATTTACGTAGGCTTATTATGCATTGACAGTTTTTAAATAAGTTTTTTTTTTAATTTAAGTAACAGTATGGATTTAAGTGAAATCTGATTTTTTTAAGTTTAGTTGTTTTTTGAGAAAATTGTATTGACAAACATTTCATTTACTTGAAAGAATTTTTTTAAATACCTTCAATAGAAAATTTATATTGCAATTTGATAATTTAAAAAATATCTAGTATATATTATAAAAAGGTTGAAATTTACGGTTACATGACGAAACCAGATTTAAACATGATGTTTCGTTAATTTTTTAAATTTCAATTTATTAGTTCTTTTATTATTATTTACTTAACATACTTTTATTATAAGGTAATTGTGATAAAATGGCCACTAACAAAGTTATTGTACTTCTTTTGTCAGAATATACGAGACGAGTCTATGCGTAAATGTCCTTATTTTTAAATACGTTTTTATCCACAAAAAAGTTTTTAACAAACTTTACATTTGGTAAAAATGAGGATCATATAATACAAATAATGGTAATAATATCATACACACACAAAATAATATAACAAAATCATGTCTTTGATGAATCAGCTACATTGCCAGTTTTCTGTCATAAAAAAAAAAAAACAGATAAATACGTACCGGTATCTAATACGTATAAATACTTATGTTCAAATTTGGTACTTTATATAATAACGTGAAATGCTACATAAAGAATAACAATTATGAAATTAAATGTGGGACTATTTTTAACAATTATAACTGAGTATGGCATAGGTAACCGCAAAAATGCTTTAATGTAATTTTTTTTAAATTGCATCATATATCTTCTATAGACAATCTTGGAGGATGTGTAAATAAATAAATCCTCCTATTGGTTTCAAACTGCTTCCAATAAAAACCACTATAATCTTGTATTCTAAAATACTTAATATAATCTTGTAATACTAAAATTAAAAGTATTCCTTAATTTTGATTATAGGCAAAAAGTTACAGAAATGTCTATAGCTATATTAAAAATATTTTGAAATGTTGGAGAAAATTTATAGATTACAAAAGATCTACAAAATGAGATACACCTCTTTACGGGATTGTATTTGAGATTCAAAAGTCCAACCCCACAGATCCTCCTTAGGTTGAAAAGATCACGAATAATGAAAAAATAGAATTTTTGATTCTTATGAATTAGGATTATTTTTATTTACTAATTGCGGAGTTATTACCTAATACGAAGACCTTTTTGACACTGTGTATTGTAGTTTATTTAAGCTACACAAGAGACTAGCGTAATATAAACATTTTGTAAAAACGGCGTTCAAATGGGATGTATTTTTTTTTTAGTTTATATTTAAAAAAGTTGAGTCGAAGTTATTTATAACACAAATGTGATAGACTTTTATAAATAAACCATAACCATATAATTTTACCATGCAAAGTGAAATTGTATAAAAACTACTTATTTTCACTACTTTTACTACCTGGCCAAAAAAACCTTCCTCTAAGGCCTTACATTGAGAAAACAATATTGGTTTAGAATCCTTTCTTTAGGATCTCTTTATTTATATTATTTAAGATAGTTTTTTGTAAATAAAAATAATAAGAAAATGGAAAATAAAAAGTATTCTTTTCCTGCACTGCCTAATACAAAAATTAATAAATACTGATCTTTTAGATTCCTTTAATTTAAATCAAATCAAATACCAGTTAAAATTATTTATTACACGGTTGAAAAAACATGACATATATCATGAAATCTATTATTCAAAATGTTTATTTGTAATCAATTTACATAGTGAAAATTATATTATAAAACAAAACTTACATGGGATACTAACATGCATATAAATCTAGAAACTGTAGGTATGTCTATACTTCAACGATACATAATTAAGGCTAGTATTTAAAAACAAATGCCTTTTTATACTAATTATACCTCAATTAATACTTTTAATTTGAAAGGATTTTTCTTAAGACCTCGTTGTATCGTAGTGATAGAGCAAGTGTCTCACAATCACGTGTCTTATATTAATATCACACAGGTGGCGTCTCTGACTTTTCGTTTTCTTAAAAACACTTTGAATAAATAAGTTGAATATATTAAAATAAAAAGGATTGGATTTATTACATTTCAAATTTGTAATTGAAAATTCTAATGTTTTTAAATGTGTCGTATTGTAAATGTAAAATAAGACTTAAGTGATCCTATTTGTATAATAAAATGCAAAATGATCAATTGTCAATAGATATAGAAAGTCTCAGTAGTTAAAATCCTTATCTTCTCTAAATTCTTTTGTCATTGAATTATTTAAATAAAGAACTCTAACTTTAACTTACGGGACACCTTTGTCGTGTACTAAAAATTATAACCCTTTCATATTAATATTGCATTTATTTAATAAAAACAAATCCAAATACCCAAATTGGTAGTCGCTAGGACCACTTTATGAAACGTTTCGGTAAAAAGTTATATACATATCATTCAATGTATTAAAAGCAGAAGTTCATGACAGGATCCCACTTTAAAACAACTAACATTAATTTTTAGTTTTTATTATATATTTTTTTATTGATTTAAAATTTAGTAATAGTTCACATTATTCGTTATGAAAAACATAAGAAATTACCAAAGTAACACCCAATAACAAACCAGAAAACAATTTTGAACTACTACAGATTAACTCTCTAATTCGGTTTTGTATCTTCTTTTATTTCCGGCTATTAAAAAAAAACCTACTTTTTAAATGCACAACGTAAATTATTTACACTCATTTTTTACATAATACTGCCTAAAACTTTTTTATTCTCTGGATTGTGTAAATTTTTTCCATTAATGCAGAATCAAAAAATGCTAAATGGTAGCTTGTGATATGATTTTATTACTTTTTAATAACATCAACTTGTATAACGTAAAGATATATGGAAAAAGATAAAGAACAATTCCTAAAACAGAGTTCAAAATAAAAATTTAAAATCAATATCACAAATAGTTTATACCATTAAACGTCCATTGCGCATATTTATTTCAAAAATTTCAAACATATTTTCCTAATAGTTAAAATAAATTAAACGACTTACCTTAATAAAATAGATTTCCTTCTATTTCTGTTATCTAGACAAAATAGTTATTTAATTCAAACATAACATTACTTTGGTTCTTTACTAATTTTAGCAGAGAAAAAATATATTTCTCAAATTCTTAATGATTCTAGAAATGACGATTTTTTAATTATTTTTTCCTTGTTTTTGTTTTTGATTATCATCCAAATGCTAACAAATGGCAATAAAATGTGGTAGGTCTTAGTAGTATGTACTATCGTTAGTTGTTTACTGAGATTTCATTGCATTTATTGTTCAGACATTTTTCATCAAATAGACATTGTTGATCCCGTAAAAAAATGGAATACATTTTCAATGTAATCATATTGATGGTTGTAAAAAGAACCAATATCACTTTAGTCATTGTCGGTTTATTTCCATAATTGTTGTTATAGATAATGGGAATAATGTATGTTTAACACATCTTTCAATTTCATGCTAATTCCGAAACCTAACAAATATTTATTTTATGAAATATATTTTCTAATTTTATTCCTCTCATGAATATCCTAGAATCGCGCCTAAATGAATTTTAGGAAACATATTTTAACAAAAAAAAATTCTTTACGTAACATTTTATTATGAAATCATCATCTTAAGTTATTTACCCATCAAAAAACTAGATTTAAAAGTTCTGTTATTTCATTTTTTTTTAAATATTTATTTTATGTAGGCTGCAATATTTAAAAAATAATAATGTCTAGTAATTTGTGGCAACCAAGGTCTAGTAATATCACGAAATCAATTCAAAAGTTTCTTTTTATATAAATATCAAGTTTTAAAATTGTGTTTATTACTTTTGAGTAATTTTGAGACACAATTTTGTTACTCGTTTACTTCCAGCATTACCAAATAAATATAATTGTCAAAAAATCTTCTTTAAAATAAGTAACTTTGGAATTTTCGCCAAAAGAATCGGTTGCAAAGCGTATTTTTATATTGTCTAAAGTGTCAGATATAATAGTTAAAGTTAAACTCAATCCGAAATGTTTGTATACTCATGCGTCACTAACGTCTCCTCAACTTGGTTCTAGGGGCCAAATGATCGTCCAGATATCATCTTATTTTTTACTCATTACTTTATTGAATGCAAAACATTTCTCTGTGGTGGCAAGCTATTTTTGTACATTTAGCTTACATTTTCTTACATGCGGACGGTTTCATAGTTCGCGAACCATGAAACCGTATGTAATAAAATGTTAAAATCAATGTATACGTGTATATATTTGTGTGTATAGTGTTAATGTTTTTGTTATGTTTAATGTTTTAACGACCTCTAAGGAGTGAAATTACTGAAGATAGAGCTACGACTCCGAAACGCGTCTTTGTAATAAAACAAACACAAAGTCACATGACTGAATTATAAAGGTAATAAAAATAATTTATTACTCATTATAATATTATATAAAGTGACTTGGACACCAAACAATGAACATTAAACAAATTGTTGTTGAAAATCCGATTATTACCGTACTACGTAAGTGTCATTTTTCCGATATCGCCAACTATGATACAAATACATAAGTCGGTATAACTGTAGGACAACCCACAACTGCTGCCGAATCAAATGTTAATGGAGTTTTCTCCCGTTATAAGCGGGAATGAGAAAATAGCTTATCATAGTTTAAGTCTATTCAATAACATAACAATCTAATTTAAACTTCGAATCAATTTTGCATTTTGTATTTATATGTGCTTTACATTGTCTAATTATAAATCTCATACAACAATATGATTTTCTAATAATAACCCATTGTAATAATACAATAGTGATTCAAATATTAAAATAATTATATTTGAGGATGAGACATTTTAAAATGTGAATTAAATACCAATAAGGCAAGTGTAGAAGAACCCTACTTAGCACACAAAGAGCAGGAAGTCATACTTCCTGTAACGATCATCAGACTCCATCACTGTGTATAGTCTAACTAGAACTCACTGTAAGAAACGAGGAAGCGGTTTTTTGATGTGTATGGTACCACGTAGGAAACGAGTATGCCGTGTTTGAAACGACGACAGCGCTGCCTGGAAATAGAAATCCTAATCTAATGTGTATAATTGTGTATGTGAAAAACCTGTAAAACGAGGAAGTATGAAATAAATATATATTCTTGCTCCTTATACTTGTAGATGTATCATAGAAGTGAAAAAACAGGGGGTTGCGTTCCGAGCATTCCTCGCTTTGCAGCGCTTCCTCGGAACGTACAGTGCGTACGTGAAAACTTGCTCGTTTCATACACTGTACAAACACACACACACACACACACACACACACACACACACACACACACACACACACACACCTTGCCGGGTACTGCAACGGTTTAATTGAACCTTCCGCAAGGAACAATTTTAGAAAACAACCAAATTCCAAAATTTCAATTAAATCTAATAAAATCTGTAGAAATAACAAAAACATTTAAAACATACGTAAAGTTAAATGGAACAGCAAGGCTGGGCCAAACCAAGGTCACGCGCTTGAACAGGAAATATTCAACTTTCCGGTTTGAACAGGAATAATCTCATATAATCCAATGTTGTAAATTCAAAAATTCGAAAACTAAAAATAAAATAATACCATCGTGTAGAGCTAGTAAAACCTAGTAATAAATAATAAGACAATGAACTCATCAGATTAATAATAAAAAAGTTATAGCCAAAATAAAACGTCATAAAACACCAAACTCTCCTAAAATAAATAAAATCAAAAATCTAATAATAACAATACATAACCCTAAGATAAACTAATAATAAATAAGACTCGAAACCCAAATTAAATAAAAGACCATAAAGTAATAAAACCATAAATAACCAAACATGCAGAAAGTACCTTAATTTTGAACCCAAGAAGCGAGAAAGAAGAGGAAAGCAGTTTTCGGACTTTCAGCATCAGAGGAACAAAATACAAAAAGAAGAATTCAAAATTTTCCAAAAATGAAAAAGTAAATTCGAAAAACTACGGAATCTTCAAATCGCCATAAAAGAAGAATCGCCATATACGTCGTATCGCTGCAAATGAAGATGGAAAATCATCAGGAAGAGAAGGGCTTCAAAATGAACTCACCCAGAAGAAAATCGAGCGAAGCGAACGGAAGATATGAAGAAAAGAAGAATTCGTCAGTCAAAACTTAAGATTTTTAAGACTCAACGTGTGTCCAAGGTCGCGCGCACGAGAGGCTCTCGCCGCATGGAAGGGGAAGTGTACCAACCCTAGCCAAAATTCACCATAAACAATTAAACTAAAACAACTAATAATAATAGAAATAATTAATCCAAAATAATGAAAATAGCCAAATAATGTAAGGATAAGCCAAGCAGAATTCATAAGTAGTTGAAATTAATATAGAAACTTAAATAAATTGCGAAATAAAGAAGGAACAAAAAACATGAAAGTTGGCTATACTGTAAAGCTCAAACTTCGACGAGTTAACTTTCTACAAGTTAAGTCATCAGTCTCGTACCAGCTCCAGGAAGGATCACCCACTTTTACTTAAGACTGAAGAGGAAATCGTTGTGAAAATATGTTGTCAGCGTTCAGTACTTCGCCGGGTTAGTAACGATACCAACAGACAGAATCGGCCTTGCAGGAGACAGCGCTACATCCTACAACAGCTTATTAGAAGAGATCTTTACTACGGACTCCGGCAAATATCTTACAAGAAATTGTCATCAGCAGATTCAACGACAGGACTTCGGGAGATTCTAGAACAGAAGACAACTCTAGGAACAATCTTCAGGATCCACAACCATTCTCAGAATCAGGACGAGCGGACTTGTGCAATTCACAAAAACAAGGTATTGCATAAATCAAGCTTTTTTAATAAATAAATTTAATTTTTTAATAAACTTGCATAACGTCCAAAATTCTTAAAATCAACAAAGTTAAATAATATCATTTTAAAGTCAAAAGTAGAGTCAGAAATAAAGTCAATTTTAAAGTCATTAAAATAAAGAGATATCAAATAAAATTAATTCGAGTTAAATAAATCAAGTAACAGATTGGAAACATATAAATAAAAGGGTAAATAAATAAATGTGTTAGATTAAGAATATATTTGTTAGATTTAGTTAATATTAGAATTATTTAGAATAGAGAATTTTCAAGTTGTTTGAGAGAGAAACGTTTATTATAAATTGAAGGAAAAGGCGACATAATCTGTTGTAAGCGATTTTAATAAATCCATTGTTTCTTGAAATAAAAATTTAATTGTGTCAATTTCAATAAATTTGTTAAATTTCACTGTCTGATATTTTGATTGAAACTACCCTACGCAAATAAACTCTTAAAGTCAAAAGGAAGAAGAAGTAAGTGCTCACCAGAAAAAAGTTAAATTCAAAAAAGGGCAAATTTTGGTTTAATGAATTAATTAGCTCTAAAGGGCACACCTTTTGAGAAAGAGTCTGAAGTTTCAAGAAAGGTAAGATAGTTTAAGAAGTGAATTTATAAAATATATAAAAAAAATTTCATGTGTTAGCATAAGTTGATAAAATTCAATTGATCTTGTGTAACATAAGAATAAGAGCCTTATCAGGAACTTTAAAAGGTAGGCAAATTGGGAGAACAATTTTCTACTTCGTCGGAAATATAAAAAGTTGTAGAGTCCCGGTAGGGTCTTGCAAGCGCCCGTCTCTTAAGGTGAACCACACTCAAACTCCTGCCGGGGGGTGCGTTGCAACACACACACACACACACACACACACACACACACACACACACACACTGCAACGGTTTAATTGAACCGTTCGCAATGAACAATTTTGGAAAACAACCAAAATCCAAAATTTCAATCAAATCGAATAAAAACTGTAGAAGTAAGAAAAGTATTCAAAACATACGTTAAGTTCAAAGCATAGCAAGGCTGAACGGAGCCAAGGTCAACGGGCTTGGACAGGAAATGTTCAATGTTCCGGTTTTAACAGGAATATAGACTCATAAACCAATGTTATAATTTCCAAATTCGAAAACTAAAAATAAAGTAATAGAAAATTAACATGGAGGAAAAATACGTGATAGTTAATGTAGAAGGGGAAAATATCAAAATAAATTTCAACCAGGAAGATAAAAATCTAAATTCCAAAACCAATCTAGTAAATAGATTGGACGTAGAACAACCGTCAAATAATAACTCTGAATGGAAATTGCAAAATACAATAAGCAATATAGGAGGTCCAAATACGATAGTGCGAGCGAAAGGGGCATTATACGTTACTACACTACCCGGTGTAGCAGTAAAAACAAAGGGAACCGAACGTGACAAAGCCGAACGTGACAAAGTGGGAGAAAAGACCAAAATTGACAACACAGGACGTGTCAGAAACAAACGTGACGGGAGGAAAGGAAATACCGAAGTTAACAACACCGAACGAGACAATCCAGGAAGAAAAAGGAGAGGGGAAGGATACAGGATATATTGACGATACAGGATATATTATGTCAAGAGTCAATTATTTTTGCAAAATGGTGGCTAAAGGACAATATCTTGATCCACCAATCCCAGAAATATTTATGATTAATCGAATATTGAGACATTTTGAACAAAGGGTACAATTTGCGAGTATAGGAAGTCAAAGCGAAACCGTTGAAAGCGCGATAGAATTTCTTAGAACGTTTGAAACGATGGAAGGTGAACCACGCAGGGAAAATCGAGAAGAAAGACCATCGTATAAAGGGAATCTTGATAGGAAAATGACAGGAGCCATGGACTCTCAAACCCATCCTAGAACACCTAACCTAAGATCCTATGGGAATAGACCGCAAACAAACCAACAACCAAGTAACCAAAAACCTTATCCTACACCACCTAACAATCCGAGACCCAGTCCAAAAAACTAGGTTATAAGGTCCCGGAAAAAGCAAAGGTAAACGGTTACAGGCAAGAACAGGATTCGGGACCGCAGATCAAAATGTCAAAAATAAAATCAAAATTGAAACACCTTTAGAAAACTCTTCAAAATTAAAAAATCCAACAGTAAAATCAGTAGGGAAATTACAAAACATTTCATGCAATATTAGGGAAGAATTAATGATAGAAGACGAAACTATAAATATACCAACAAAATTGTTAGAAAAATGTCCGGAAATAAACATCAAAATTCATCAAAAGAATATAAAAGGTTTAGTTGACACAGGCGGCAATGGTCGTGTATACAAGCTGAATATTTTGAGGAATTAAAAAGACAGGGAAAAAAGTTTTTAGAATTACTAGTTTTCAACGTAGAAGTGGTAACGGCCATTAAACAGAAAAGACAAAGAGTGTCTAAACAAGTGTCAATGCCCGTTAAATTTAACGACAAAGTATTAGATATAAATTTTCTGGTAGTACCAAAGTTAACTAGTTTAGGCATATTAGGGTGTAATAGCCTATTCGAGTTAAAGGCGAAAATTAACTTGGAAGAAAAATACGTGATAGTAAATGTAGAAGGGGAAAATATCAAAATAAATTTCAACCAGGAAGATAAAAAATTAAATTCAAAAACCAATCTAGTAAATAGATTGGACGTAGAACAACCGTCAAATAAAAACTCTGAACGGAAATTGCAAAATCCAATTAGCAATATAGGAGGTCCAAATACGATAGTGCGAGCGAAAGGGGCATTATACGTTACTACACTACCCGGTGTAGCAGTAAAAACAAAGGGAACCGAACGTGACAAAGCCGAACGTGACAAAGTGGGAGAAAAGACCAAAATTGACAACACAGGACGTGTCAGAAACAAACGTGACGGGAGAAAAGGAAATACCGAAGTTAACAACACCGAACGAGACAATCCAGGAAGAAAAAGGAAAGGGGAAGGATACAGGATATGTTGACGATACAGGATATATTATTTCAAGAGTCAATTATTTTTGCAAAATGGTGGCTAAAGGACAATATCTTGATCCACCAATCCCAGAAATATTTATGATTAATCAAATATTGAGACATTTTGAACAAAGGGTACAATTTGCGAGTATAGGAAGTCAAAGCGAAACCGTTGAAAGCGCGATAGAATTTCTTAGAACGTTTGAAACGATGGAAGGTGAACCACGTAGGGAAAATCGAGAAGAAAGACCAGCGTATAAAGGGAACCTTGATAGGAAAATGACAGGAGCCATGGACTCTCAAACCCATCCTAGAACACCTAACCTAAGATCCTATGGGAATAGACCGCAAACAAACCAACAACCAAGTAACCAAAAACCTAATCCTACACCACCTAACAATCCGAGACCCAGTCCAATAAACTAGGTTATAAGGTCCCGGAAAAAGCAAAGGTAAACGGTTACATGCAAGAACAGGATTCGGGACCGCAGATCAAAATGTCAAAAATAAAATCAAAATTGAAACACCTTTAGAAAACTCTTCAAAATTAAAAAATCCAACAGTAAAATCAGTAGGGAAATTACAAAACATTTCATGCAATATTAGGGAAGAATTAAAGATAGAAGACGAAACTATAAATATACCAACAAAATTGTTAGAAAAATGTCCGGAAATAAACGTCAAAATTCATCAAAAGAATATAAAAGTTTTAGTTGACACAGGCGCGCAATGGTCGTGTATACAAGCTGAATATTTTGAGGAATTAAAAAGACAGGGAAAAAAGTTTTTAGAATTACTAGTTTTCAACGTAGAAGTGGTAACGGCCATTAAACAGAAAAGACAAAGAGTGTCTAAACAAGTGTCAATGCCCGTTAAATTTAACGACAAAGTATTAGATATAAATTTTCTGGTAGTACCCAAGTTAACTAGTTTAGGCATATTAGGGTGTAATAGCCTATTCGAGTTAAAGGCGAAAATTAACTTGGAAGAAAAATACGTGATAGTAAATGTAGAAGGGGAAAATAACAAAATAAATTTCAAGCAGGAAGATAAAAAATTAAATTCAAAAACCAATCTAGTAAATAGATTGGACGTAGAACAACCGTCAAATAAAAACTCTGAACGGAAATTGCAAAATCCAATTAGCAATATAGGAGGTCCAAATACGATAGTGCGAGCGAAAGGGGCATTATACGTTACTACACTACCCGGTGTAGCAGTAAAAACAAAGGGAACCGAATGTGGCATAGCCGAACGTGACAAAGTGGGAGAAAATACCAAAACTGACAAAACAGGACGTGTCCAAAACAAACGTGACGGGAGGAAAGGAAATACCGAAGTTGACAACACCGAACGAGACAATCCAGGAAGAAATAGGAGAAGGGAAGGCTTAGAAATAGGAAGGGAGTTTGAACTAAGAGGGAAGAAAGAAATAAACCTTAGAAACCAAAGCACGGTCAAAAGGGAAATGTAAATTCAAGGAAGGAACTTGAATATCCAAAAAGAGATTAAAAGTGGAGCAACCTATCCAAGAATAAGCGGGAAGACAAGCGAAGCGAGCGAGAAAAGGCAAGAACTACATCCAAAAAAGCTTCAGAGTCGTGAGTTATTCGTAGGAGGGCCAAGCAAAATCGTCGTAAACAAAGAAAGCAGACTTGAGCACCAAATACAAAATGGAGACCACGCAAAAATGAAGGGATCACTAGTAAACATACCTAAGTTCGGAGTGAGCTTAAATCCAAGAGAGGAGCGTATTAGTCAATCAAACCCAAACCCGAATAAGTTAGGAGCAAAAGTAAGAAAAAAGATTAGGGCCAAAGGCAAAACCAATAAAATAGATTTTAAAATAAAAATAAAAATAACGCTGAGAAGGAAGGGCAAAAATAAGTTTAAGTTAAAAAGGGCGAAAAACGTAGGTTGAAAATTATTAATAAGGCAGAAGCCAACAGTAAAACTAAAAACTAATAGTAAGGGTAAAATAGTAAACTAGTAATAATCATAAAAGTAGAATACGTAAAATCAGTAAATTCATAATCATAAACAACGTCCAAAATAACAAGTGATAAATCCAGAAAAGAATAAATTCTAAAAATAATCATATCGGTAGAAAGCATACTAGCTGTTTCGATAAAACGAGGGAAGAAATTGGGACACTTATTAATGTATTTCAGTCACCAAATACACATCCTAAACAGGAAAATTTATACAAAGTAAATTAGGTAGAGAATGGTTCTTTTGTTAGCCAAGATAACGGAAGGGACGGCAGGAAGTTTCAATGTTCAACGCATTCCATTCTGTTACTTGAGAAATCTAACCTAGCGCGAAATCAATTAAACGAAAGGATGGCTTGATTTGTGTAACTTACCTTGTTACAAAGGTGAATAAATTTGTGTCAAAATTTATGTTTTTTAAAAGTGTAGGAAAAAGATAAAATGTGTATAACCATGTATAATCATGATAAATAGACTGTTTCAGATGAAAGAAGGACGAAACGAACTATCAACTATGAACAATTTATATGTATTTGTATAAAATAAGGATTGTTTTCATATATAAATATGTCATGTTTATTACCAGGTTTTTTTTTTTAAAAAAATGTATATGTCACCAATTAATCATTTATGTTAGAAATAGGATTGTTTTATAGATAGTAAGAAAATTCATGTCAAATATATAATTATGTTGTTTTTAAAAATAGAAAAGAAGTTGTTATAAAGAGATTAGAAAAGTTCAGGAAACATACAATTTTAAAAATTTAAAAAAGGAATTTTAATATAAAAGTTTTAGTTTTTTGAGAGGGCAATTTGCAACGGTTAAATTGAACCGTTCGCAAGGAACAATTTTGGAAAATAACCAAAATCCAAAATTTTAATCAAATCCAACAAAAACTCTGGAAGTTAAGTAAATTATTCAAATTTTACATTCAGAGTAAAATAATAACAAGGTCTGAACCGAGTCAAGGTCAACGGGCTTGGACAGGAAATGTTCAACGTTCCGGTTTTAACACGAGTACATATAAACCAATGTTAATATTTCAAAATTCGAAAAACAAAACAAAATTAATGTCATCGTGTAGAGCTAGAAAAACCTAGTAATAAATAATAAGAAAATAAACTTGTCAGATTAATAATAAAAAAAGTTATAGCTAAAATAAAATCAGAAGAGTTTGACAAACTATCCTGTATAGCTCAAACTTCGACGAGTTAACTTGCAACAAGTTAATTCATCGTCTCGTACCAGTGTAGCATTCATAAATAAATCTGCAGTCAAATTTATCAACTCGGTTCCTACCGCTGTACCTTTCCGTCCATTGACAGGTGCTGCCTGCTTTAACTCTTGCTTTAACATTCATAAAATGTAGTTAATACTCAATCATGTCTCAGTCAAAATCTAAACTCACCAAAATGCAGCAGTAACAAGTTCTTTAAAACAACTAATCAATATTTCAGTGATGTGTTTTTTTTGAGTGCTAAATAATATAAAGTCAGTTAAATCTTTCGTATCATGGCACACGTTCACATGAATTTTCGACAGGATTTCCAGGTAACCAAATTTACAGATTTTATCATATCATAAATTTTGTTAATGTTTTAAAAATTTATTCATTAAAATAGGTATTTCATGTTTTATTTAATATTCAATGTTTTTCAGAAACTAAATAATTATAAAAATTTTCATTTCTTAAAACATAGTTTACAAAACCTTAAGCAGTCAGATTTTAAGTTTTGACCAATTATGTGAAATTAGTGCAAACTAGTGTTAAACATTAAACAATCAGAATATCTTATTGAACATGTCAAAAAGACTAATTAAAGAAGTGTCTTCTAGACCAGAATATTTGTTTTACAGATTTTACAGATTTTTCAAGTTTCATACAAGCTTTGTTTTAAACAAAACTAAGTATATATAAATAGCTTTATAATCATCTAAGAAGCATTTAATTATAAGCTTAATGAATTTCTGTGATGCAATCAATATTCTTTAATTTTGACAAATAACCAGATATTTTTAATAAAGAACATTAATGCTACAACATGTCTGAAATTGCACAGATGCTAGTAAACGTGTTTTTTGCTTTAGCTAAAACGCTGGTCGGAGAAACACACCAAATCTTGCTAGACTTTGCATACTCCAGCAAAAAGTGAATAGCATGTTTCTGCCTCTTGTCTTTTGTTAAATAAAAAAAAAAGAAAACATGGTTTTGTATAACAAATCAGAAATTTTCCAAGTGCACAAAGTGACTCCTTTGTTTGAAAACTGACTTTACAGAACTTTGTTGAATATATATATATTGTAAATGTACCTGATCTGGTCTAGCCAAAATGTGTTCCTAAAACTGTTATTTGAATGTAATCTTGTATAGCTATTTATAAATTATATAAAAAATTATTGGGTGGTGCCTGCATGCAAACTTTTCGGTCCTTACAGCCTCCAAGAGGTTATTTTCAAAATTAATAAAATTGACGTCAATTTATAAAACTTCAGAATTCAAAATTTTCATCTTTTTTTTTTTTAAAACTTCTCATATTATAACAAATTCTTTTATTTAAAATATATATGTATATTGGCCAATTTAGTATTTAAGAAATTTAACAAACAAATCATATTATGTAACATTAAATCTAATAATGAACTTGTTAGAATTAATATAATTTTTTTTTTGAATTTAAAATATCAACCTCATTTATAGAACCTTTTCATTGTTAAATTCTGTAACTGTTTATTAAAAAACTATTATTTAATAAACTAAAAAGGGGGGGGGATAAATATCAGATTCTTTTCATCTTTTTTTTATATTCTAATTTTACATTAAGGGCGTATAACTTTTTTTGGATTAATTATAATCCTGTTAATTATTAAGCTGTGCTCATATTTTTTTTTTATTGTTAAATTTTGTAACTGTTTATATAAACTAAAAAAAGGGGGATAAATTTTCAGAATCTATTCATAATTTTATTTTTTTTTATATATATATTATTATATTTTACATTAAGGGCGTATAACTTCTTTTGATTAATTATAATCTTGTTAATTATTAAGCTGTGCTCATGATAATCTATCTCAGGATGTTATTTTTGTTTTGTAAATAATAAAATCTGAACCGTCGAAGTTTCCTTGTTGTTAATAAATTTGAGCCTTGTTAATTACTAAATTTGTCTTTGTCTTTTTTTTTAAATTTTCAAACATTGTTACCATTTGGTTCCGCCTTATGTTTAATTTAAGTCGCCTGGTAACATGTTTCTTGTAGCAGAGCGTGGTTTTCTCTAAATTATAGAGTGGTTAATTTTAAATTCTGGAACCGTAGTTAATTTTCAAAATTTTGTATTGGAACCATATAAATTTAAATTCTTAAAAATTTTTCTTTTGTTAAACAAGGCTCAATTTTTATGTTTTGCAGCTTTCTCGACTGCTGTACAACTATTGCTGATGAATTTTTTTTTTATTATTTAAATCTATATAAACCTATTAGTCTCTTATTTATTTATTTTTTTTATATATAAACACTTTACACAAAACTTTCAAACCAATTTTGATAGAATTTGTTTTTCTTTATTTTCTCTACTTAAATAAATTCTTTTAATAAGATATAAATATTACACTTAATTCATTCACTGAATTTGATTCAGACAGGCATAGCTCATTCGGGAATTAAAAAATAAAAAATAAAATAAATAATAAAACCCAAAAATAAATAGAAACAAAAAAAAAATATATATATTCAAAATTTTCTTTAAAGAAAAATTTTTTCTCGAGTTTTCTTTCGCTTGTCTGTATTAATTCATACTTACACACACACATATACACAACAATTACACAACATATAATTTTCGAGTCATTTATTGGTCCTTTCACTTCATTTTGTATCATCTTAAAAGAAATTTTTTTTTTTTAAAATCACTTTGTTAACTTTTTTTTATCAGCAATAGTTAAAATGGCAGTGGACTTGCTGAGATTAGTAGACTCACTAAAGAACACTGAGCTTGCTTTTGAGGTCGTAGCTAGAGGTGGCGAGAAAGACACTGTAGCTAAAATGCGAACCTCTCTTAGGTCCCTCCTACAGAATAGCGTTGAGCCCGAAATGGGAAATTTTACCGAAGAGATCCTCGTGCAACAGATATCGCTAGCCCGGAACTCCCTGTTTGTCTTACAAGACGACCTGGAGAACCTAGATTCCGAAAGAGGAATCAAAATGATTCGAGTTCGTGCGCGCATGAACGTTTTCGGAAGACGACTAGAGTTCCTAACTCGGGTGCAAACTGAGCAACTAAAAGTTGGAGATAACAACGTACCGCGGGATCTTGCCGAATTACAAAACAACTTCGGAACCCTGAAAGACAAATTTAAAGCTTTCGAGCAAACCATAGCTCCCTTAAAATTAAATGTAAGCATCCCGCTAACGCCCTCTGGGGGAACCACTAAAGCCAGCTCTGCAGAGCCATCTCGATCCAATGGCCTAAACATCATTTCGGACACGCCGCAGGCCGATCCTCAGCAACCGACTCCTGGCAGTTTGAAAAGCTATTCCTATGCTTCTTTATACGGAAAGCTAAGCCATCCTGCTGAACAGATTATCAAAACTATACCTCAGACAGATGGTTTCGACCTCGATAAATTGTTGAAATTTTTTAAAATCGCTTTAAAAATAGTGAAAACTTACCCTGATGTAGCTGTAAATATCAATAATGTCCTGATGCCCTATGCACAGGGACCTTTAAATTCATGTCTGATTAGACATCAGGCATTTAATACATTTCACAAAGAGGCCTTAAGTCTCTTTATACCTTCAAAAAGGTTGGCTTCTCTAGTGCAGGAGTTATTCTATAGGCCCCAGAAGACTAACGAGGCGGTGCACATTTTTGTGAATGAAATTAAAGAAGCTGCAGAAACCTTAAATTTAGATAAGTCCGAATTGGAGGTCACGGACGTCATTCTGGAGGGACTGTCTCCGGAAGTTCGCAACTGTTTAGTCTTTGCGACTAAGCCCAAAAATTTTGCAGATTTAGATAGACTCTGCGCTCACGTTAACAATGTCATGTACACTGACAAGCAAAGGGCTCCATTATCAAGACCTGAGGTTAGAAGTCCTGATTTTAGACCTACAAGACCAGTTGTCTGTTACAGTTGCGGTCAGCCGGGACATAGAAGCCCAGAATGCCGAAACCGGCCTCCAACAAGGCAATACCCTTCAAAAAACGGAGGCAGGTTTGGAGTCTAGTTGGTAGCTCCAGGCCAGCCTCCCGTCCTAAAACCAACCATATCGGATTTAGATATAACTTCAACTCACACTTCGCTAATAGACAAATTTTTCAAAATTTAAATTCAATTTCCCATCAAAGAAGAAACAATGTCGGCAATAAACTTCAAAATTACTTAACTCCCATTTGTTATCATTGTGGCATGCCCGGTCATTACATCTGGGGTTGTAAATTCTTCTCTTTACGGAATAGGCGCAGGCAGTCCTATTCCAGCTCCAATCTTTCCAACTACAAACTTCAAAAAAAAAATTATAATATTTCTCTTAAATCTAGGGGTCTGAACGATCAGTTTTTGCCTTTGGTGGAAGTAGCTTTTGGGCAAATTAAAGTTAAGGCTCTGCTGGACTCCGGTTCAGTAAGATGCGTCATATCTAAAGCCCTTTTTAAGAAATTAAAGAACACCAAAGCATTTAAATCCATAACCAGGGTGAAGGCTGATTGTGTCACGGCTTCTGGAAAAAGGTTGCCCATATCCTACTCTTGTCTCCTTCATCTTAAAATGGAACATTGTAGTTGGAATGTAGATTTTCTGGTGGCGCATAAGTTGTCGTGTCCTCTGATCCTCGGGTCAGATTTCATCTCTAAAACGGGACTGGTACTTGATCTTTCAGCAAAAAACTTCTATTTAAAATTTTCAAGGTCTATTGTTTTTCCTCTGTGTAATTTCAGTAATTCTGCTTATAAACCCATAGTGTCTTCAACATCTGAAGCTACTGCTCCTGATCCTTTAGGTCATCTTCAAAAGAATGATAAAAACGCCGTTTTAAAAATAATTAATGATTTTCCTCAGGTACTCACAAAAAGGTTAGGACTAACACATCTAGTTGAATACGATATTCAACTGAAGGATAACACTCCAGTCAAGTGTTCTCCATACCAATTGGCACCCCCAAAAATGGAATACCTCCGTGAACACATTAACGAATTGTTAGATTCAGGAGTAGTAGAACCCAGCCGATCGGCATATGCATCCCCTGTCTTTCTGGTTCAGCATCCCGAAAAGAAAACAAGGATGGTGATTGATTATCGGAGACTCAATCAAAACATCGTCGTCGAAGCGGTGCCGCTACCTAATTTACACCAAAGTTTTAACTGGTTTGTCGGTGCCAAATATTTC